>JAKSZP010000122.1:0-189843 GCA_022478985.1 Massospora cicadina
AGCGCATCAAAACGCTGATGGACTATCAAGATTTCCTAAAATTCATATTGTCTATCATCAAGTAGATAAAATTATTAAAAGATGATCAGAGGCAATGTAGAGGACAAACCATAAGAAATATAAGGTGCACTGTAGAAATTATAAAAAACAAAGTTGAGAAATGGACAGCTATTAAAAATGATAGAAAGAAAACGATTTTTATTCCCAAAGCCATAATAATGAGCAGAAATAATATGAGCCTCACACAAAGTCATCAGCCATGGTGGCCAAAGGAAATAATGGAAAATATTCGCCAGTAATACTTGAAAATTTATCAGTTATGATGTTAACAACTACCTGGCCTATTATGTGGAATGTCAACTTCAAAAACCTTATAAGAATTTAACATGATACAGGCTAGTACGCCCTGGATTTGCGTGGCACATTGTATCAATAGATGTGATGGGACCCCTGGGTATCTGCACAGGAGGCGCAAAATATTCATAGTGTTAGACCATCTAACTGTATAGGTTAAAACAAAAGCCCTGAAAAATGAAGACTGTGAGCACAGCGAAGTTCATTATATATCAAGTGGTTTACAGGCACAGATGTCCTCAAAAGATCTTAGTGACAATGGAACCACTTTACTTCCTATGTAATCCCAAGGCATAATGAGTTAATGGTGATCTGATGAGCAGTATCTCCATACAGACTTGTAACAATTGGAATGGTGAAAAGCATTTTATGGAACGCTAGCCACAACACTAAGAAAATTAGTTTCAGGGAAAACTTTTGTTTGGGGGAACTTATCTAAGTTTAGTTAACTTTACTTACAAAATGTCATCATATGATGACAGGAAAAACGCCGTTTAAATTTAGCTTTTGGACGAAAAGCAGCCTTACAACCAATTTTATATTTTGCCATAGAGCCAGCAGCGGGAATGAGTATCAATAAATTCCTGAACTGACTTGTTAGTATTATGATTGAACTGCAATTGCAATCATTTGATACAACTTTAAAGAAAAGGATCAAAGCAAGGTAGATGGATTACAAGAACCAATCAGTGATAAAGGAGCAATATGTGGGGGATAGGGTAGCCTATTGCAACACCCATGGTTTTCAGATGAAGAAATATGCTAGATGCTTTATGTCAGGTCCATTTAAACTGATCGCTAATACAGCAACTGATGCATACATAATTAAGAACATTGCAGATAGTCATGTGGTAAATTGGATTATGAAAAATATCACAAGTAATGAATCTAAGAAAAAAGTGAATTGTTACTGAAGGACTAATGAACCTAGAAAAAATAGGTCAAGCCATAGTGTTAATTAAATACCAGGTGTTGGGATTTTTGGTGATATTCCCAGCCTAATAGATTACCTGGTGTCAACGGCTCTCTCTCATAACAATCACTTTAATTACTATGATTTGATTCGAACAGCAAATTTGGATAATCACACAGGAAAGATGGGCGACTTTATTGATAAAAATAATACAACATGGGCGAGTGTAGTGGCGAGTGGTGCACTTAACGGTACAACTAAGGGCAAGAAACGCCCTGGAGGGGGACCAGGAACCCAATCTGCAAAGAAATTGCAAACTCAGACACCATCTGGGTTTATGGTATTCACTGTAAAGCACGAGAATTATATGTACATTCAGTTCAACCAACCCTTGTCAAAGGTGGAGCATGGGATCAGACTCTTCCTTGGGGATGAGTCACCAACCCTGTGGGAGAAAAAATGTGAGGCACAGCCCTCACTTTTCCCTCACGCGGTGTACATAGCCACCAACAACATGGGCTGTGGCTGGATCAATATTGGTTTCAAAACAGCTGATGAAGCCGATGCCGCAGCAAAATTCTGTGTGAAAATTGCCCTCCCCAAGGGCAAAAAAATTGTGTGCACCGCGCGCACCAGATGGAACAAAGTGAAAACTTTGTTTATCTCTTTTGACTCACTCCCCACCAACCTTCCTCGTAAGGTAATCTAGGAGGAGCTCCACAAAGGTCTTGTGGCCTACGGAGAAATTCAGCAACTTGAATTACAGTGATTTCGCCTGATGCCCAACCTGTGCATTGGCAAAGCTATTGCCGTAATCAACCCCTTCCCAGAAGTGGAAGAGGACTTATCCAGAATTCCCCGCACAGCAGAATTTCACTTCACAGATGGGGGCCAGTCAGCCACATTCTGAGTTACACTGGAACGCGCACCGCCCATTTGCAACCACTGTGGCTCACTGGACCACAAGGAATATGCATGCCCTGTGAAAGAGGGCGAAATGGAAAATGATTATTGTGAGGAAGCAATGGATGAAGATAATGAAAACTTCACAAAAATGACTGATGGTCACCACCCATTCTGCTGCGGTGAAGATGAAATATACTCCATCGTGGACCCAGTTACAAGCAAACAACATAAAGCGGCACAAAAATCCCGCAAGTGAGCAGCGGCCAAAGCGGCGGCACACACAGAGTCTGCCATTAACCCCAGACAAATTTGGGAGGATATTTTGGATATTCACCAAACCAACCAATCAGAACAATATGCCCAGGTCAAAAATTTTCACAGTAACCTGACTGAGTCACAAAGCGACATCAGTCATGCACATACTGAGGAACAATGCAACCACAATTTGGGTGAAAATGCGGTGCAAAATTCACCAAAGTTGAACCTCAAAAATATAAAATCCAATCTACAATCCGCATCAAATCAACTTGAGACCTGTGCGGGAAAAGTTGATGCAAATACAAAAAACTGCAACTCCTTTGAATCATTGGGTCAGATCAAGGGAACCAACAAAGGCAGTGAAAGAGTTGGAG
Organism: Massospora cicadina; assembly: GCA_022478985.1. Classification (NCBI taxonomy): domain Eukaryota; kingdom Fungi; phylum Entomophthoromycota; class Entomophthoromycetes; order Entomophthorales; family Entomophthoraceae; genus Massospora; species Massospora cicadina. Next base: position 2,806 of record JAKSZP010000122.1, read on the forward strand.
TACAGACGCAGAGCATGGCCAAAATGAGCCTTGGAGGGATAGGGCCAGAGGGCCCTCCCAACCGCTCCTGAGGCGCCGTGGGCACCTCAGTGTCAATAGGGACGCTAAACATCGTGGGAGCCAGGGCTCATATGTCCCAAGCCAAAAAGCTGGAATTCCTGCAAAAACCTCTTGTAGACATCTTGGCCATCCAAGAAACCCACTGTTTACAAGGAGAAAAAGGATCCTGGTCAACCAGGGTCGCACCATCACAATCAGTATGGACGTCTCACTGTGGGGTGATCGTCCAAAACAACAAAAAATTTAAAATTACAAATCTGTCATCACACTTACACGGTCAAGTCCTGGTAGCAACAATCACATGCCAAGAGGAAATAATTTTGATAGCATGTATCTATGCACTGTGCACTGCAACCAAGAGAAAACAATTTTTTGAAAACATTCCTACTCTCACCTTCCCACCAGATACCATTATGTTAGGCGATTTCAACTGCTGGGATAACCCCAATATGGATCAATGGCCTAATCCCAGGGGATACCCACCTGGACACATTGGATTCCGCACAATGAAGGCATCTATTGGCTTCTAGTACTAAAAAAAAGGCATCTATTGGCTTACAGGATGCTCTTCCCCCAAGTTCACCACTCCTTCCCCACATGACGTGGCCCAACATACATGAGGGAGCACTCATATCAATGAGTCGCATTGAACACATCCTCATCCCGCAATCCCACTGCTCAAGGATCTCCAAATTTAAAACAAAAAAGATCAATTTTTCTGACACCAATTGGCTTTGGTGCAGTTAGCACCAACCCAATCCCACACACAGGTGTCGCCTTGGAGAAAGCTTCACCTGGAAAATATAAAATTGCCCAAGATATCTGACTGGGTCAAAAATAAGGCTACAAACCCAGAATTCACAGCCTCATTAACTTCAGATCCTATCAGAACATGGGAAAATTTCAAAAAGGACTTAATCAACAAAACCTGACATATTGCATCATGTAAGTAAACCACGGACACGGCCACAATCAAGCGTACCTTGGCAGAACTAGACCACCTGGGGATAAATACTCTGAGATCTGGCTATAGCCCTATCTGGGGATGCAAAAAGGAAGAAATATCTGCCCAACTTAACAATCTCATCTTCAGACACCAACACAGAATCAAAGTATCAGACAAAGGTAAGTTCATAAAGGAAGGTGAAACCTGTTTGACATACTTTTTCCGCCAATTCCACTCCCGTGGAAACCAGCCCACATGCACACAGGTCTGCAAGACCAACGGCACTGTGGCAACTGACCCGAGGAGGTCAAGGCGGAAGTACACCACTATTACACCGAATTATATCGCGAAATGCCAACAGATTCACAAAAAATTAAAGACTTTATACAAACTGCTGAGATACAAATCACACCACCAAATTACAACATACTATACCTAATTACACAGGAGGAGCTTTGGGAGACAATTCGCGGTGCACCACGTAGTAAATGTACAGGGCCTGATGGGATACCCTACGAATTTTACAAAAATAATTTTCAACAAATCGCCCCCCTCCTATTGGCGTCTATGAACCAGAGCTTGTTGGAAACACGCCTATTACCAGGAGGCCATGAATCCTACGTTATAACCTTGTATAAAAAGGGTGACAAGTTGGACCTGACCAACTGGCGCCCAATTGCACTCTCCAACACTAACACAAAAATTCTAACAAAAATTTTAGCAGCTAGATTAGGCGCAATTGCATCTGACGTCCTATCACCCAACCAGTTTGGGTTTATACCAGGGCGTTCAATCTGGAATAACATTCGCCCTGTTGCAAACATTTGCCAATCCAAAGCAACTGGTGCACTGGTCTTCTTGGACCAGGAACAGGCGTATGACCATGTTAGCTGGCCATACCTAAAAGAATGTCTACATGCCTTCAAACTCCCATCAAGATTTGTAAAATGGGCGATGCTCCTAACAGAATCTGCAACCATGGCTGTAAGCGGCCCTGGATTCCAAACAAACAAGATTAAACCACACAGAGGGCTCAAACAAGGGAATCCCCTCAGCCCACTGCTATACAATTTCAGCTTTGACCCACTCCTCCGAGTAACTGACTCATGTCTCATGGGGATAACCGCACAAGGAAAACCAACAGTCAAAATACTGGCCTTTGCGGATGACTGCATAGCAGGTATAGCAAACAATGAAGATGCTCAACAGCTGGAACGCACTCTAGAGGAATACTCAATGGTGAGCAATGCATCGCTCAACAAAAGAAAGACAGAAATCATCCTCTTAGGCAGATACATAAACAACTGAGCCACAACATCAGAACCTCATACCAACACACGAAGAAAAAACCCAATCATTTTTACCCTTTGCAACACCTCCCACCACCACTCCTGTCTGAAACCTTGGAATTTGGCTAGAATCAGGGGGATATGCTACCGAAACAATGGAAAGTAACCTGTTACAACGGGTATCCAAACGCGTCGCCTTCCTCAAGGGAAGAACCCCAGGATTGACAGGGAAAGTTACAGTTGCTAACTCGCTCATCCTCCCAATACTGTGGTACCGGGCCCACACGATTGCCTTCTCACCTACCTTTATAACTTCAATCCGCGCGCTTATCCAGGGCTGGCTGTGGCCCGGCTCTCACCCTCCTATATGGATGGAAACACTATTTGGCCCACGCTCAAGCGGAGGAATGGGACTAATAGATTTCGAGAGCCACGCCAATCACATCCTAGGTACCTGGATAAAGGAAGTCCTTGCTCCAGACCTCCCGCAACAACATTGGTCCAGAGCAGCAAGGACTAACTTCGCACAGGCGCTCAAATTAACCAACCCACATAGTCCACCCAGACTACTTTCATACCTTGCCAAACACCCTACTGCAATGGGTCTGCATGGAACCTCCTCTCATTTCAAACATATCCTACAAACTATCCGCCATATGGGATGGACCATAGAGAACACAGGTACTATACAGGGAAGGGGACGACCCAGCCCCCAATTCAAATTAAGAAACCTAGAAAACCACCCCCAGAGAGATATGCTCGCAATAACCCCAAACATAGCTAGGATAGAATACCTAGATATGTTGGATATTCCCTATGTTTTAACCACACAGAATGCAATGTGGAAAATGACTCACCACCCACTCCTACAGCCAAGGATAAAAGCAAACGCCTGGCGCTGTCTGAGAATGACCTATAGGACGGCTGACCACTCCAACTCCCTCCACAAACATGTGCAGTATGTGGATGGGAGGGATCCCTACATCACCACCTAGAAACATGCCCCCCAACCAAAGCTATATGGCAGGAAGTTGCACGCCTGCTTAAGATCCAAACCAGACATGAAATCTCGATATAAAAGAGCATCTTCGCGCTCCAGATTGAGTCACCAATCCCATCTACCCTCCATTCCCTAATAATACTCATTGCAATGTGGACAATCCACACAATTGCATTAGATGCGTTCAAGGGCATGGTCCCAACCATTCATGGGGTTATTAACAGATTCCATGTCCACTTACTGGAGCACTTCCAAGCCTGGCTCTATGGATATATGAGACTAAGGCAAAATCGCTCATAGAATCATGGTTCCCACTCTGGTTCCTCCACACAGACCCTTTCCTTCACATCTTCTCCATAGCAGGGGAAACCCCCTCGGAGTAATGCACCAACCCCCCATACCTGGCAGTCCCGCTGGCAACAGGGGTAACTTAAGTACCCTGAGGTGCCCAATTTTATATTTTTCAGTTATTTCCTTAGTTTTACATATATTTGGTAATGTCCATCCCCTTGTCAGCTTACCTCGGTTAAATAAAAAAATAGATTTTTTGGTGTCACTAGGGGAAAATTCCCTAAAAGTGAAGTGAATCGGAAACTGGTTGACCTAAATTTCAGAGGAACTACGTTCAGGGGATTTTTGGATATTTGTCTGGTCATATCTATTGAGGATCGATCCTGATAAATACCTAATATCTCATTGGGTGGAGCGGCTGACGAAATAGGGGCATCTGATAGTGATTAACTATCAGGTGTACCAATTGGGATTAGTCAGATTTCATCACTGACTGATTGGAAATGTTTAAAGAGTTGTAAGGCGAGTGATGCCACCTGCAACTAGTGAATCAATTTGTTGATGAAGTGACCTGCCATAATGGGTAAAAAGTCCCATTACCTAAGCAGGTCGCTAGCCAATTATGGTTGATTCACTTGGATCAAGAGGAAAACGTTAGGGACATGTTTCTGACTCTTTCCATTTGAGGTCTCGAGGATGTCAAACGTCAGAATCCTAGCCAGGATGGGAAGACCATCGCTGCTGAGACGAGGAATGGTGATTTAATGGCAACAGCTGCCGTTTCATCAAAGAGGTGTCAACCAAGGGTTAGATGGCTGAATCCCCTATAAATTCCCTAGGCTTCACTATAATAAAAATTAGATAAAAACACATACAATTATACATTACTACTTTAGAACGTTATTAGTTTTATTGTAGATTTGACAATAGTTAGACTATCAGCATCTAGTGTGAAGATTCCATCTCAAGGAAATTATTGCAGAAGGCAATAATTGGTAGACTCTCAGAGAAGAGTAGAGATCTGAGTGGGGATCTAGAGATGAAGGGAACAACAAATAATGGATTGCTGCTGACTGTGTGTTGGGCTAAAGGAGACTGTCATCAGAGGATCTTAATGAAGATCGAGTGGACAGTATTATAGGGAATGAATCCCTATGAGTATGATATCAAGTATTAATTGGAAATACCGGCTGAAGCGTTGGTCCTGAAAATAATTACAATTCAACTATGGATAATAGTTGTCATACTATTATAAGATTATATATATTCTTACAACGCGAGGTGCACAAGGAAACTGAACCTGTGCAGTAGAAATATTACTAGGGTTGACCTCCGATAATCAACCCAACTAAATAAATTTTTACAAGTTGGTGCTCACTACAGGGGTAGTTGAGTAGTAGAATTAATACAGAATGTCATACAAAGAAGATGTTTTCAATTTTGGAAATATGTTACTGAAGAAAGTAACGAAGATAGAACGTGAAGAGGATCACATATAGTGGCGTTCACCCAGCTCAGCAGTGAAGCTCTGAGTGAAGCAAAATGAAGATACTCAAGTTCATGGAAAAGGACTTTCGGCCTAGATATGGAACTATCTAGTGCTGCAAGGAAACCAGTTCCACCAGACGTCTGCTTGAGATGAAGAGTATCAGCTGGGCCAACTTGGGTTTGAATTGGGCTCACTGTAAAGAGTCCCAAGAAACAACAGGCCCAACTTGGGTTGGAATTGGGCCCGCTGGATATACTCAAGAGACAGCAGGGACAACTTGGGTTGGAATTAAGCCCGCTGGAAATAGTCCCAAGATTCAGAAAGGCCAACTTGGGTTGTAATTGGGCCCACTGGAAATAGTCCCAAGAATCAGCAGGATCAACTCAGGTTAAATTTGGATCCACTTTAGATAGTCCTGTGGAGAGAGTGTTTAGATGAGGCATTGGATGAAATAAGAAGCAATTAATCTTAAGAATTGGATTGCAATACCAATGAAGAGATGAATTTAAAACAAGAAATGATTGATCCAAGGCAGAGGAGAAATCATCCTATTTAATAACACTTGAACACTAATCAGAAGCTACTGGAGATGAGTTTGTCAATTTAGGAGAAATTGGATGAATCTACTGAGGCCAGAACGACCTGTGTAATTAAGGATAGCCACGAAGGCTGAAAATTGTTTTCAGAGGAAAAAAATGAACTGGACAATTGGACGAAACTGTTGGCTGATGAGATATGAAGATTCAAAAGCATCAGTTGCCTTAAAAGAGATGAAATTAGGGACAGTTGGACGAATTTCAAGTTGAGATTAAAGGACTAATTCAGGAAATTTGCCCAAAGTTAGCAAGTATGGCCTATACATGAGAAGACAGCGCTGCTGGTCATATAGGGAGAAAGGTCAATACTAATTGGTAGTATTGAGCCTAAGAAGAAATAATTGCAATGTTCCCAGAGGACCTCTGAACCATTAAATGGTTATGTCCTGAGATTTTGGTCAAGTTTCAGAAGGGGACACTGAATCAAATGGTTGGTTAAATCTTAAGAGGATAAGACTTTGAACCATGGTAACTGGTAGGTTTAATTAACCAGGACCCAGTTGATATGAAGGGGAAAGAAGGACCTCTGAGCCTTTTTGTAGGTTGCAAGTTCCATTGCAAAAGAAAAATATGAAAAAATATATAAAATGTTAAAATATCAATTTTATGGTCTAAGAGTCTCAGACCTAAGAAGCAACAAGAAATCTGGATGGCTGAATGGAGGAAATTCCACCCTTGATGAGATGAAATTATTGGCAGGGTAGCTGGAAGTATCAACCTTTTGGTTGATTAAGAGCAACTCAATGATCTGTCAGAAGGCCAGCAAGAGGAGATGCTCAAAATTATTGAAATGTATCGGAGAAAATTCGCCCAAAAATGACCAGTAAATTGGGAAACACATGAAGTGAATTGCAAGGTCAATAGTGGGGAAATCTGCCAATCAGGCCAAATAGAGATGATTCCATGATTTAGGGTCTCTCAATGAAATAGGATTATTGGCGGGAGCGGCTGAAAGCATCAACCTATTGGTTGATCAAGTGCAGTTCGCAGATCTGCCAGAAGGGCAGAAGGAGGAGGTGCTCAAATTATTTGTATGGAATGAAGAGGCCCAGGACTTCTTCGATGAATTACACCAGTACCTGACTAATTCACTAATTTTGAAATATCCGAATTTTGATCAGGAGTTTATAATTCAAACTGATGCTTCATTGATGGCGATCAGCGCCATACTGAGCCAAGTAGATGAACTTGGGGATGAACATACAGTGGCATATGTGAGCTGGACACTCTCTGCCACGGAGAGAAATTACACCATGACTGAGCGTGAATGCCCTGCAGTCATTTATGCCTGTAAACAGTTTTGGGTGTATGTCCATGGAATGCACTCCAAGGTGGTGACGGACCACTCTTTGTTGCATTATCTGCACAATCTGTGGGAACCTGAAGGATGACTAGCCCGATGGGCACTCAAGCTTCAGGCTTATGATTATGAGATAGTCCACCAAGTGGGGGCTTCTCACCAGAATGCGGATGGTTTATCACGGTTACCAATGGTCAAGTTGGTATATCCGCAGGCAGATGAGCTATTACAGAGAATGATCAAAGGAGGAATTGAGGACGAGCCTCAAGAAGTCCAAGGTGTGATTTGAAAAGTGATGGAAAACACCAAGATCATGGATGGACAAGTACTAAAAATGATAAATGGGAAATGGGTATTATGCCTAAAACTGTCAGAGAGAGCAGCAATAGTTCAAGCAGCTCATAAGGTTGTCAGGCATGGAGGCCCTGAGAAAGAAAAACAACCAATCATATTTGCCAGTATTATTAAAGAAAATCAATTAATTATGATGTCGCAGACCATCTGGCTTGTTGCATGGAATGCCAACTGCATAAACCACACAAGAACACCACTGGATACCACCTGGCCCAACCTGGATTTGCATGGCACATGGTGTCTATTGATGTGATGGGACCGCTGGCGATGAGTACAGGAGGAGTGAAATACATCATAGTAGCCATTGACAATCTGATGAGATGGGTTGAAGCAAAGGCATTAACCAGAGTTGATGCTACCAGTACTGCAAGAATCATTCTGGATCAAGTGGTATACTGGCACAGATGTCCACAAGTTATACTGAGTGATAATATGACCAACTTCACATCTCATGTGATCCTGAAGCTAAACAAATAATGGGGATCTGAGGAGTCATGTCAGTACCATATCAGCTGGAGACAAATGGACTAGTAGAACGGGTTAATGGAATGCTGGCCATGACACTAAGGAAGCTAGTCGCAGGGAGAACTTCCGCGTGGGTAACATACCTGAGTTTGGTGACATTCGCCTACAACATTAGTCATCATATGGCGATGGGGAAGACGCCATTTGAATTACTTTATGGGAGGAAGGCCGCGTTGCCGCTGATATTATATTCAGTATTAGAACCTATGTCAGGGATGAGTACCAAACAATACCTGAACCAACTGATGAGTATCCTGATTGATATGAAATCACAAGCATTTGATACTACTTTAAAGAAAAAGAATACAAGCGAAATCAATAGATGATAAGAAGTGACTGCCATTAGAAGAATATTGAATAGGAGAAAGAGTTGCCTATTGCAATACACATGGTTTCAGACAAAGAAACAAGTTGGATGCATTATGGTCAGGTCCGTTTGAAGTAATTGCCAAGATAGCAACTGATGCTTATTCCATCAAGAATCTCTTGGATGGAAGAGTAATAAATCTAGTCCATGCTAAGTATTTAAAGCAGTGGATCAAAGAAAAAAATAAAAAAGAGTTTCCAAAGGACCAATGAACCATTAATTTGGTCATGTCCTAATGATTAGGTCAAGTCTGGAAAAAGGACCTCTGTTTCAATCTAAATGGCTAAGTTTGAAAAAAGGACCGCTGAACCATAGAAAACTGGTAGGTTGAAGTGCCCAGGATCCAGTTTGGGGGAAAAGATGGACCTCTGAACCAAAACAAGATCAAGTCCCATAGAGAAAAAAAATAATAATAATAAAATAAAAAAATTAATAAAAATATTGGGAAAAAATAATAAATAAAATAAAAATAAAAAAGAGATTTTCAAAATGCATAGAAAAAAAGCCAATGTATTTTTATAAAAGTTTTATTTTTTATTAGATGTCCTCAGTGCGGAGATGATTCCGCCTATGTCACCTCTTGGGGGAGGGAGGATGAATTGTGGTAGGAAGGATAGCCCATCAAAATTGATATGTGATTGGACACTTGCAAGGGCAAGTTCTACATAAAACCACATTCATTGAGCTGATGTCAATACCTGAGAGAACGCAACTAGGGGAAGGGAAATGGATATGTCAGAAGATGCCAATCACAAAACCCCAGAGTGGGGTGGAAAACAGCAATAAAGGAAGAGCCAATCGGCGAAAAACCCCAAGTAATCCTGATAAGGCACTGGCGCCAGAAGATTTGTCTTGAGTGCCTACTGACAGGCCTCATCAAGAACACTGGACATGTGAGCCAGCAGCGAGGAAGGAATACTTAAGGGGGTTGTTGAATCATGCCCCAATTAGCGCCATCTATGGAAGATAGTGATGGGAAGCTCCATAGAAGAGTTAGTTGTGTAAAGAAAGGATTGCATCCTGTAAACAATGACTACAGGCTTTGCGGAAGCTGAAGCTGAACGGCCAATAAAAGTCAGGTGAGGCTGGAAGCTTCATCAACCAACTTTGAAGAACTTAGCCAGCAAAGCGGAGAGCATAAGCGGCAGTATCCTGATCCATAAGGTTGTCCAGATCTGAGGGATTCAGCACTAATGACAACACCTCGGTGACTTGCGCTCAAAGTTCAGCATAGGGGAGCTCAGATGAACACTGTTACTAATTGAGAGCTCAGAAACCAGCACAGCGGGTTGGTAAAATTGACTGAGTCAGAAGAGGAACTTGGGGAGCAAATCTGACCCAGCCAGGAATAAAAAATCTAAAGCAGTTGGCATAACCTCTGGAGCATCAATGATGATGTTCAGAGCCTCAGTGAAAGGAGCCAAATCCAGAAGGGTTTTGAAGTCCAACTTGGGGGATTGACTGCATGGAAAGAGTTGGCTAAGAGTTATTCGAAATGATGGCACGCCTGGTTTTTGTGGAATTTGATACCATTTCCAGTAACTCGATGGAAGGACTAGCCCCTTGTGCCAGACTAGGCATATGAGTCCTGGAAGGACCATAAAAGAGGTTCCACCAAGCATCCTGACTCATCCGCTGGAAGAGGCGGAGGTCCAAATCTGACAGACTGTTCAGAAGTTGCTGATAACAAGATTATGAGTTTGACATATGAGCAGGACTAGAGGGGGGATGTCAGACTTATATAGAAGTTTACATTATGCACCCTACAATCCATTAAGCTCTAATTTCAGGAAATTAATTTCATAAAATTAATGAAATAAGCTTTCTGAGGGAAGGACTAAGAATGACTTACAGCCAAGAGGTTATGAGCAAAATAATGAAGGCGAACATAAATAAGTATTCTTAATCAAGCCGCAAAATGAACATTGATGGCAAGAGTCTCCTGTCTAGGATGAGGAAAGAATCAGGAATTCCAGGACGCTGGACCAGGAAACCTGAATATGACAGTGTGTCATATACCCTGATGGGGGGAAAACTGGATCCTGGGAAAAATATCATCACAAGTAAATTGATCAGCCTGGCACAACAAGAGGTCATGGGGACCATTATCTGAGTAGGCGGTAGCAAGGAGGAAGAGGAGGAATGCCATATGCTGAAGGTCGTCCAGAGAAGCGTTGAGTATTGATGAGTGTACTCCGCTTGAACCAATGAAGTATTTGACTAGTGTCTAAAGTGGTGTTTCCATGCACAGTCCTTTTCTCGCTGGAAATCTAGGCAAGAGAGGGGATGTGTTGGGATTTTTGCCTATATTTCAAGCCTACTAGATTACTTGGTGTCACTAGGGGAAAATTCCCTAAAAGTGAAGTGAATCGGAAACTGGTTGACCTAAATTTCAGAGGAACTACGTTCAGGGGATTTTTGGATATTTGTCTGGTCATATCTATTGAGGATCGATCCTGATAAATACCTAATATCTCATTGGGTGGAGCGGCTGACGAAATAGGGGCATCTGATAGTGATTAACTATCAGGTGTACCAATTGGGATTAGTCAGATTTCATCACTGACTGATTGGAAATGTTTAAAGAGTTGTAAGGCGAGTGATGCCACCTGCAACTAGTGAATCAATTTGTTGATGAAGTGACCTGCCATAATGGGTAAAAAGTCCCATTACCTAAGCAGGTCGCTAGCCAATTATGGTTGATTCACTTGGATCAAGAGGAAAACGTTAGGGACATGTTTCTGACTCTTTCCATTTGAGGTCTCGAGGATGTCAAACGTCAGAATCCTAGCCAGGATGGGAAGACCATCGCTGCTGAGACGAGGAATGGTGATTTAATGGCAACAGCTGCCGTTTCATCAAAGAGGTGTCAACCAAGGGTTAGATGGCTGAATCCCCTATAAATTCCCTAGGCTTCAATATAATAAAAGTTAGATAAAAACACATACAATTATACATTACTACTTTAGAACGTTATTAGTTTTATTGTAGATTTGACAATAGTTAGACTATCAGCATCTAGTGTGAAGATTCCATCTCAAGGAAATTATTGCAGAAGGCAATAATTGGTAGACTATCAGAGAAGAGTAGAGATCTGAGTGGGGATCTAGAGATGAAGGGAACAACAAATAATGGATTGCTGCTGACTGTGTGTTGGGCCAAAGGAGACTGTCATTAGAGGATCTTAATGAAGATCGAGTGGACAGTATTATAGGGAATGAATCCCTATGAGTATGATATCAAGTATTAAATGGAAATACTGGTCAAAGCGTTGGTCCTGAAAATAATTCCAACTCAACTAAGGATAATATTAATCATACTATTATCAGATTATATATATATTCTTACAACGCGAGGTGCATGAGGAAACTGAACCTGTGCAGTAAAAAGATTACTAGAGTTGAACTCTGATAATCACCCAACTAAGCAAAGTTTTACACCAGGTGTGGCTGATTAACCATGATAGGTGGTTAAGTCTAAAAAATAGACATATGAACCAAGTTAGCTGGTTAAGTTAGAAAATAAACCGCTGAACCAGAGTAGGGGAAAAAGGTGGAATTCTGAACCTATTAATACGTTAAGTCCTGTTGCAAAAGATAACATAAGGAAAAATACCAAAAATATAAGATGTTAAGTATAAAGAAAAGTTATATAGAATTATAAAAAAGAATAAAATATAATAAAATTCAATTTTTATTTATCATCATCAAAAAGCATCTAGTGATATCCCCTTATGTTATTGGTAGTACTAACTTTGGGTGGAACAGGGTCTGGCGCGAGAAGTCCTGAGGCACTGAAAGAAGCAAAACACTTCAGTAGAATTAAATGTTTAAACTGGTTTGCTAAGAGTAGTCCCTTACAAAATAAAGACCAGCTTGGGGAATAAGTGAACAAGGAATTGGAGAAGCCACATGAGAATAATTTTAAATGACAAGGTGTTGTATAGCCCTGACCTTGGGGAAAATAGGTTCTACAGACCTTTTTATAGGCAATAATAACCATACTAGGCTGGAATGGCATTTGGACTTGGACTTCACGCTCTACAGATGTGGCATAAAAGAGTACATGGTACAGAAACATGTAAAGAAGAAGTACTAAACTGATATGCATCAAGCAAATAATAGAGACAGATCATATCACTAAAAAATTTAAACCAAGCTGGCTGACTCAGTCAGAATCCACGTAGTGTATGCCCCTAGAAAATCTATATCACTGATAATCTGGTCAGATGGGGGATGTGTTCAGATTTTTGCCCACTTTACCCAGCTTCATTATCTATAAAAAAATCTGCTGGTCTACTAGGTGATATATCCTGCTAGTGGATGTTGAAGTTATCAATTTTGCTATATGATAACGTTTAATTAAAAGAAATCAAAGCAAATAGTTATTAATCTTGCCAGATTACAATCTACTGGATTGATGAATGTTTTTTCAGGGATGATCCCCAACATAAACAAGTGATTAGGGTGTCAATTCGATATTAATGAATTAATTGACTTGTAGGAGTTGATCAGGTTTAGTTGCAAACCCACTAAGGAGATTATGAGTTGTTGGCGAGCTATGCTGCCTGTCATAGAGCAACTTTGAGTCAACATTTTCTGGATTACAATCTATTGTAAATGGACAAGAGTCTCATTAACTAAGCAGGTTATTATCTGATAAGAAAAAGAGATGAGAGTTGATTGAAGATGTTGGGACACGTTCTTGTTTGAACTCAGAAGAGGTCAAAGTTAAGTAGGAAAAGAGAACCCAATTATTTTTAATAAGGAAGATAATTTCATGTGAAGCTGAAATGTTGATCCATTGAATATGGCTGCTGTTCCCAGTTGGGGTGCCAATTGAAGAATTGTGTGCCAATTTTCTATGAATTTCCCCTGACTTTTTATTATATTAATATTTATTAAGGTTGGTTGACCAGGGATGTGCACTTCCAATATAGTGAGGATAAAGTAATTAATTATGAAAATTAAAGACACCCCGTAGGGTTTGAAGCCCCTCTTGTTGTCTCCAGGACCACCAAGTTTAGGACGGTAGGGGAGTTTATTCTGGCTTATCCTTGGATGCAGCATGAGTGAAGGAAAAATCAGTCTTTAGGAACCATATGGGGAACCATATATTGATTGTCCTTATGTTACATGGGGTCATGTTTCCAAGCAACCATGCTTTGAAATGTTCCAATATGTGGTAGTTGAAACGTTTGATGGTTTCTTGGATTGTAGGCGTTGCTCCTGTAAACGATTACAGTAATATCAAATGGATATTCCATAGTGCTATTGCTACTATTAACACCTGGAGGGATTGGTGGATAGGTGATTCCATGTTTAAAGTGAAAATGTTTCTAGCTATACTGAAAGATTGTTCACTGCCTTGGCGGAATAGGCGCATGACCTCTTTCCATATAGCCACTGATGTTGGACATTGTTCTAGGCGGTGTACTAAGCTTCCATACTGACCACATATTGTACATGAGATGTAAGTGGCATTTGACCGTTCTGACGTGCGGTATACTCTCCTCATGCACCTCTATACATCTGCACGTATCCTGGGTTGTGTAGTGAGTAATGTGTCTATCTCCAGACCATTCTTTGGGTCTCTAGGCTGTATGGTATGCCCATATGATCCAGGTAATCTATCATGGCAATGAAACTCGGATTTCTGCATATTATGTTATCTGTGACTATTTGCCCATTAATTTCCTGTCCGTGAGTTAGCCTTGGGCGTCCTCTGTGACTAATCTGACCACATATGTGAATATTCCACTATGCTCTTCTCATTGCTAGAAGTATTCATTTGAAATGTGCAGGAGTGTCATGTGGTCTTGAAGCTGTAAGATGAGATGTCATATACTTAATTAAGGTTTGGGTGATCTGGGTTTCTTAATTAAAGTGCTCATGTAAATTTATATCTTGCTGTTCTGGACTGATGTATATCTGGAAGATCTGAGCTAGTCACCTGAGCTATCCAGGATCCTAGTATATGGGTCTCTTGCTCTACACAATTAGTTAACCCCAAAACTCCGTTCCTCCTAGAGCCAAATAGGGTTTCAAGGCGTACATGGGGTTTTTTTTGGACCAACCTTAAATTTATATAATAAAGCAGATTAAAACTAGTTCAATATAAAAATTGTCTATATGTTTTATAAATTGTACTATCTGCTATTGCAATTAGAGAAGGAAGGACAAGAAGATCTTTTGTCTAAGTTATTTTTAATCTCTGCAGACTCTGTGTGATGAAAAGAAAAAATAATCTCTGAACCTTATCCTAGGTTAAGTTTCACTAGAAGGAATAGGGATAAATCCCTACCATTCCAGAAGAAGTCAACATTAAGACAAGCAACAGGTTGGCGTTGGACCTAATTACTATTTTGGCTATCAGCTCAAGTAGTATAGTAGTCTTCATACCACTAATTTCCATTATAACATATTATCAACAAGTTGAACAATGCATATACAAGGAATCTGTGCAGTTGAACAAGGGAGCCAAAGCGAATATTATTCAGATTGTGGGATCAAATCCCAAACTCTATTAATGAAATATAATTAAGGTATCAAGCTCCCTCAAGTTTTAATAACATGCTCTAAAGTTTACATTTTGTGTTCTTCACGGGGGTAGTTGATTTCATGCCAAATATATAGAATAACATAATACAGGATGTTGTACAAAAATGAATTTAAGAAGCTGCGGACAGAATTGGAAACTGTTTACAAGAATGCATTGAACTCAGCTTTGCAAGCCAATCTAGCTAATTATTGGTTGAGCGAGTGTTGAATGCCAAAGAGTATTAACAAATCAGTAAGTTCATTAATTATCTTTATGGAAAGGTCTCCTTTTTGAAATGGAAATAGACAGAATTAATTAAAGAGTTAGTTTTCCAGAAAACTGAATGAGACTCAGATAGAGAACACTTCTGTTAAATTAAAGACATAGCGTAAATGCTAAAGTTCTTAGTAGACTTCGAAAATCACAAATGTTATTGTGACCAGATGGAGGCGAATAAAGCTGAATTGAGATACATGAAAATCCATTTGAGAAAGTGCAAACCTTGAGAAATATGCCTGGAGCTTTTGCTGCAGTTTTGGAGATAACCCTAAAAACACACTTATCATTAGTTGGGTTAATAAGCAGGAATATCTTACCACTGTACCAACAGAAGAATTGTGGATTATGCTGCTTTAAACTTCATTTCACTAGTATATTCACTGGCGCTTTTCCGTCTATTTGAAATGATGATTTTTTGATATGACAACTTGCAAAAAAGTAATTTTGATGAAATTTTTAGACACCAACTGTTGATAATTTTTACTTCTCAATACTAGGTGACTCCATTAGTCTGCCAGGTCAAATGATATGAAGACTGCTGGTCCTTGCTTTTTCACCATCATTGGTGAACTTTCCTTAAAGAGCCACAGGCAACTCCCCAATCCAGCTGAACACCAACTTCTCCTTAGCAGATTAACTCCTCTTGGTGTGCACCGTTGGTTTGCCCCCATCATGGGCAGTCTGACCCCTTGCTCCTTCATCTCATGAATAATCACAACTTGTCCATCGCTGGCTCCACTGATTGAGCTAGTTCCCACAGTTGATCTGTAATTCCAGGTTGGGAGTTGGTTGCGCTGACCACTCCAGGTGTTTTAACACAGCACCCAACAACTGGAGATCTTGAGTCCCACTTCTAAGAGCTAAGCTAACTACAGTCAACTAAAAACTTAATAAGTATGGGAAGACAGAAGATATTTTTATTAAGTGGGAGATCAACTACCTATAGGCATTCCTTTCCTGTCCACGTCATTAGCATCTATTGCCAGCATCATCAGCACTCACTGGTGATTCTCCCTGCTTAGTATTTGTCAGCACTCTCACTGGCAATACTCATCATCCTCAAATGTCCATGCTTAAGTTGATCCTTGATTCATCATAATCTGAATTAATTAAATATTTTAACATCCTCAGCATAAGTCGTCAGTGTAAAATTAAACCAAAATACTGTCAGAGATTCCGACCCTTACTCTCACAAAGTTGAAATGCAATATGACTATTTAATTAATATCAAATAGTTTGGCATCCTTGGCATAAATCAACGGTCCTCCAAGATTTGACTTTCTGCAAGAAATGCTACAATCATTTTCAAATGGAGTTGATGCAGGGATAAAAGCTTGCTGAGCTTAAACAAATAGTATCAATAGTTCAACACCCTTGGCATAAGTCACCAGTGTTTAAATTAACTGAAATTATTGGGATTAACTCATGATATTATTTGATGTCAAATTTAAGTAATTCGTCATATTAATTGATATTACTAGATATCTCAACATCCTCAGCCTTAGTGACTGGTGTTAAGACCGACCAATTTTTTATCAGGCATGATGCCCAATACTTTCTTGATCCTGCAGATCAAGACAGCTCAACCTAACCAAATGGGGAGCAAAAATTAGGGTATTAGCATTAAATAATGAATCAAATTTAGTGAACTAATTGGCAATCATCCTCAGTTAATTATTATACTAATATCGTTAATAAGTGAGGAATATCACCTGGTTAAAAATCTGACACCAACTGTCAAAAACCTGGCGTTGCATATCTTAATGGAGACAATTTAAACCACAGTGACGCCAAAGAAGCAACTATGGCTAAATTTGTTAGTCCTGCATGGATGGATAACTGGAAACAGGAGTTTATGAGAATTCTAGTTTTATAAAAAATGAAACATTGGCCATTTCACTGATCAATTTTACCAGTAAGCTCAAACCTGGTAGGTTCAAAAGTATTATCAGATTTGATGCATGTATAGCAATGCAAGCAGTGTTTTGGCCTAATAGAGATCCTGCACTACATTATGGTTTTGACGCTCACAATCCAAATTTTACATCACAGATGGTGAAGTATCTCAGAATGGTAGGAGCAACATTTGAAGCACTTAATCAAACATTTAAAGCCATTCCCACAGAGCTCATAATACATTGAAATTCGCTGAGCCTAACAAGGAACAACATAATTGGGTCATAATGGGAAACAAGCCCAAAGACTGAAATGAGTGTATAAAACTCAAAACCACTGCTACAATGTGAAAAGATTGAGCATTTGGTCAATCAATTTTGGAATGATAATCCCAAAGAGCAAATTACTTTGGTGCAGGCTAAAGAAGAGGGAAACTTGTCAAGGTTTAAAAAAGAACCAATAGCCTAGATATTAAATTATCTAGAACTGTTATTAAACCTGTTCTCCTTGACATATCTTAAGATGACTTGATAATTCTGATTTATTCATGATGAAGACACCTGATCCGCACTACTAGATAGATAATTTGGATGTAAACGCAATTATCCAAGCTTGTTGAAGGGGATTGTCAATAAAATGATAAGACTGAATAATAAGCTATATATTCCAGCAGATCATATATTAGATTTGAGGTGAGCCTTGAGATTATACGGGAAATATATTGATGTGAAGCAAATCACTTGTAGCATCAATTGTTAGCAAATGGAAGGAACATAGCCAAAACCTTGAATGAGATGAAAACTTTTAAGATGGAACAAATAGGAGATTATAAGCAGAGGATGGATTTGACCTAGAATACCAAGATAAGAGTTAAGCAAAAGATAGAGAGAGTTTTAGTAGTCTGCAGATAGGTTCTGCGTTTTTAATATAATAAAGTGTCAATCATGGAGATTGATCCATATTTTATATCTTAGTTTTTATTAAGAGTCAACAATATGCATATCATCCAATTCTGTTGCTCAGTGGTTAATACCCTGTGCAAACCAGCTAGGTGTCTTTAACCCGTATCACCAAAAAGTTAGCATGGATAGACCCCAAAATTTTGAAAGGAGTTTCTTGGCCATACGTTCACTAGTTGGTGGAAAATATAAGAACTGCCAAAAGCACAGAAGAACTACTTTTGACAGAACTTGATGAAGTGAACATTTCTCTCTCTATTAGCATGATAAATGAATCCTTTACTGACTTTTCCTCACAATCAATTCATATTATAGATTCATCGAAAAATGCTGCACTTCTTTTGTAAACACCTCATTCCGTTCTCTGAGTGTTTTTATATGGATATTATAGTCAGTCAACTAAGAGTGCAGGTGATAATCAACAGTGGTGTACTTATTAGTACTGTTTGATCAAGTTGTTAACAATTGAAATTTTACCCTATTTAGAGCACCAGAAGGAATATGGAACTTCCAGATTGGTACCAGAAGCATCTTGTGGAGCATAGAGCGCACTGTCACTTAAGTTCAGGTCTCTGGTGGCATCAGCTCCTGTCAGTATTGGAAATTAAAACTACGACAACCTCAATAGGACGTAATTACTGAGAAACTATGGTGTCAAATGTGCTTTTGAGGAGAATACCCTAACTATTTTGGGTAACCCTGACACTGTTTTAGCAGCAGAAAGTAAAATTTTATTGACAATGAAGAATGATTTTCTAAATTTTAATTTAAAATGATATCATAATAACATCCAATACAAGTGATTGGAAGAAAAAAACAGTTAAATGCTGAAGGAGGATCACAAAAACCATGGGATGCCATTGAGGATGAGGATGACAGCCACCATTACACCATGAATGTAAATATTAGTTAACATAGGGTGTTGGATTTAGGCTTAGAAATTGGCTCACTGGTGCTTGCAGCCTGAGATCCTATAATTTAATTCAGGGGATTTTCTTGCCGCTGATAGGAAAATACTAACAATAAAAATAGAAGCTATTAAAAAGCTTAATTTTATAATTTAAGAGGGCACTGTGTGGGGTAAGAGAGAGTTGATCCCCTCAATATTTGACTGATCAGTTTTAAACTGTTTTGAAGGTCAGAGGGAATTCAAGGATAGTTTCAGAACAGCTTCAACACATTCTAAATATAAATATGGTAAACTCTCCTATCAGATCTTGGGAATTGGAGTAGCTATTTTTGGTGGAATGATAGTAGGGATAGGGTTTTGGGACATAATGTACCCATTCAGCAAGGTTTTGATGTACTTCAACCAATCACCACTAGATAAATTATTTTAATCTTAGGGGCCTCTGCCACACCTATAAAAAGTGGGGGTCCACGCATAGGTGCTTTAAGGGATTTGGTTATGGTTGGGGAGTACTTTCCGTTGGTTTCCCAAAGTCTGTTGTGTGACTGGAGTAATCCAACCGTTCAATTTTACGTTTGGTGCCAATACAGGTTTTGAAATTGTACCCCAATTAATGGGGTTCCACCAAGAATCGGCCAGGGTCTTTTGGTTAATTAAATCATTATATTTATAAAGTCAATTTCCTTATTTCATAAACTTGTAAATGTTTATTATTCCCTCTATTTGGCCTATTTTCACCTACAACATTCTTCTTCTGAGGCCTAGGAGGCAAATGTCCAACACAGGGTTAACACTAGAAAACAAAGAACAATTCTATGGAGAATTTTTTACCCCTTGGAGTAAAGTGAGACTGGAGCCTTGGGTAGTACGGGGACATAATTCCAGGCTATGATGAAATATGAGTAATATTAGCCAACATGAGTGGAAAAACTGATAAGTGTGGGAAAGAACCAAAACATCATATTTGTGCATTTAATCCCTGCAGCAGCGATATAAAAGCTCCATGATTTTAGAAAAGTTATAATAGACGAATTATTGGTGAATGCATCCAAAAAATAAATGTACTTGACAATCATGAGCAACTGTCTGGTTATCAAAACATTAATAAATGAAGTGCTACGATCTACCCAAGAGAATTGGGTAAAATTTCCCCATGACATTTATGACCTTAAAATGCTAAAAATGTAATCCATATGGTGACACTGAGAATATCCGTCAATATGAATGAGACCTGACTGCCAAGTTCAAAGAATCTGAAGCAGTAGTATATGGAGAAATCATTAAAGTAGCTGATCATGAGATCCTCATATCATCATTGAGTCCCTAAGAGAGTCTGATCCTTAATGTGAAAAAAAATGATGGATCAAATCAAGTGATGATCAATTAATGCAAGTTGAATATAATCATTAAAAGGATTTAAATACATTTCAAAGAATCAATGAAATGATTAATCACATAGGGTAAGCTCTTTTTAGTGATGAATTTGATCTCAGGATTTTGGCATAAACTTTCCAAATAAAGATCACGAGATATTTGTAATATTCCACCGCAAAAGCATTAAACCATCCAATGAGAAGTCCCAGGGATGTTTAATGCGCTGGCAAATTTCTATAGGGTAATGGATTCTATCTTTAGTGACTCAAAATTCTCTTCCATTTTGGTTTATTTAGATAAAATCAACGTTTCCAGCAGGAAATTCAGTAATCACCTGGAGAACTTGGAGGAAGTGTTTAAATGTATAGTTCTGGAAAATTTTAAGATCAAGCCAAAGAAATGCCATTTATTTAAATAGGGCTTACATGTTTGGTATTTGTGATAAGCTCCTGCGGATTACAACCACAGCTGCAGAAAATAATGGCTATTGATCATATGTAATCCCAAAGCGTTTGGGACATACATGTTTTTCTTGTAATGGTCAGCTACTATTGCCAATTTATAAAATTTCTATTAATACTGAACCAATATTTCACCTGTCAAAGGATCCTAAAAAAGAATCTTTTGGAATCAGAAAGCCCTAGAAGCATTTGATGAGGTACAAAGATATCTGATGACTAGTCTTGTCCTAAAATATTCAATTTAAAAATGGGGAGTTTATTATAAGACTGATTCCTCATTAATGGCAATTGGCGCTGTTTTAAGTTAAGTAGACGATGATGTGGAGAGCTTCTGGTGGCGATATGAGTAGAACATTGATGCCAGCTGAAAGAAACTACACTGTGACAGAGTTCAAGTGCCTCACAGTGTTATGTGCCTGAAAACATTTTTTGTTTATACATGGTAGATTATAAGATTTTGACCAACTACATGTATCTATACTGGTTACATAATCTTAATGAACCAGAAGGACAATTGGAATTATAGCTCTGAAACAGAAATCCTATTATTTTAGAATTATACTTTCTGAAAATTGGGCCCTTCTAGTTGGCAGGCCAACCAGTATGAAGACTGGTCAGCCCTTGCCATTTCACCTTAGGTGTCAGGGCTAGCAGCGCCGGCTAACCCTTTGGTGTGTCACCCACGCCATTTGGGGATCCCCCAGCCTAAACTCCAACCAACAAACTAAATATAAACTTATACCAATAGGTAGATTAGGCAAAGGGAGATATTTATTGAAAGGGAAGCGCCGGGTATTTATACTTACCTACAATTGGGCTACTACACCCACCACAGGACTATTGGCTCTTATGATGTTTCTTCCAGCCAATCACTCATCTTTACTTCCAGTGCACAATTCTCTTCCTTAGCGTCAACCCTCTCACCTCATCATTCCCAATGTCCAAATTAATTCAGCTTATCCTCATCCTTAAGTCGCCAGTGAGCCAAATAAAAAATTGGTCTAAATAAATGTCAAATTTGGATTTGACCTTTGAGTTGATGATTATGCACCAGAAACAGCTTCAGTCGCTTGCTTTGACTCAGAATATCTCAGCATCTCACTGACATCTCTTATCAACTCATTTTAGTTGTTTGATTAGGAATCGCCATATTCAAGTGATAATTTATTATAATAAATGAGGCACCAGAAACAACCTCAGCCACCTCAAACTCATAATTGTCAGATCCACCAACATTGAATTATTAGTAAGGCAGCAAAATCATATATAGTTGATTGAAGCGAATACATAGGTTTTCTGCTAGAAATTCCCACAGCAAATAATGATTGGTAGTTGGCATTGAACATTGATTACCGCTGACTGATACCAGATGGATCATCCTCAGTAATTAGTTGCTGTTAATCCTTATACTAATTTAGATTAGCAATTGGCTCTGCTTAATTTTTCTCTTCCAAACTTGTCAAATTACTTGGATTTGGCTCAACCCAATTTGGGTAGCAACTACCTAGAAATCATATCAAATAACATAAAGTTCAGAAAAATGAACCATTTCACTAAGATTAACCACTTCATACCAAATAACAATAAATCTATTTAAGGGATTCCATCTGGAGAAAATTCTGACATATACACTGAGCAGTATTATCACATTAAAATGTTTATGAACTATTGAGATTACCTGCCATTCAAGTCATGTACCATCAAGTGGATAAAAATTTTCTTATGGATGATTAAAGGGAGTATTGATACTTTTTTCGCTTGATATCAGTTTTAAGTAAATTGGAAATTACAGCAGAACTAAACAGCTTTAAAAAGTGACACACAGCAAAACCCCTATGTCTCAGCCCCTACTGTACGCTGCTCCAAAATGGGGCAGCAGCGAAACCCCCTAGAATCTTCCACCCAACGGGAAAAAGATTTTTACTAGGTCAACTAGCCCCCAATGCCTCAGGTCAATACGTTCCCCCTAAGGATCTCACCCTCCACCTTGCATGTTCCAAAGCGATGCCTCATAGCCCCATTGTGCTTCCCTAAAGCAAAATGTGATTCAGCTTCTGGGTTGAATATGGCAACTTATTTCCTTACAATGAAAAACAAATCATAGAATTAGCCCAGGTGCTTATACAAACTGCAGGCTTTATTAGATTCTGCCCCTACAAGGGGTACTTTGACCTTGGCTTCATCCGCAAAGCCAATGCTGCAATTGCAGCCAACATTCCCCTGGTGTTCCAGGGAACCCTCATCCCAACCACCCACCTGGTTGCCTGATGACACTAATCTTATGGTTCAATTTGCAGGCCTCCCCCACCCACTATCATTCTGATATTTTATACAATGAACTGATATCTGGGTTGCCAGTATATGGCGCTGACCACATTCTACAATTTGTGGTTCCCAATGAAGCTAATCAAATTGTGGGCCCTTGCGCCTCCGCAAAAGTAAGCCTAATATCATTAAAAAATAGCTATTTCAATTCCCCCTCACACTGTTGTACCCACTACCCACAACCACCCTTTCTGGGCTATAGTATACAAAGGGCGCACAATCTGCCCCATTTGTTTTGACCTGTACCACTTGAAGTGGCGCTGCACCACCATAGCCTGAGCTGAAGCCCACACGCTTGACTCAACCCGTGATGCTCCCAACGCTGACATGAAAACGTTTTTTAATTTGGGCACAATCCGCCCACCCCCTTCACCTAAACTGGTAGATACAACTACAATAATTCAGCCAATAAGGAAACTAGATGTCAAACTCCCAATTCCATTCCAACTAAACAGGATCTAGAATGGACCACAGTAAATTATAAAAGCCCCACCCAGCCATCCAAACCCATCCATATGACAATCAACCTATTGTTTTAACCAAAACCCTAGGATTATTTAGTGAAGTTGATGATTTAGGAAATCCTGTCCCTGACTCAGTCTAGGCCCCAGGCCTTAAAACGTACCTAAATGCAGAATATGTATCTCACTTTCTAACTTGGAACTGTTCTCTACACTCTGATGTTAATGAATTTGAAGTGACCATCAACTCACCAAAGAGGCTACTGCCTCCCTTGATTGTTGCCCCCTCTGAAAAAATATATTAATTCCAGTCACAGTCTTGGCCAAGGGAACCTTCCCCTGTCCTTCCCCCCATAAAATAAGTTCATAAAAAAGAATTCCACTTATTCCACAGGTTACCAACAAAGCAATACTTAAAGTTATGATGGTCACAAAATTTGGCCCCAAGACTTGCATTACCAGTAACAACATTGCCACCTTCACCATCCTACCCAAAGTTTGCCTTGAGGCTGAGAAAGCCTTATCCAAATATATCACCACCCTCCTCATAGCAAAATTTTAGTTCAAGGCTCACTCTGCTGCCTCGACCCCCATTTTTGAGGATGCACTACACCTGTGCTCTCAGCGCTCTGCAGTACACTTTCTCATACAGAGGAGGAAGATGAGCCTCTTGATCCCCACTCACCCCCCATCATGGATGCATAGAAATTTACTGCATCTGATATGGTTGGATCATTTTAGTTTTTCATTTAGTTTGAGTGATACGCTCATCTCTTCTGTTTGTTCAATTTAGTTTAGTATAAGTTTTGCTCCTTGGAGCTCAGTATTGTCTGTCCCTTGGTTGGCTTGCCTTGGTTAAATAAAAATAAAGGTAATACTGGTGATGAACCCTAGGAGATTTAAAGCAAGCTGAAAAAAGTGATGAAAAGTAACAAGGTGAATAATGGACCAGCTGTATAAGTTGATTTATGGAAAATGGTATCTATTTTAAACCTTCAAAACACTCAGAAATTATCAAACTGTGTATAAAGTTGTAGGGCATGGTGGCCTAAGAGTCCAATGGGATTGTATCCGCTAGTATTTTTACTAGAAATGATAATATGATGTCATGAATTATCTAGCCTGTTATGTAAAATCTCAACTCCAACAATCCATACAAGGCTGTGAAGTGATACCAACTAGTTTGCCCTGAGCTTGCACGTGTTTAATTAGACATGATGGTACCATTGAGTGATAGTACAGGGAGAGTAAGGTACATTATAGTCATGATAAACCATATGACTAAATGGGTCAGGACAAAGGCATTGAGAAAATTAGATGCTACAAGCACTGCGAGATTTATACTGGATCCATTAGTGCGCCATCATGGATGCCCGCAAGTACCATTAAGTAATAACATAACCAACTTTACATCCTATGTGACCCAAGACTAAACAAATTAAAGGAATATGAGATGTGGTATCTGTTCCCTACCACCCAGAGATAAATGTACTAGTAGAAAGATTCAACGGTACTCTAGCCATTATTCTGCAAAAATTGGTAGTAGTAAAATCTCATTTTGGGGAACTTAGTGAGTTTGGTTACCTTTCATGTAATATCAGTTATCTTACAGCAACAGAGAAAACTCTTTTTGAACTCTTATATGAATGAAGAGCCTCACTACCGTCCATTTTGTATTAAAAGGTGTACCAGCTTTGGGTATATGCGTAGAGAAATATTTAATAAGACTGGCAAATATCATGATTAAATTGCAATCAGAGGCATCTGACAGGAAATTGAAGAAAAGAAACAGAGAAAAGAAGGGGGATGACCAAAATTGATTAGCGTTCAATAAATAAAAATGTTGGGGTTAAATGAGTCTATTGTGATACCCATTGAATTGTAAGAAGAAACAAGTTGGACGCCCTTTGGTCAGGTCCATTCAAGATTATTACTAAGATGGTGACATATGTTTTTATGATAAAGAACATCACATATGGTTATATAGTGAACTGGATCCATATTATATACTCAAAGTATTGGATCTAAGGAAATATATAATAATAATATAAGAAATAAATGAAGACAGATATACATGAAAAAGATAAATATACGAAAGATTATTATTAATAAAATTATTTTTAGAAAGATTGGAAAATTTGAAAAAAGTATCTAATAGATTGATTTTATTTTGCCGCAATAAAGAGGATCTGGCGGTGTTCCACCTTCTGTTGTCAAGCGAGGAGAAGGGGAATAACTATGATGAAATTATCATGAGTTATGACAAAGTCAAAAAAGACCGGGAATGTAGGCAGTATCAACCCATGTTAAAACTAGACCTGACATAAAGAGGCATGAGG
This sequence comes from Massospora cicadina, assembly GCA_022478985.1. Taxonomy (NCBI): domain Eukaryota; kingdom Fungi; phylum Entomophthoromycota; class Entomophthoromycetes; order Entomophthorales; family Entomophthoraceae; genus Massospora; species Massospora cicadina. The sequence goes on from JAKSZP010000122.1 coordinate 28,567, forward strand.
TTATTAAGTATGATTGGCAGGATCAAATCAGTTGAAAATGGATCTCCTGTGAGAAGGTATGAGAATAGAAGATCTGCTATGAGGAAAGAATGGAGAGCACAGCATGGGGGAGTACAGGAACCAAGGAATTGGTGAAGCCAACTAAATATCCTTTAAATGATGAGGAGTCATAAGCCTAACCTGAGGAAATAATGGCTTTCCGTTCATATTGTCAGTGAAGATGACCAAATAGTCCTTTTATGGCGTGAGGCCATTGGGACTGCGCTCAAGTGAGGCAGAAGCAAGTAGGAAAAGAAGAAGAGGTGCTTTGTTGCCAAGGATGGCATAAGATGCATTTAATGAGGATATGGCTGAGCTTTTCAGAAATCAAGCTTTACTTTGATAGCCAAATTGCGACCACAGCCAAGGTGGCGTGCATTCCTGAGTTCCTACCTTTTACTGGATAATCTAGTCAAGTAGGAGAATGTGTTGCGATTTCATTATGCCCATATTATCCAGCTTTACTAGATTATATAAAAATCTGCTCTTTCTGCTGTGGATTAGACCCTTTATAGTTGGAAGATCATTTTATGATAACTATTGTTTGGAATTCCCTAAACAAATATTAACTGATCTACCAGGATTAGATTCCACAATGTTACTGGTGTTTTTAGGGAGAATTTTTGACAATGTTATAAAGAGAGTTCATCTATTGATTTAATAAATGGTAATTTGTTAATATTGTATGAGTTAATCATAATTTGTCAACAATCAATTAGAGGATTTAGGATTAGTTGATTAGGCGTTGACAATGCTTCTGGTAGAAACTTACAAGTTATCTTTTAGGTAATGTGACCTTCTGTTAATGGGTAAAAGGTCCCTGTCAGGAATTTGATATGACTGGATGATATGCTACCCATATCGGTGGATCACAGGGGAATCAAGATGAGTCTCAATATTTATGAAAAAGGGATACACAAACTATAATTGAGCAAAATGAGAACATTTGGCAAATTGAGAAAAATCACTCCAAGATTCGATATGAATGAGAGCAACTCAAATAGGATGAAGAATAAGAAGATACCAAGCTGAGGATGCATCTAGCTAGGAATCAAGGTATAAAGAGCCTGATGGTAGATTATAGAGGGGATAGTCTATTATGAGGAAGAGGAGCGCAGAACGGTCTGCGAGATTTCTAATTAAAGAAAGAAATAAGGGGCAATAGATCCATATATATTTTATTTAGTTTTTATTATAAGAATCAGCGATTCTCATATTTTTTAATTGGGTTGCTCAGTGGCTATACCCTGTGCAAATCCAACTCTGCAACAGCAGACCTAGACGCCAAGAAATTGATAGAAGTGCTCACTACAGGGGGCCACTTACTAACTATAAATGGAGAAATTACAATGATAAATCCTCATTTGTTCTGATCTAACCTGATCAGGTTCTGAGAATGGCATGCTGAAGAAACTCAAAGGACACCTAATTTGGACCTAACATTGTTTACTGTTACTGAACCAGGGGATGGTGAAATTTTGATTACTGTGCAATTTGAGAATTGTCCAGAGATGACAACTATCCAACATGGACGCTCCATGAATGTGACTCCACAAAAACTAAGAATTACTATGGAATGGTTGTTGCATGGGTATCGCCTATATGAGGATGAGAGTGGGGAAAATGCCGTAAGTCTGTTTTATAATCAACGTGATCAAGATATTGATATGCGCTGCACATGTCTTATTTGGACGCCACTACTATGGGGTTAACTCGACGCCTCGGTACTCATGGAGATGAGGAATACTTAGTTGCTTATGTGCAACTTTTGATTCGCCAGCTTCTATGAGTTCTGGCTCACCATAACATTGAAATTGGAGATGTGTTGCAGTTTGCTCATGCACAACAGCATGATACTCGCCTCTTGCTGGACTGTCTTGATTGTGCTTTCTCAGAAATATAAGGGGCACTGGCACAGATGGATCATTGTGTTGGGATGTTTGCCGTCGATTAGACTTCTAGTACCACAGTTAAACTCAGAATTACCTCAAGTTTTAAGAGAGCTATTGGAACAGCATGTCCTATCCGCGGATTGGATTCAGGACGTGACAACCTTGGGGAATCATATGGAGTGCTGTATGACAGAGCTAGACAAATGGGTGGAAGCTCTTGAAGCTGTGATTGCTCAGCTCAAGGAAAGAATGACCCTGATGGAACTGCAATTGGCGGCCCAAATCAGCTCTCTTTCACAAACATTATTAGATCAACTTTGTATTGAGTGGGATACCCAGCGAATGTTTGATAACACACTTATTCTTATGTCAACATCCACCAAGTACCTCCAACTCATTCATCAAGTTACACAACTAGAATAATTAGTTAGGCGGAACACCAACGAGCCTCCCCTTCCCCTATTGGTGAGACAAGTGAGTATGCGGACATGCAAGACCGCATTGATACCCTTTATCAGGCCAATGAGGAATTGGTGCAAGAACGATCCTTCCTCGTTAGCCAAATAAACAATGCCAACCAGCAAGCGGAAAACGCCCAACAACAACAAACCTGCATGCAGAATATAATCGAGGAAGTTCTTTTGCAATTACAAACTACAGAACAAACACTGAATGAGGAAAAGAAATTCTGCCAAGAATTGCAATATCAATATAACACGCTGCAATGTAAATGGCAGGATGGACGGTGTAGATGTGCTGCAGTCAAAACAGAACAGCTGATTAGCAAACAGTTCACAGGGCATACTGGAGCCAGGGGAAATAGGGCAGTTAGTGGCGACTTGAGGGAAGAGTGTTATGGATCAGCAAATGAATATCCATTGGGTGGTACAATGGACCCCCCATGTGACAACACTTCTTTTGATTATGCTTCAATGAGCTCAAGCTCATCCAGACGGTGGCATGTTAACACACCAAATGATGGTTCTCATAGTTGCTCTGAATCCAGTTCGCCTGCCCCTTGCAACCAAACTTGAGAGTCAATTGACTTTGTCCGTATTGAAAAGTTACCTCCTTTCAGTTGTAACAGAGACCTACATGGGTATTTTAAACGTTTCTATTTGCTGTGGAAGGGGCTACCAATCAATGGAAAGTGAAGTTGTTACTGTCCACTTTAGATGTGAAAAGCGCTGACCAAGTGACCTGCTATCTTCCAGATAGCTCAGTGTCTTAAACCTAAGTGAAAGTGATAGTTATCCAGCTGTTCAGAGGCGCTAACAAGATGTCTTAACGAAAAGCTGAATTTATGACTATACAATTTAATCAAAATGACCTTGTCAGAATTCTCTGAGCAGTTTTCAGCAGAAGCTCACGTTTTATCTTGGGGCTAATATTTTAACCACTGAGAATGTAGGTATAGCGATGATGGCGGCAATCAAGCCATATTGTAAGCTATATAACGCTATATTCCATGTGTTGGACAGGGATACCAGCCTCATTTGAATTGTGAACGCCTTATGACGACTCTCAGCCATGAACGGCGCCCCCAATATAGCCCAAAAAACCTCCGTTGCCCCCGCTTCATCCTTTTATGAATATTGGGTGCAGCGACTGGGTTATCAGCCGCTGGAACGTAATCATCGCTCATATGAGTCAGTAGACCCTTTCCATCCCATGTATGCTTCACCAGTTTGACCGCAACCATGGAAACTTACCAGCAATTCTCAGCCTGGTCCTTCCAGTCTTAATTATATATGTGCACCTTTTAAAAACACTTGCTTCCAGTGAGGACAAAATGGGCATTATGCAGCCAATTGCCCTAGCAAGCCACAAGTGTATGCAATGCCAAATATGAAAACTGAGCAGGAAAAGCTCAAGCAGAGTAGAGACGGGATGCTCTACCTCTGCTGAGCTCAATTCACTTGTCCCGAATACCTGCTAAACAACTCTATGAGTAGAAATCAAACCTCAATTGGACAATTTGTTATACCAGCAGTTTTTGCTGAATACCACTGCTTCTGCTTCCAAGAGTAAGAGTTCACCCAATTGGGCTGAGCTTCACTAAGATGTGCAGAAACCATATGCGTGGAAAATACTGGAACAGACTGGCTCAGTAATGTGAATTTTCACTGAACGTCGCTCCTTTAATAGGGGTTAACATAGCTATTACAGTGGAAAGAATTGCTAGGGAGTATCCTCAGGTTGGCAAGGGTATTTCTTCCTTTTTAAGTAACACAAGACCTTTATACATACAAGTAATAAACTCTGATGATTCCTCTTACTCAGAATGTACTTATTTTGACATATTCGTTCAAAACACAATTGTCAGCATGATCATAGACATGGGAGCGCCAGTGAACATAGTCTCCACCCAGTTAGTGGCCAAACTTATGTTGAAACCAGATGTGGACCATTGAGTAGTATACGGAATGGCAGGAACACATAGCACTGTGTCAAAAAGATCATATAGCATGTTGCCTCTACGATTTAGTTCAGTCCAGGTGTCTGCTCCGGCGGTGGTCTTGCCAAATAACCACTATGATATGTTAATTGGCGCGGCTTTAATGAGGAAATTCTGCGTTGTGATAAATATGGAAGAAGAAACCCTTACTATGTTTGGCCAACATTTTACAGTCTATTTTTCCTCTAGGGGAATCCCAACGGATCCAGTCCACTCTGGTCAGATCAATCTTGCATACTGTGATGGAGTGATCCCTGTTTGCTATCAGTGACTAAGTCGGCGGACTAAGATCCTCCCCAACCAGATATATGATTATAAAGGAATCCCGCTTTGGGCAACATGCCCTTTAAACTTACCGTCTGGACACCAGGGCATAATAGGGACTGGGCTTGAAATCGAAGTTCCTAAGGGACTGTATGGAGAAATCCTGGCGCCTCATCATCACTTGCGGCTAGAACCACATGTGGCTCTTAGGCTATTGTTTCCTGGGAATGGGGAGGTGAAGGTGTTGCTCGCGAACCTACAGAAGGAAACAATAATGATTAGGCTGCACCAAGTGGTGGCTTCCCTACACTTGGTAACTATAGAGGAAGTTTGCTGTTTTCATGATTTTGGCTCATGGGAGGATCTTGGACCACTGGCAAGCTCCTCGTTTGGTATATTGACTGTGGTTCGCATGAAGCGCTCACAGGACTATTGGCGGAAGAGCAAGATAATGATATGGCCTTATTTGAAAAGTATCAGGATATTTTTGCCAATAATGATCATGACTTGGGGTGCGCTCAAGGAGTGGTTCATTAGATTGATATGGGGGATCACCCTCCAATTCGTTTGCATCCTACTAGACGTTCTAGAGCAGCGGAAGAGGTTGTCTATAACTAAGTGGAAAACTTTATTGAGCAAGGGATGCTAGAACCATCAAACAGTCTGTGGGCATCGCCTGTGCTCATCATAAAGAAGAAGGATGGCACAAATAAGGTGGTTATCAACTATTGTAAACTCAATAATGTCATGAAGAAGGATTTTTACCCTCTTCCACGGATTGATGATGCATTAGACCAATTGGGTGGGGCAAACTATTTTTCCTCCATGGATCCGATCTTGGGTTACTGGCAGATTAATTTGCCACTAATGGAATGGGAGAAATGTGCAATCATCACCTCAAGGGGGTTGTTCCAGCCAACGCACATGCCGCAAGGATTGTGTAATGCTCCTGCTACATTCCAGCGTGCCATGGATACAATTTTAGGTGATTTAAAGCTTTCCTGTGTCTTAGTTTACCTTGACACCATCAATGTTTTTTCGCGAACATTCACAGAGCATCTGGCCCACTTGGAGCAAGTGTTTCAGCGCCTCGCTGCCACTAATATCAAAATTAAGCCCCCGGAAGTGCCATTTATTTAAGAAGCAATTAGAATACCTTGGTTTTGTTGTGGATTCAAATGGGCTTAAACTGTAGCCAGCTAAAGTGGAAGCGATAGGCAAGATTACTAGACTAGAAAATAAGCGAGACATTCAGGTGTTTCTAGGAATGGTTGAGTATTATTGACAGTTCATTCCCAATTTCAGTTGTATTGTGGCACTAATTTTTGAGCTATAAAAGAAAAACGCTCCTTTTGATTGGACGGAATGATGCTAAAACGCTTTCAATGTATTGTGTACCGCGTTAGCAAGCGCACCCATATTGCAACACCCCAACTTTGATAATCCATTCATAGCCATCTAGTACTAAAAAAAGATAATCCATTCATAGTGCAAACAGACGCATCCTTAGCTGCTATTGGAGCAGTATTATCCCAGAAGGATGATGATGGCTGGAACATCCTGTCGCCTTCTGTAGTTGGAACCTGAATTATCATTAATGGAACTTCATCGTCACCAAGCAGGAGTGTTTAGCTGTGATCTATGTTCATAAACAATTTTGGGTATATTTGCATGGGGTAAGATATCAAGTAGTGATGGATCATGCTTCCTTGCGCTGGCTACAGAATCTGCTTGAACCAGAAGGATGGCTCGCACATTGGGCTCTGAAGTTGTAAGCTTATGATTTTGTGATCTTACATTGACCTGGGGCAAAACATCCAAACGCGGATTGTCTGTCTTGATTGCCCACGGTTGCTATCACAGTGGATCTGGCTGATATAATGTACGAAAAAATGATGGTGAACAAATACCAGGATGAGCCGCCGCAAGTGATCAAGGTGTTAGATGGACTCAGGTAGGGTACCTTTGTGTGAGGGGGAGAACTAAACAAGCGGATTGGAGACTTGACGCTGAATTTTCCCAAGCCTTCAAATAGACCCTCAATAATTATGGATGCTCATCGGGCTGTAGGCCATGGTGGTTTGCAAATTATGCTGGATTTTTTATGACCCTGATACTTCTGGGAAAGCATGCATTATGACGTATTGGAAACAATTAGTTGTTGTCATCAGTGTCAAGTAGAAAATTCTTTCTGCAAGAAAACCACCTACCAACTAGTGAAGCCCCAGTTCGCTTGGAACACTGTTTCCATTGATGTAGTGGGACCTCTGCTGACTAGTGCCAATTGATCCAAGTACATAATTGTCACCATCAATTATTTTACCCAATGGGTGGAGGCCAGGGCTATTAGCGACTTGGGCGCGGTCACCACTGCCAAGTTTATTATGGAATGTGTTATACAGCAGCATGGCTGTCTGCAGTTCATCCTGACAGACAACGTAACCAAATTTACTTTGCATATCCTTCTAAAGTTAAACGAGTTTTTGGCAATCATGGGGTTTTGACCACCCCCTATCATTCATAATAAAATGGGATGGTGGAGCGAGTTAACGGAACCCTAGTAAACATACTCCACAAATTGATAACAGACCAGCCCTCATAATGGGTGCTCTTTTACCTACCGCTGTGTTCGCTTATAATATCAGCTACCATTCTGCCACTGGTAAGAGTCCCTTTCAACTGCTGTATGGACGACATCCAGCTCTGCCTGCCTTGTTATATTCATGTGTAGAGGACACTGGTGTTGTGAATCCTCAGCAATATCTGAGGCAACTCATGGATACATTAATAAAGTTACAAACTGAAGCCTACTCCACCAGTTTGTCCAAGAAAATTCATGACCAGGAAGCCGATCAAAAGCATTGGAGTGGACTTCCATTGTTCGCTGAAGGGGATTATGTGTTATTTCACGGCCAGCATGGATTTGGCTGAAAGAATAAGCTCTCTGACATTTGGGTCAGCCCATTTGAGATTATTGAGAAGACTGGTATGGATGTTTACACAATAAAGGAACCTGCGTGGGGTCAGATTATCAACTGAGTCCATGCTAAGTTCCTTAGAGCATACAAACAGTAAAAGCCTATTGTCCAGTCAAAGGGGGGTAATGTCAGGAAGTTGATATAACTGGACAATATGCTACCCATATCAGCGGATCACAGGGAATTGAGATGAGTCTTGAGATTTACATAAAGGGGATACACGAATTATAATTGGGCAAAATGAGAACATTTGGCGAATTGAGAGGAGTCACACTGAGATTCGATACAAATGAGAGTAACTCAAATAGGATGAAGAATAAGAAGATACCAAGCTGAGGATGCATTCAGCTGGGAATCGAGGTATAAAGAGCCTGATGGTAGATTACAGAGGGGATTGTCTATTACAAGGAAGAGGAGAGCAGAACGGCTTGCAAGATATTTTAATTAAAGAAAGAAATAAGGGGCAATAGCTCCATATATATTTTATTTAGTTTTTATTATAAGAATCAGTGATCCTCCTTGTTCGATTGGGTTGCTCAGTGGCTATACCCTGTGCAAATCCAGCTTAGTGATAGCAGACCTAGACGCCGAAAAATTAACTGTCCCATTACCAAAGCAGGTTGCTTTCCTATAAGGGAAATACACTGAGGTGATCAAAGATGTTGGGACACATTCTCAGACTAACCATACAAGGTCAAATTATAGTTGGAAGCGAAATTTAACTAGAAAGATGAGGAAGGTCTTAGTTAGAGTTGACTTCAGAGGGATAATACATCAGCAATGGCTGCCGTTTCCTATTGAGGTGCCATCAGAAGAGTCTAGTGCCATGACCTTATAATTTTCTTGATTATTTAAGTAAAGAAGTAATAAAAGTAGTAAGTTTAGTTTTTAAGTAAAAATCATGTCAATTTGGAATAACATTTTATATAGTTTTATCAATTTATTTTTATATTTTTTTGAATATAGTGGAGGAGAAGATTCTCATATCTATAATTCAGTTGCCAAATCATTAGAATAAAGATACATGGAAAGGTTCCCTAGTCCAAGTGGTCATGAGCTACTCTACTAGCTTCTGTGTTAAGAGAGGAAGATTCAGAGGTGAAGTCTCCTTAGGCCAGAAGTACTTTCAAGTATTAGAGTAGAGCGTTAGCACCAGTCTAGCGTTAGAGACAATAACCAATTTTGGCTATAAAAATCTCAATTAGGATGAAACTCTTTATATTATTGTTAACCCAACCATTCAACTAATATAATAATTAATTATAAAGCACTCATCAGAACCTAAAAGTAGACTTAAGAGCTCCAGCGAGTAATCACAGGCTCCAAAGTTTACAGGAGTCATAATGTGTCCTAGTTTGACTATGTACTAACTTCTGTGATTCGCAATAATATGTCATTGATTTGTGGTCTGCTCACACTGTTATAATATAATTCACTCTATGAACCAAGTATAGCCAGTGCATCATTGACCAGGCGATGGTAACCTGCTCCTTTACATAGAAACAAACAAGCAATTAAGACCAGAATTTTCAAGAAAAATAAGATAATGAGTGTTCATACATAATGCTCATGTGGTGCTGTTCCTACGGACGTTCAAGAGACATTGCATGCTACTATGAGCGGTTTATCTTTATAAGTGTGATGCAGGATGGAAAAAAGGCTTCAATAGCATCAAAAAAGTCACTGAAACTCTTCCATCCAGAAGATTAAGGAGTCCTTAACCATTAGAAACTGAGAGGGTAGGTCAGTCCTAAATACAAAGATAAAATTTCATACAAATGTGATCAAGCCTAAGAAACCAAAAAGTTGTCTTTGTGTAGTAAGGTTGACCATGACCTTAATGCTTCTAGCTTTAAGATGGCACTGTCAAGTCAATCATTGAATTGTAGTTCCATAGGAATTGAAGATCTCGTTAACTTTTTAGTGGTAGTAGTTAGATCTGCTAAGATGGCTGCACTGGTGTGACACCACTGAGCAACGGAGATATGTTATGAAGATCGCCAATCCTTGGTATTTAATAATAATATTTTTATGAAGCTATCACTCCAATGAACTAAAATTTATTTTAAATTTATTGCGGGGAAGGCCGACCATGGGACGGACACTTCCGAATATGACTCAGATGAGACAAAACTCAGTACCAGGTGAGGCACCCCAGAGAAGCGATGCTATCTCTTGTTGCCAGCGGGAACGCCACTTATGGGAAGGGGGAGGGAACGTGTGTAGGGGGCGTAGCCACTATTGAGCACATGTGGAGGAAGGGGTCTGATTTGATGAACCAGACTGGGAACCAGGAGGAGACCAGCTGCCGGCGACGTGGTGGGAGATATCCAAACATCCACGCTTGAAAGTGATCCACCAAATGAGACCAGAATCTGTGGACAGCTTCAGGGAGGGTGGGGATGGATCCGGCGATGGCATCCAAGACAATCGTGTGGATAGTCCACATGGCGATTGCAACCACCAGAGCACGAAGGGAGGGTGGGAGGGGGAGGCCATTGATGAAGCAAACATATCTCTTGACAGACTGAAGGGATGTGTTTGATCCTGGCCTAGCAACCGTTGGACTTCGCGCCATATTACTTTAGAGGTGGGGCACTTCTCCAGGCGGTGAAACAGCGTTCCATACTGGCCACACACGACACAGGATGAGTGTAAAGCATTAGAGCGCTCAGCTGTACGATACACCCGCCTCAGGCAGCGCCACACATGGGAGCGGACTTGAGGCTGCAACAGAGGATGGTGTGCGTATTTCCAGATAGTCTTTTGGGTCTCAGTGGAACAAGGGATGTCCATCATGTCCAGGTAGTCCACCCTGGATAGGACTTGGGGTCGAGTGGGGATCACGCCATCATGGATGGGTAGCCCCTGTACCTCTTGTGTGAACTGAGGAGAGGGGCGGCCTCTTCAGGTTGTATGTCCACTAATACGAATTCTCCACTCTGCACTTCGCATGGAGAGTAGGATTCGTTTGTAGTGGGTTTTGGTCCCGTGAGGACCTGTGGCTGATGTGTGTGATGCGAGGTATTTCATCAGGGAGTGGGGGTTTGATGGATTGTTGATGCCCAAGGCTCGGGAGAAGTTGGAGTGGGCCGCGCGGGACCAGTGTTGGGATGGGAGTGTAGGAGCAGTGACGGCCGCAATCCAGGTGCCTAGGATCTTGGCGGCATGGGCTTTGAAGTCAAGTAGGCCCATGCCACCATGATGATGAGGGCCAAACATGACCTCTAGCCATACTGGTGGAGGGCGGCCTGACCAAAGCCAACCTTGTAGCAAAGCATACAGGGATTTGAAGAAGCTTGGGGAGAAGGGGATGGCGTGGGCTCCAAACCAGACTTTGGATAGGAGCATAGAGTTGGCAAGAACAACCCTGCCAGTGAGGGTAGTAGGGTGGGCTCTGAGAGAGGCGATTCGCTTCGTCACGTTGTCCAGTATATGGCCCTCCATTACTGCTGACGCGTATCCTCCTGCCTCCAACCACACGCCCAGATGGCGTACCGGTCCTATGGTAGGTCGTGGCACAAGGGGAGCACCAGTGGAGCGGCGTGTTTTGAGTTAGTAAGGCGTGGACTTGGGCGAGCAGCTGGGCTGGGTTGGGAACTACTTGCTGGGGCCCAGCAGTTCTGAAACCGACCAAGGAGGATGATTTCGGTTTTGGAGGTGTTTAGTGCCACATTGCTTACCCGGGAATATTCCTTAATGAGGGCTTCAAGCGCGCGTGCATCTTTATTATTAGACACCCCACCATGCAATCATCTGCAAATGCCATCATCTTGACTGGGGTTTGGCCTGGCACATGGACCCCAGTGAGTTGGGCATTCACATTTCGCAGTAGTGGGTCAAGGCAGAAGTTGTATAAGAGTGGGCTCAGTGGGTCCCCTTGTCGCAGGCCCCTTTGAGGATGGACTACATCCGTTAGGAAACCTGGGCCGCGCACAGCCATTGTTGCAGATTCTGTGAGCAGCATCACCCAGTTAATGAAGCGGGGAGGTAGGCGGAATTGTTGGAGGCAGGCCCTAAGGTATTCCCAGTTTACTCTATCATAGGCCTTTTGTTGGTCCAAGAATACAAGTGCCCCAGAGGCTGTGGACTGACACACATTAGCCACAGAGTGCACGTTATCCCAAATCGACCTTCTGGGGATGAAACCGAATTGTTCTGGAGAGATGGTGGCAGATGCTACAGTCCCTAAACGGTTAGCCATGATTTTTGTTAAAATTTTGGTGTCTGTGTTTGTTAGAGAAATGGGGTGCCAGTTGGCTAAGTCTAGCCTATCCCCTTTCTTGAAGAGTGTGACTGTAAAAGCCTCATGTCCTCCTGGTAGGAGGCGCGTTTCCAACAGGCTTTGGTTGAGTGAGGCTAGCAGCAATGGGGATATGTATTTAAAATATTTTTTGTAGAACTCATATGGAATGCCATCTGGGCCTGGGCATTTTTGATTTGGCGCACCACAAATGGTAGTCCATAATTCGTTTGGAGTAATTAAATTCATTATTTCTGGGTATCAGAAAATGGTGCAGATATGAGCTCTGTCGAGAAATTCTGCCATTTCTGCGGCTGAATTGGTTTGGCTCAGTATAACTCGGAGTAATATCTTTGCGTTTCAATTGCCACTTTGGCTGGTGTGTCCACGATAGAATTATCTGATCTTCGCACCTGTGTGCAGGCCACACTCTGGCGTGGTGCAAAATTTTTTTTGAAGAAGTATGCGGTGCACTTGTCACCTTTAGTGATGCATGTGGCCCTGTATTGGACACAAACCCAATGTTTGTGTTGCCTTTCAAGTGCGTTGAGGTGGGCTGCTGCCTCCGCCCACTTCTGGCCCCAAACAGGGCTATATCCTGAGGCTGGAATGTTGGACTCCAAGTGGGCCAATTCTGCCAGCGCGCGCAATATAACCGCCGATGTGGCTCGTGAGCGTCTGGATGAGAGATGGCAATAGTGGCAGATGGTATCTTTTTTGAAAGTTGCCCATGTGGGAATGGGGTCCGCGCAAAATGGTGCAACAAACGATTTTGCCAAAGTTGCCCTTCCACCCACATGGAAAATCCTGGCGACGCTAGCTCTGGGGGGTGGATTTTGCACCAATGTGGGGCCTTTGCAACTGTGATGGGTAAGTGGTATGTTATCGAGACCAGTCGGTGGTCGGAGAATTCCATTTTCGTTGTTTTGAAGTGGGAGATGTGGGGTTGGAATTTCGCCGGTGCTAGAATAAGGTCAATGTGGGTCATGGACCTTAATTGGCTGTTGTGGATGTGGGGACACGTCATGTTTTTGAGCAGTGGGGCATGTCATGGCAGCGCATCTATTAACCCAAGGGTGGCTTTTAGAACGTGTAGTTCTACGTGACCCTGTGGGGCGTGGGGTGAGGGCAGCCACCGGTCCATTGGTGAGGTTAGCCAACAGTTCATGTCGCTGATTAGGAAAGAATTGGGGGGTAGCGGGAGGGATTTGACCAATGAGAAAAATTCCTGACGCTCTTGTGCACCGTTTAAAGCGAAAATGTTGACAATTGTGTGTGCAACATCGGCCCATGAGAAGGTGACAATGAGCACTCGGTCATTTAGGAATGTTTCTGAAGATGTAAATTTGAAAAAATTGTTTTTCCGAATTAGCACCCCACAGTGCTTTGACCAAAAGGATAGGGATGGTAGGAGCATTGTTTTCCAAGCATCCTCGGAACCGTGTGGACAGTGGGTTTCCTGGATGGCCAGGATATCCACGGGTAAATTATTTTGTAAAAAACTCAGTTTTCTAGCCCAGGATGGGGAGGCCTTGAGTCCGGCGATATTCAGCATCCCTAGAGTGAAGGTTTCCCCCATTGCACCTTATGTGCGAGAGGGTGGGCCCCCTGGACCACCAGCTTCTTCCAGGTCCCCACAGGCTTTTACAGCAGCGTGGGTATTGGCAGCAACGCTATTGGGGTTTTTGTTAATTTTTGTGGAAAGAGTCATGTTGGCTTTGGCCTTCACTTTTTGTTTTCCCGACGTCGGACGAATTTTTTGTGGTGCGGATAAGTTCAGTGCACCATCGAGTGGGGCAAAAAAAATTTTTTCAGTTGGGATAGGTCCTAAGTCAGTTTCAACTGGGGCTTGGGTGCAGCGATTGGGTGAGATTGAATAACCCGTCGGATCCTCAGATTGAGTGGCCCATTTGGCTTAGGCCTCCCAATCTGATTGGGTGATGGATTCCCGAGTTGCTTCCGCCGCGAAGGTCTCCATGTCCTCCTGGCGTTGTGAGTGTGGGATGGTGGTGGTGACCTTGGCCGCTTCCTTGGCTGCAGTCCTATGGGCCTGCTTGGCCTTCTTCCGCTCCTGCGGGGAGATGGGCTTTACCAATAGGTAGCAGCCTTGTGCTCCCCACGGGAAAGCCTCTTTGGTGCTTGCAGTTGGTTTGTAGTGCGCCTCTCCGCTGGCCATGGCCACTGAGGGGTGCTCTTGGAATGTAACGCCCTCTTTAATGGGGCATGCGTGTGCCTTATGGCTGAACGCATCACAGTGGGTGCAAATGGGGGGCGCGCTGTCCACGGTTACCCGGAATGGGTGGGTGGTGTGCCCTGCGATATCAATAAAGGTGGATTGCGGGATCTGGGTTAGGTCCTTCACGATCTCCTCAGTTGGGGTCAGAACTGCGATGGCTTTGCTGGTGCACAGGTGTGGCATCAGCGTGAAACGTTGCATTTTGAAAGATTGTATTTTGCCATATATGGCGAAACCATCTTTCACGTGTTGCTCCAAAATGTCACATTTTACCGTAGTAGGCAAAAAGTCAAATGTGAGGAAAATTTGGTTTTGATTTTGTCCATCTGGTGCATTTAGTTTTGACGACCCATTGCCCTTTGGGGAGGTCGACCACTACGTGCACCGCTGCAGCCTCATCTGCTGCTATTTTGCTTTCAAAACCTAGGTCCAGCCAGCCGCGCGACATGGAGTGAGGTGCAATGTACACCGCGGTCAGGAAAATTTTGTGTACATCACAAAATTTTTCCCATAGGGCTGTTTTTTGGATGTCCAGATACACACGGACTCTGAATTCCACCGACAAAAGTGGCTGGGAATGTGGCGTATTGATGTACTGGTTGCTTCGTGCTTGCCACGCGAGTATCTCCGGGGAAATTGTGACCGCCGGTTTTTTTAGATTTTTTTCTATTCCGCTGGATTCTCCGGGGCGTTTTTAAACTTTAGAGGCCGTGGGCCTTCCGCCTGCTCCTCTTGCCTTGCTTGCCCAACTGCTCCCAGACATGGGCGCAGACTAATCCCCTCTATGAGATTATCAAACTAGATTTAGTCTTGAATTGAATGGGTTACAAAAGTGTTTGCAACGAGAAAGAAAAGTAAGTATGAACTAAAATTTATTATATATAAAAACAGCAGACTAATTCAGCTAACTTTCTCCTTTCTTATTATTCCAAAAACCTCCCCCTCTCATTATCATGCTCAGTATTTAATGTTCAATCTTCTCATTTGAATTTGACCTGGTAGCTTAGGAAATCTCTATTTCCTACAATTCTAGTGGTTTCATCCCATCATTGATGCTTTGGCGAAATTTCCTTAATTTACCAAACTATTATTTCTTGATTAATTTTCTTCACATCAACATAATCTCGCTCAACTTTTGGGGCTCATCTCAACTCATAAAATATGATCCACCAAATATATGACTTATCATCCAGCCATATTAATTTCTTGACATTAGCCAACCCTGAATGGAAAAAATATCCTTGCTTTTACTCCCAAAAAACTTTGCATGAACTTGGTTGATGATCTGACCACCTGCAGGCTCCTTAACGGTATAGGCATTGATATCATTCTTTCAATAATCAAGGTCTAGAACAGATGTTAGCAATCTTGTTCTTCCTTCCAAATCAGTGTTGGCCTTGGAACAAGATATGATCTCCTAAAGCAAACTGTGGGAGTCAGATAAATATACTTTGGTCATCCGCCTGATCACAAATCTTTTTGGCTAAATTAGTGGAATAAGCTTCCATTTTGTAGTTTTAACAGAGTGTCTGTTAAGTTGGTCAGATAATGCTACTGTTCTACTCCGCCAGTATCATCCACACAAGAGTAAAGTAAAGCGGGCAAAGCCAGATGTTTATCATAAAGCAATTGGAAAGGTTTATTGTCTATTGATGAGTGGTAGTTGATATTATAAGCAAAGATGGCGGTGGATAGGAGTGTACAACGTTCAGAGAGTTGATACTTTACAAGCTTGTGGATAATTTTTACTAATTTTCTATTAATCCGTTCAACCATTACATTAGATCCATGGTGGTAGGGTGTAGTCAAGGCCGAGGATTGCCATTAGTTCCTTCAACTTGGGAAGGACATGCAACATGAAATTGGTTCTATTGTACATTAGGATAAATTGCAGACAGCCATGTTGCTTTATAAAACAATCCATAATAAACTTGGCGGTGGTGACAGCACCTAAATAATTGATCGCTCTTGCTTCCACACATCTCGACAAGTTATTGATGACAACTAGTATATACTTAGAGCGGTTCACGCCAGTTGTCAGAGGCACCATCACATCATTGGAGACAGTATGACATGCGAAACAAGGGTTAACTAGCTGGTAGGTGGTCTTCTTGTTGAAATATTTCTCCACTTGACACTGGTGACAACAAGCAACCGTCTTAAGACTGTTGTAATGCATGCTCTCCTAATAGAAGCGGGGTTGCAAGAACTCCTTTGTTTTCTGAAATCCACAATGACCTACCACCTTATGGGCAACCACAATAATTGCTGTCCTGGTGGAGGGCTTTGGGAAACTCACTGACGCTTATCAAATCTTCTTATATAGTTCCCCATTGCTCAAGAAGGTATCTTTTCTATGCCCGTCTAGCGCCTTGATCACAAGTGGTGTTCATTATTATATTTGCCCACAGTCATCTCATACATGATGTTGGCTAAATCCTCCATAATAACGACCATTGATAAACTCTAAGAGACAGTCTGCATTTCTATTGTTTTTCCCCAAGCCGTTGTAGTATCTCAAAATTATACACTCAAAGCTTAAATGCCCATCGCGAAAGCCAACCTTCTAGTTACCAAAGATAAAGCCAATGTGAGTATGAATGGTCCATTATCATGTGGTTTTCTACCCGTGGAGATATACTCAAAAATGTTTATATGAGTATGTCCTCACTAAGCACTATCACTCAGTCACAGTATAATTGCGTTTGTGACAGTCTAAGATTCAACTACAAAGTCTGGCCAGGTACCCTATACCTTCGTCATCCTAGTGTGACAATACTTCCCCTACAGCGGAAAGTGATGCTTCCATTTGCACTATAAATGCCTTATTGAAATTAGGGTATTTATATACTAGCGTGCTTGCAAATTGGACTGAAAGACATCAAAAGCGTTTTGATATCATTAAGTCCAGTCAAATGTGGCATTCTTCAATAAATCAAAGAGCGGTGTCCCAATACCACTGATGTTACTAATAAGTAGCCAATAGTAGTTATCATCCATAAAAACACTTAGATATCTCATCTAATGCCTGTCCAAGTCATCTTACATATAGCTTTAAACTTTGCTGGATGAGTTTTAAGCCCTTTTAGTCTACCACAAGCCCAAGGTAATCCAATTGCTCCTTAAAAATGACACTTTAAAGGCTTGATCTTGATGTTAACATTAACAAGTCGGCAGAACACTTGTAATAAGTGGTCAAGATGTTTCATAAAAAACTGAGATAACACATTGATATCATCAAGGTAGACTAGGACACATGAAAGCTTCAAGTCACCCTAGATTGTGTCCATAGCTGCTAGAACGCTTTTAGGGTGTGTCATGATTCTGATATGTCTGGAAGATAATTGTGGACAGCTAGAGCGGAATCCGCCAAAGATGATATCAGTTATGATTATTTGAGTGCCTCAAGATGAAGCGATATTGTGATATAACAGGTTTTTATTGGATATAATGGGTTTTATTGGATCGCCTCTATATAAGGCAATAGGGCAATAAAGCAATGTCGACATTTAACAGGTACAAAGTAAATTGGCTACAATTAGGGCGACAGAGGATTATAGAGAAATAAGCCAAATTTGAGGAGAATTGGAGGAATAGAATAGCCCAAGCCACAAGAGCTTTATCGCCTGAAGCTACTATATATAAGCGAGATGGGCGATTGAGAGAGTTTAGGTTGTTGATGGCATAGAAGAAATGTGACAGCGAAAGGTAGCTGTATTTATAAAAAAATAAAGAATCAATCGAAGTAATTGGTCCCATTTTAATTATATTTTTAAGTGTGTCTGAAGGACCAACGATCCCCACATCATCTGTCTGTTGCTCAGTGGGTTTGATCTGTATGAACAACATGAAATATCCTAACAATACCATATGAATTTATAACAGTGATGCTCACTACAGGGGGCCTATTGATCAACACCCTAACATTCTGGAACTCCAGTCTCTAGACATGTCTTACACATGCTGTGTTGCTGGGGAATCTTCATGGAACACTGCACCAGCTGGATATGAGGAACTCAAACATACATATAATGCGGTGCTCAAAAACCAAGATGAACTTCTTCAAGAACGAAATGCTGTCATGCACCAGCTTGATAGTATGTTTAGCTAAATGCAATTTTGGGACAACAAACCAAAGAACTTGCTGATCAATTGAATTATGCCACTGAACAGCTGCTTTGTGCGGAATGGAGATTGACCAATACCTCTTGGTCTTCATGCTGGGACAAGGATGACCATCAAGAGGGGGCATCATACAAGGACAAATATGATTCTGGATGGAGCTACTACACCCAGGATTGTAGTACCAGATATGAATACGAGTTGGAATGCAACTTCCCTTAAGTAATGGATGTACCGCCCATGGCAGAAGGTCACACTACCCCTGAATCAGAGGACATTCCATCTTCCACTAACTCAGCTCCTCATTGAGAAACTGCTTTTAGATCTCAATTCATTCCTCAATATGACCCAAAACCTCATGAACGGGATGAGGAGGTTAATGTCAAAAAATTACCATGGTTTGACTGCAATGGGAATATTCATTTGTTTTTCAAATGGTTTGAGTTTGCAGTGGAAGGCGCACCTTATAGATGGAAGGTTAAGTTGTTAATATCTGCCTTGGATGTCAGAAGCGCCAATCAGGTCACCTGTTACTCCCAAGTAGCTCTTTCCCCTATAGGGATATAAAGGATACTGTACTCTGCCTGTTTGGGGGTACTTCAAAAATGTTGCAGTGAAAAGCAGAATTCTTAATGATTGGATTTTATCAAAAATGAGACTCTCCTGGAGTATTCTGATCGATTCACAACAGAAGAATATGTGCTGATTGGAGCGGGGTACTTAACAGAAGCCAACATGTGCATTGCCATGACCTCCGTGGTGAAGCTAGATCACAAACTTCATAATGTAATTTCGCTACTTCTTGATGATGACGTACCTCTGCTCAAGATTGTACTGTTTTTGCGTCATGTATCCCCTAACTTTCCCCCGCCAAATAATAAATGAAAGACTACCACCGCTACTACACCCTCATATTTGGGAGAATACTCTCGTCTGACTCCAGCTCAGAGTATTAATCCTCAGCCTTTCTATAACTCTGCTCCTCATCCTTGACTGAATTATACTCAACAGTTCGATCAGCAACAATGGGCCAGCCATGAAAGCTGTCAGCAACCTAGTTATTGACCAGGACCTAGCTATGCTGACCATCAACAATCAGCTTAATGACCAGGGGCTGGTT
This sequence comes from Massospora cicadina, assembly GCA_022478985.1. Classification (NCBI taxonomy): domain Eukaryota; kingdom Fungi; phylum Entomophthoromycota; class Entomophthoromycetes; order Entomophthorales; family Entomophthoraceae; genus Massospora; species Massospora cicadina. The sequence continues at coordinate 47,919 of JAKSZP010000122.1, forward strand.
ATCTATACAACCCAAACTTTCTGGTCTGGACCCTCTTATGATAATCAAGGATGTGGCCTTTATGGGGTTTACTGCTACAAATGCGGTCGCCCTGGTCATTTGGTAAAATTCTGACATAACTGCCATGTGAACTACGTACACCAAGATCAATAAAGTCAGGGAAAAGATGATCGATGTAGAAATGGGACCCTCTACCTCCGTGATAACAACTCAAAATGACCCTAAATTAATAGTAGTATACCCTGCAGAAGTCCCTCAGTACATTGATGACTTTTATATTAGCAGCCAGTTGGAGGAGTAAATGTAGTAACCCAAGCTCAAGAAAAGCGGCGGCGGAAGAAGAGTCCCCCAAACAACTGAAGCCATATGCCTGTCAGATGCTTGATCAAGCTTCCTTGGACAAACTTGATTTTTCACGGATGAGCCAACTCTGAAAGGGGAAAACGTAGACCTAATAGCATATGCCATTGTCAAAAAATACTCCCAAGTTGGTGAGGGGATAATGAGTTTTCTTGAAAAAATAGAGCCTGTAAATGTTCACGTATTATACATTCAATATTCTTCTTATTCTGAGTGTACATACTGTAATATTTTTGTTTTAAAAATAAAGTTCACACTATAATAGATACAGGCGCTCCAGTTGGCATAGTTTCCACTAATTGTTGGTAAACTTGACGCTAAATCCTGATGTGGAACATTGAATGGTGTATGGGAACGCTGAAGCGAAAAGCACAGTCTCTGAGGGGGCTTACAGTGCGCTACCTCTGCGCTTTGGGTCCATTGTCATTCTAGCCCCAGCAATTATGCTGCCAAACAAAAACTATGATCTATTAATTGGGACTGCTTTCTTATGCTGTTTCAGGGCTGTTGTTAATATGATGGAGGAGACCCTCACCATTCTGGGTCAACGGATCCCAATTTACTTTACCACTACTGGAGTACTGAAGGATCTGGTGCATATGAGCCATATCAAACTTGCCTATAGTGATGGGGTGATGCCAGTTCGCTATCACCAACTAAAGCGCAAGACTCAGCCCTTTCCCCAGTAGATATACAAATATTAAGGGATACCTCTTCGAGTGGCAGGGCCCATATCTATACCTTCTGGCCATCAAGACCTAGTGAACTCTAATTATAAGCGGAAGTGCCGAGTGGGTTATATGGTTAAGACATTGGGCTCTATAATCAAACACAGTTTGAGCCGCATGTGGCTCCAGGGATTATACTTCCAGGACATGGGAGATTAAGGTTTTGTTAGAAAACCTTCAGAGCAAACCAATGTAAATCTGCTGAAACCAAATTGTAGTATATTTGCATCTGATTCCAATAAGTGAGGTCCTTCAGTTCAGGATTTTGGGTCATTGGATGAATTTGGTCTACCAGTCAAGACACCTGTCAATGTACTAATGGTAGTACTACGGAGTAGTTTATTAGGACTATCTGAAGAACAAAAAGAGCAAGCAATATTTTATTTCAGAAGTATAAGGGATTTTCATTGTTGATGATTATGACTTAGGGTGTGCTTGGGGGTGGTCCATCGAGTAGACACAGGAGATCATCCCCTATAAGGTCTTGGCTGATCTACAATCACATGCAGCAGAAGACATTGTTACTGATGAAATTGATAAGTTGCTATAGCAAGGGATGCTCAAACCATCCAAAAGCCATGGGCTTTGCCTGTTCTTATTGTAAAAAAGAAGGACAGCACCAACCGCATAGTAATAGACCACTGGAAGCTCAGCAGTATTACAAAAAAGGCTTTGTACCATTTGCCAAGAATTGATGATGCTCTGGACCAATTAGGGGGAGCTCATTATTTTTCTGCAATGGACTTGATATCAGGTTACTTGCAAATCAAGTTACCCCCAGAAGTACAGGAAAAATGCGCTGTAATCACCTCCATAAGTCCTTTTTCAACTGACAAAGATGACTTAAGGGCTGTGCAAAGCCCCTGCTGCATTTCTAAGAGACATGGATACTATTCTTGGTGACCTGAAGCTGTCAGGTGTCCTTGTATACCTCGATGATAATGTTTTTTCTCGAACCTTTTTGGAGCATCATGACCACCTAGAAGCAGTGTTCCGCTGGTTGGCTGAGGTGAACATTAAAATTAAACCTCAAAAGTGTAACTTCTACAAAGATAAGCTGGAATACCTGGGGTTTGTGGTAGACTCTAAAGGACTAAAACCACAGCTGGCTAAGGTGGAGGCCATCAGCAAGATGACTACTCCCACTAGTAAGTGTGACGTACAGGAATTTTTGGGAATAGTCATATACTACCGGCGCTTTATCCCTAATTTTAGCGGTATTGAGGGCTGCTATTTGAGTTTTTAAAAAAGAATGCTGTGTTTTAATGTACAGAACACCGTCAATCCACTTTTGATACAATCCATACGGCATTGATCAGCACAATGATGTTATGATATCTGAACTTTGATTGGGAGTTTATCATCCAGATGGATGCGTCCCTCTCGGCTGTTGGGGTTGTACTCTCTCAGAAAGATGACGAGGGAGAGGAACATCTGGTAGCATACTGTAGTTAAAGTCTGAAATGTCATGAGCGTAATTATACTGTGACTGAGCAAGAGTGCTTAGCAGTGATATACGCATATAAGCAATTCAGAGTCAATCTGCATGGGGTAAAGTATAAAGTCATAACAGATCACGCGTCATTATGCTGGTTGCAGAACCTCAAAGAACCTGAAGGCTGGTTGGCTCTATGGGGCTCTTAAGTTGCAGGCTTATGATTTTAAGGTTCTCCGTAGGCCAGTAGTAAAGCATCAGAACGCTTTTTTATCTTGATTAGCAACTATTGTGATGACAACAGACCTCGGCAACATGATGTACAATAAGATGCTCAGTGGAAAATATGATGACAAATTGCCCCAAGTGATTAAAGTGTTAAATGAGATGCAAACAAATACCTTCCAACGGAATGGGGAACTGTACAAAGGATCAGCAAATCTACAGTGAATTTTCTGCACCCCTCAGCATGACTGGGAATCATTATGAGCGCGCACAAGATAGTCGGTCATGGTGGAGTGTGTAAGAATATGGAGTTGTTACACCCCCAGTACTATTTGGGAAAGTATGAGCTTTGATGTGCTCAAAGCTATTTCCTGTTGCCATCAGTACCAAGTGCAAAAGCCAATTTGACATACAGTGTCAAATTGATTAGTAAAACCACATTTTGCTTGGCACACAGTTTCCCTCAATGTCATTGGTCCCTTGCCAACAGGAGCCAACCATTGTAACTACATTCTTGTGGCTATCGAACTCTTGACACTGTGGGTTGAAGCGAGGGTGATATAAGACTTGGGGCAGTTACTGCAGCCAGGTTTTGATGAAATGCATTATTCAGCGACATGGCTGCCCTCTGTTTATTCTCAATAACAATGGAACCAACTTCACCTCACACATCCTACCCAAACTAATGAGCTTTTGGGTATCCGCGGGGTTCTGATAACCCCATATCTCCCAAAATCCAATGGAATGGTCGAACAGGTGAATGAAACTCTGGTGAACATACTATAAAAGTTAGTAATGGATTGACCTTCTGATTGGACCTCTCTCCTTTCCACTACCATGTTTGCATATAACATTAGTTATCATTCTGCCATGGGGAAGAGTCCCTTTCAACTACTATATGGCTGACACCTGGCTCTTCCGCGTTACTTTATTTGTGTGTAGAAGACTTTGGTGAACTGGAACCCCACCGCTATATGACTAACCTCACAAAAATTCTGAAAAAACTGTAAACCGAAGCATATTCCTTCAGTTTAGCCAATAAGATTAGAAATCAGGCCACTGATCAGGCATGTCATTGTGGCTGGCGCCATTTAAGAAAGGTGATATGGTTCTCTTCCAGGATCAAACTGGATTTGGGCGGAAACACAAGCTGTCCAGTATTTGGATTGGTCCATTAAAAGTCATAGAGAAAACTGGAGGTGATGCATATACCATCAAGGATCCTGCAAGTGGTCAGATCATTAACCAAGTACATGCAAAGTTCCTCTGACCTTACAAACAATAAAATCTTATTGTCCAGTCAAGGAAGGGGTAATGTCATGAGAGATATGACTGGACGATAATTGTGGGACAGATAGGGTGGAATCCACTGAAAATGATATCAGTTACTATTATTTGTATGCCTTGAGATAAGGTGATAGTGGGATATAGCAGGTTTTTATCAGATACAATGGGTTTTATTGGATCGCCTCTATATAAGGTGATAAGGCATTAAGGCAATATCAATATTTGATGAACACAAATTTAAATTGACTATAATTAGGGTGACAGAGAATTAGAGAATACCAAGTTGAATTTGAGGAGAATTGGCGGAATAGTATATCCCAAGCCATGAGAGCAGTATCACCTGAAGCCGCTTTATATAAGCGAGATGGGCGATTGAGAGAGTTTAGGTTGTTGATGGCATAGAAGAAACGTGACAGCAAAAGGTAGTCATATTTATAAAAAATGGGTAAAGAATCAATTGGGGCATTTGCTCCTATTTTAATTATATTTTCAAGTGTGTCTGAAGGACCAACAATCCCCACATCATCTGTATGTTGCTCACTGGGTTTGACCTGTATGAACAACATGACAGATCCTAACAATACCATCCGAATTTATAACAGGGCGTTACATAACCCTTGGGGCATATGCTTAGACTGAAACAAAATTCAAGTGATGATGGTGCATTTTTCTTGTTCCACCGCTGGAAACTCAAACTGTGAGTATCCCAATATAAAATCCTTAGCAGAAAAATAGCTAGCCCCTCCCAATCAATCTAAAGCGTCTGAAATCCGTGGGAGGGGGTAGGAATCTTTTTGTGGCGCTATTAAGCTTCCAGTAGTCAATGAACACCCAGTTGTGGACATTTTACTTCTTAACAATTAGAACTGGTGATGCCCATGGACTCTTGGATGGCTCTAACATCCCCTGGTTTATCATTTGGTCTACCTCATTGGATAAAATATCCTCCACAGATTTTGAGTACTGAATGGGATGTGCCAAATGTGGGGTGATCGCCCATGTCCACCATTGCATGACTCCTGCGCACATCCCAAATTGTGGTCAGTGGATGCAAAAATTGCTCAGTATTTCTTAAACATGGTCCATCACCCTAACCTTCTTTCCTCTGACAGCCTAGTTAGAGCTTCCTGCGGAACAACAGTTATTATGCCAAAACAAGATTTTTTGAGGTCCTCCCAAGACCTAAAATCATGAATATGATGAACCTCATAAATAGGAGTTAATTGCAAATAAGCCACCACTTGGTGCCTTTGAACCATCATAGAATTCTTCTGTAGGTTACCAGAAATACTTTCACTTCCTCATGCCCTGGTAACAGTAGCCTCTGAGCCACATGGGTTTTGAGCCGTGATTGCTGGTAGGGCCCCAAAATATCCCCATATAGCCCTTCAGGGACGTCTATTTTGAGATCTGTCCCTATTATGACCTGATGCCCAGAAGTCATCTTTAAAAAGCTTTCCGCCCATAGAGGAATACTGTTGTACTTGTAAATCTGTTTAAAAGGGCTCTGGTCCTCCGCTTCATATGCCAATATTTAACAGGAATTATGCCGCCACTATATAAGATATTAAGTTGACTGGAGCAGATTGAGTCCTTTGGCACTCCACTGGATGTAATAGATGGGCATCCACTTTCCCAGAACATCAAATTTTCTTCCGCTATATTGACCACAGCCCCAAATCACTGCATAAACGCAGCTCTAATCAAAATGCCATAGTTAATATTAGGCAGAACCACCACTGAGAAGAGGCCCTGATTGAGCCAAAATTTCATAGTAACGTGCTGTAAGCACCCTCTGACACAGTGCTATATTCACCTGCAGTCCCATACACTAAACAATGTTCCACATCAGGCTTCAGCAGAAGCTTAGCCACAAGCTTGGTGGATACAATATTAACTGGAGTGCCAGTATCTATAATATCTTAAATTTTTTTATTTTTGAACAAAATATCACAGCATGTACATTCTGAATAAGAAGGATAGTTAGTACTTATAAATGAACATCCAAGGGCAATTTGTTATCAAAAAAAACTATAGCAGCAACAACACGAGTATATTCCTGGGCAATTTTCTAAACTGGAATTGTACGTTAACCCCCACTAGAGCTACAACATTAGCTGAGGGACTGGTTTAAACTGTAAATTCTGTTCTAGGATTTGCCAGGCATACGGTTTTTATAAATTTGTCAAATCTCTGAGTCTGTGTTATTCTGATTTTTCTTAATTAAATCCAAGATAATTTAGGGTATTTAATGATATAGCAATTCATTGGGGTGAGTACTGGGACTTATGAAAACTTACCTTGCGGGAATCACCAGGGACTAGTTATTTGTAAGTGGAGGTATAGAGTCCTGTTTCTAATCCACTAGAGCTTTTCCCTGTATAACTATGGCAGGAGGTACAGCATGAGCATGCAGTTTGCCAGGGCAGCTGACCGCATAGTGGCTTCTTTGGCCACATGAGAAACAAGCTTTCACAAATGGCTCTCATCTATATATTGCCCCTAATGGTCTGGATTAAAAGTTAAGCGAGATTTTGTAATTTGGCTGACGACAAGCTGATTGGGCATAAGGAGGGCGGAAAGGACCCACTAAAGTATTGAGAAAGGCAAGTATTATACAACGGATTATAACTAAGTCTTTAAGTCCATTTCTTAATAGGGATTTAATGGCAGTCGCAGGGGCCTTCTGTTCCATGTTGGGAGCACCAAAAGTGACAGAGAGATGGCATAAATCAATAACAATTTGTAACAGCTCTGCGTCTTCTTGAAGAATGTGATCAATAGCACTATACAGCTCTTGATATGGATTGCCAGCCGCTGTAATTGCTTTTCACACATCCTCATTTGTCAAAATATTGGATCTTACTAGCGTGTGGGCTTCAGATGTGAATCTCTCTATAAATCCACCAAAGACTCGTTTGGTTATTATTGAATTGTTAGAAAACCAGTATTGCGCTGCGCCAGCTTTGCCACGCCCCCAACAGCTGGAGCACAGTTCACTTCACCTTTTAATATGTTATGGTACTGTTACTAAGGCGACATATAAATTGATCTGCACTCTCTACATCCAGAAAGGTAATAACAGTCTAGCCTTATTACGATCTGGCACACCTTCACTGTTAATATAAACAGCTTAAAACCATGTACATTTCCATTGAGGGTAAATGGGGAGACTGTTACTAGAAAACTTTTCTGCCCTAGAAGCACAATCCAATCTACACTCTGTACAGCATAGCTGCTCTGTAGTGTCATCCAAGTAGTCAGCAAGTTGGCTAGCTTGGCAACCCACCAGGTGCAGTTGGTGGAAGACCTTGTCAAGCTGATTTATTATAACATTATTTTCTTGAAACAGAACTATCTGCGTCTTAAGTAGTGTATCCAAGCCAAGATTTAGCTATTTGTATTGATATAACTCAAAGAACTGAGGTAGTCCCCTGTCAAATTGAGCTTGCTGCACCATTGCTTGACTTATATGGAGCTCTCAGGGTGCTGATCAAAGGACCCTGTAGTGATCATCACTGTTATTAATTCTGCAATATTCTTGGGATACGCCGTAGGAGTTGCATAGGGTCAAATCCACTGAACAACGGACAAACAATATGACGATTGTTGGTCTGTCAAATGAGCTTAATAGATTTTTATAGAATATGAGGCAATCGCCTCAACCGCACTACTTTATTTAAATTATATGACTAGCAGACTCTTTCCGCTTTCAATTCCCCTCTTCGCCCTATCCACTCTCTTTCTCCTCTGTCCTATAAAAAGACACTTCCTCTTGTCTTTGCTTCTCGTTCATATCTTAATTGCTTTGGCCATTCTTAACCCTTCAGCTTAACTATTAATTGTTTTCTGAAACTTATCTGATTCCGCTTATCATTGAGGCTTCTGAAGAAATCACTCTATTTACCAAACTAATGTTACCTATACCAACTTGCTTTGAGCTGACATAATTTACCCAAATCTTGAAGCTCCCTTATGCAAATAAAATACAAGCTGACAATCTAATTAGGGCTTTGATTAATTCGCTCACGGTCAACATAATCTAGCACCCAAATCTTGAAGCTCACATTGGCTCATAAGAATTACAATCAACTAAACATGTGGATTATCATCAATAAATACAAATTTCTTGACAACCTTAATCAAATATCAAAATAGTAATTATAAAACGATGCCATTAATAACAATAGTAAAGTTGACATCAATTAAAGTATTATTATATAATAACTTCAAAGTTGGAGCTTCACTTAAATTAAAGAGAAGTCTGACATAGCCTCATTAAACCTTGACTGAGGGTGACAATAATTTTGCTTGAGTTAGCTTTTTCTTTTAGGGTAACAAACTACAAGAGTCGGGTTGGATTTGATAACCCTATGTAGTTGGTTATATGTCATACCGGAAAGAAAAAGTTGGTGTTCAGTCTCATAATATGTAGGCAGTTAATTGTAGGACAGAGTACTTTTTTATTTTTTTCACCTGGAGAAATTTGATTTTAAAGAGGCGGGGATCTCAAGATTTGGTTAGTCTACTCAGCTTAGTAAACTGCAACCTTAGTTTTGGCATCGGATAAGTGACCTAAAAGTGAGGATAAAATGTAGTCAATATAGGTTTAGTTCCAAAATAAATTTCAGTGTTGAAGTCTTGAAGTGGTACACATTAGTGCTGAGATTGTCAATAGCACTAGCTTAAGAGTTGAGGTAGGCAAGGGACAGAGGATCAGATTGGCACTATGATATTATGATAGACTTGTGCAATGATGAAGTAGAAGGGAGCAAAATTTGTATGATAACAAAGCTGATTAAGGCAGCTTTATGTGTAATGCACAGGCTCCTTCCAATAAGCCGTGAATGAATTGGGAAGCAGGGCCCATTTCAATGACCAAAGGGCAGACAAGATCCCTAAGACCATTCTACTAGTGCGTGTGTACAGGAGCCGCAAATAAACACCCTTGGAGGAAAGTTGCAAGTATGCTCACCCCCAGCAACATGTCTGACTCCATGACAAAGTTTATAGGAATGCAAGAGCTTCTCGCTCTCTCTCTCAAAGTCAACCTCCTGTTTATACAGACCAAACATGGCCGCTATTGGACTAAATTACCAATATAAACCTCAGAAGACAATAATGAAAAAGTAAGGTTTAGAACGGCTTTATTGGATATATTTAGGCAAGTTGATAGAAAACGAAATTAGAGAACCTTCCATTTTCAAGTCACATCACTTATAGATCTATGCTGCCAGAATAGATCAAGATAATCCGTCATCTTGACACTATGTCTTTTAATTTATTCCATAAGCAAACCCCAATTGTTTTACGCCAGTTTGAATTCTGTAGTGGCTGAGCCACCACACCCAAGACTCTTGCCAATTCTGATCTAAATCCACCTTTAACCTAGAAACCACCCACTTTAAAACTATTTGGTTCAACCACAGGCCTGACGAAACATATAACTGCCATCCTTCCCCAGTTCTAGTTCCAACCTGGGGTCTAGTCAAGACTAATGCTCTCTCACCCCCTCTATCTTCTACACCAGTTTTTGTCTTATCAAAGATCAGGGCAATGTGATGTTGAGGAAAAACCTAAACCATTGTATCACCCCACCATGACAAGAAGAACTCTCAGAAATTTCATGAACACTGGGTGAAATCTCTGGATGTCTGCCACATGGCCTACTCAACTGGATGACCTTTCCACTGGACCAAAAAATGACTGACGACCCTGCACCACTTTGTGTCCAGGATCTCCTCCACCTCATACTCCTCAGCCCCCTTTTAGCTGGAAACAAAGGAGAGGCTCTCTCAGGCGGTTTCCCCAAGAATGGTTTGAGCTGCAACACATGCGACATGGGATGAGCCTGTGACCCCTCTGGCAACTTCATCTTAAATGCCACCTCGTTCACCGTCATCACTATTGGGTATGGGCCCAACGCAACCAGCCCCAACTTCTGGCTCCTCACAGGTATGGCATAGTTCAGAGCATTTACTAAGACCCAATCACCCTTCTTAAAAATGATCCCCTCTGACTAATGCCTATCTGCTTTCCTCTTCTGATTGTGACAGCCTCCTCTAGATTCCTTCTCAGGAGCCTCAAAATATCTTGAGTCTCACATGATTGCTCATCTGATACTGGATTCTGACCCTGCTCACAAACCCTATATCCTCTGGGTTCTGACCATGGTTTGTGAAAAAATGGGATCAAATACATGGATTCATGCTTGTAGTTGTTATATGCAAATTGCGCCAACTTTACCCAGATCATCCAATCATTCTGCCGCCCTGAGACGTAGTACCTCAAGAACTGTTCAAATATTTGATTTACCCTCTCAGTTTGGCATTTGATTTGGGATGACAAGCTAATGAACAGGAGGCCTTTATCTTCAAGTTCTAACAGATGTAACTAGAACCAAGATGTGAACTGTGGATCCCATTCTGAAACAATCTCCTCTTGTACCCCATGTCAGGAAAAGACCTCATTCATAAAGATCTGACTTTCTACCTTTGCAGAGATGGTTGACTGACAAGGGAAAAACTCTGGTTACTTTGTCCGGCAATCTACCACAACCATCAGGGCATCCATCCCCTGGGACTTGGGCAACCCTGTGATAAAATCCACATTCACAGAGGCCCACGGCCTAGATGGAATCTAAATCATCTTTAATTTCCCTCCTGGCGCCATATGACGGGACTTTGACCTGGCACACACCACACATCATTCCGCATACTACCATATGGCCACACCCACTCCCCTCCAAGAATACTGGTGACAAACTAAGTCCAGCATCTTCTCCCCGCCTGAATATTAAGCCAAAGGAAGATCATAGTTGGCTGCCAGTAACTCCTGCTGAAGACTTATCACTGGAACCCAGATCCCTTCTTCATGAAGGATAAGATCTCCTTGGATTGAGAACTCCGCATGTCTCTTGCCTGCCTCCCCTTCTCTTGTCTCATCCAAAATCCGTCAGCCATACTCACTCCTCTGCTGCGTAGTCCAAATTCTCCTGGATAATCCTTCTATCCAGCCCCAAATCATTGCAAACAAACCCAATGGCAAAATTCTACCGGTGTTAAACCTCCATAACTCCTCCTCAAAAAAACTTTGAATCACAACTCAGCAAATATGGAAAGATACAATGTTTCCCTGTCTTATAATTAATCCGCAAATCATACTGAAACAAAATTTAAGTGCCACCGTCCCTGTCTCTGATTAATCATATGAGGGGACTTATAATAGTCTAAGGCTCAATTATCAGTCCAGATCACAACAAGGTGTCTGGCGTACAGCAGGTGGTGTTGCCACTCCCCTAATGCCACCACTATTGATAAAAGTTCCTTGACATATACTGGGTAATTTGTCTCAGTGGGAAACATCTTCTGGCTGAAGTAACAAACAGGGTACTCAACCCCATCTTTACCCTCCTGCAATACCACTTCTCCAAGCGCAAAGTTTGATGCATCTGTCTCCAGTACAAATGACCCTTTGGGGTCAGGATGGGCCAGAATTGGGGCTGTCAGTAGACCCATCTTCACCCGCTGGAAATCCCTTTCCTCAGCCTCCCCCCAAACGAAGGGTACATTTCCGGTCAACCTTGTCAATGCATTTCCCACTTGGCTATATTTTGGGAGAAGCTTTTTACAAAGTTCATCACTCCCATAAACCTCCACACCTCAATCTGATTCCTGGGGGCCTTCCACTCCTTCTCTACTCGCAGTTTATCAGGACACAATGCTAACCTCCCTGAAAAAACACATTCCCCAGTAAGGTCACTGAGTCCTTATTAAACTCACACTTGGATGGCTTTAACTTCAAGCCCGCCTGGCTTATCACCTCCAGCACACTCCTTGCATCCATCACATGATCATGCATCGACCTGGAAAATACCAAAATATCATCCATATAGGTAACGCAACTCCTACCCACCAATACCCACAAAGCACAGTCAATCATGCGTTGTAAGACTGAGGGGGCATTACGCAGTCCTAAGGGCATAACCTGATACTCAAAATTCCACAAGTGGCGCTAAAACGAAGTATACTTCTGGTTCTCAGCCACATAGGAATATGATTGAACGCATCAAACAGATCCAATTTGGTGAACACCACACACCCTGAAATCATAAGTAAGATGTCCTCCATGAGTGGCATCGGATAAGGTTCAAGCTTTGTCACTTAATTAAGCCGCAAGAAGCCCACACAAGTACGTAGCTCCCCACTTGCCTTTGGCACCAGCAGGACTGTCAAAACCACAGATGATATGGATGGCACAATCAAACAAAAAGCTAGCATTCTATGAACATATTTGTCAAGAGCCTCCTGAGCCCAAGGATTCAATAGATAAACTGAACATCTTCTTGGCAACTCAAAGCCCACTTTGAACCAAAAACTAAATGAAAAGTCCCTGTAGGCGGGAAGGGTGCCTTACCATTTGGTTCAAACACCAATTCAAAATCCTGGTACTCTTTAAGCTAACCCTCCAATGGTGAGACTGAAGATATTCCCCTCATACAATTAAATGATGACACATTGGACTGAAACTCTCACTCCTGAACATCTGAGCTCCCAGGCGACAAAAACACTTTCCCCTTCAACACGTCAAAATTGCAGATGGAATAGGTGCCACCACCTCACCCCCAGCACCACTGGGTGAGGCAAATATGTCACAGCATGAAATTCTTCTTCAAATTCATCCAGGCCTTGTCTCAACAGGATCTTGACCTGCACCTTCCAGGCTGCAGTCCTCTTGGTAACATCCGCCAACAACACAAATCCATCCCCTTAAACAGCAAATTAAATCTTCTTACCCACTCCTCATCCACATAATCCTTATCAGCCCCTTGTCCACCAGGGCCAGGACCTTACCCTACTCCTTTTCCCAGGACCTTCCTGCACTTTTAGGGATAATATTAAATATGAATAAAATGAATAAAGTGGTTTATTCTGGGACGCTGGCTTCACTGGCTTTTTGCAAAAATAATAAGGAGCATTGTTCTTCTTTGGGGCCTCAGGGACCTGAATGGGGGCCTTGATCATCACTGGCCCTGGCAATTAGCCGGCCTCCCCAGGCTCCCCCTGACCATCTCCTTCCTCCTCCACATACCTGAACCTCTTTGAGCTATACATGGGCTCTGAGCCTACTCGTCTCATTGCCTCCTTCCCATGGAAATTACCTGGGAACCGCACCAACTCCCAGCGAGCTTGAGAAAAGGCCACCTGCTGCTCCACCTGCAAGGTTAAGGCCACCTCTTCCTCCAAAGTCACCACAGGCTGCACTACTGCAATTTCTCATAATAAAAAAGCTTGAAAATTTCGATGAAACATGCGAGGAAGCTGTGACTCTGACGCCTTGGCTGCTTTGACCAATTCCTGAAACATCTTATCATATTCCTCCTCAGACATCCTCTTATGACTGCACTGCAGCAACGCTGACCAAGCTGAATCTTGAGCTTCATCTGGACACGCTGCATGGTCAATTAAATCCAAATACCCCTCTGCTGAGCCAGTCAACCCTACCTGCTCCTTCAAAAGTTCACATACTCATTTGTTTGCTTCACTGGAAAGGTCTCCAAAGCTTGGTTCAACTGAAAAGCAAATGAATCCTACCTCCTGAAGCTTTTGTTAGCCTCCCTTGGAGCTGAACCCAGCTAAACGTCTGATGGATCAGCTCCAATTCCTCTGAACTTAGTATTAATGGAATCCTTTCTCCAGTCTTTACTGGCACTAGCAATTTCCCATCACTCCAGGACACACACTCCAGCACCCGGTTTACCTCATAAAGCAAAAACACTGCTGAAAATATCACCATTAAAAAACGTTGCAGTATGATCATACCACACAGGGAACACTACTGCTCTTGGCTCCTTTTTTTTCTTACCACCAAAATGACAGGAAATTAAAAGATTTCTGTTTAATGTAATGCACTAGCTCTTTCCAATGAGCCACAAATGAATTAGGAAGCAGGGCCCCAAGTCAATGTCCAAAGGGTAGACAAGATCCCTTAAGACCAGTCTTCTAGTGCATGTGTACAGGAGCCGCAAATAAACACCCCATGGAGGACAGTTGCGAGTATGCTCACCCCAGCAACATGTCTGACTCCACGACAAAGTTTATAGGAATGCAATAGCTTCTCACTTTCTCTTTTAAAGTCCACCTCCTGTTTGTATAGGACAAACATGGCCGCTATTGAACTAAATTACTAATATAAACCTCAGAAGACAATAATGAAAAAAGTAAGGCTTAAGAACGGCTTTATTGGATATATTTAGGCAAGTTGATAGAAAGCTAAACTAGAGAACCTTCCATTTTTAAGTCTCTTCACTTATAGATCTATGCTGCAAGTATAGATCAAGCTCATCCGCCATCTTGACACTATGTCTTTTAAGTATTCTGTAAACAAACCCCAATTGTTTTAGGACATATTTATTTCTGTAGTGGCTGAGCCACAACACCCAAGACTCGTTCCAATTCTGATTAAATCCACTTTTAACCTAGAAACCACCCAATTCAAAACCATTTGGTTTGACCCCAAGACTGACGAAAAATCTAACTGCCATCCTTACCCAGTCTCATTCACAAACTGGGGTCTAGTCAAGACTAATGCTCTCTCACCCCCTCTATCTTCCACACCAGCTTGTCCTGTCTTTAAAGATCAGGGCAATGTGACGTTGATGGAAAACCTCAACCTTCACATCATAGCATCTTTTACTGAACCTGCAGTTGAGTCCAAAAGCTGCTTCAGTGATAGAGGGAAAAATCTGTCACAGGTAGAGTTTTTTGGCATTCTTTTTAAAAATTTGATGGATGATTACACAAGAAAGGGAAGTCTTGCAATAGGGGGTAAGGCCATAACATCAAAGTTTGAGTTAGTTGTTTATATAAAAAATAAAATGTTGAAAATGATTTGAAGTTAGACAATTAAACTTTAAAAAAACCTGGATGTCTAGATTTTAGAGGTTCAATCTGATTTCAGGTGTAGGTGCTTTACCAGATAAATTTTAATCATTCTCGAGTTATCTGAAATGAACTGATCCAAATTAGGAGCTAAAATGGCAAGGGGAGAACATTTGAGTTGGGCAACCCAGTTTAAATATCAATGAAGTTGAGAAATTTTGTTTATATTCTTAATTTGAAATGGCTGGGCAGGTCATAGATGATTTGGGCGACTGGATCAGTCATCACATAGAAATTGCAGATTATACTGATAAGTCATTAAATATCAACCAGGATGTAGGTTGGTTATCAGGCTTGAACAACGCATCAAGGGTAACAGATTAGATGCACAGCATTGCGTAAAATCAAAGAAGCAGTCAGGTGTTAATTTGTTGACCATGCCTTGATCTGATTGCAGCAAGATTGATTTTTTTCTAGTGGAAGTCAGATTTAAATTATTAGTAAAACTTAATTAAAGCTATATTTGTTAAAATAAATATGTAAAAGGCAAAAAATAGAATTTGGAGGTTCCAATCTTGTTGTCAGAGTAGTGAGGAGTGTCAGCGCTGAGATATAGTGCAGACACTGAGGCATATGAGTTGGATAATTTTCAATGAAGCAGCAAGAAGCATCGGCACTAAAAAATAATAAAGAATTGAGGCATTTGGTTCTGCTATTTTTAATTATCCTTAAAATAGTGAGAGGCATCAGTGCCGATGAATGGAGAGAGTGTTGAAGTATTCAGTTTGGCTGCTTTAATTTTGTTGCTAAAATAGTGAGAAGCATCAGTGCCAAAAATTGGAGAGAGCATTAAGGAATTTTTTTGGCTGTTCTGATTTCATTATTAAAATCAATAAGGAGCTTCACCACAAGTAAGTATGATAAGTGCGGAGGCATTCTGTTCAGCAAGCCCAATTTCATTAAAAAACTTCAACTTTTGGACAGAAATTAAACTGAACTTCTCCAACAGCAGCTTTTTTTGCGTATACCTTAATTTGGGGTGCTTATAATAACCACAGCAGAGTAAAACAATTTTGAGCCAAAAGATTTGTGGTAAAGTTGTGCCATTTGAGTAGCTGTAAGCCTCAGCATCAGGAACCAAAGTGACGAAGCAATCATATAATTCATCTGATCCATTTTTATTGATTGAGAGGATCTGGCGCAGCTACAAAATTAAACTCAAGTTTTTTTGGAAAAAGCATTTTTAACATCCTAATTGTCAGCCATATTAAGTCCATTTTCTTCTCAGAGATCTTTTTCGCCTGAAACTGAAGAAGGTGACAAGTATCTTTTTAATTTATCTGATTTACGCCCAAATTTTAATAACTTATCCCAGGATTTCTCTGGGATAGGTGAGTAGATTTGGCGGTGCTCTCCCAGGAGTTACTACAGCATTTAAGTAAAAGTAGCATGATTTTTAGGCATTTAAGCCATATCTAATCCTTCCTCATGTACTTCATCATTTTTGAGTTCATAGTCAATGTCTTCTATTCAGTCAGCGACATCTTCAGTGTAATCTTTGATTATATCAAGCTAGATTTTCACAATATTGCACATTACATACCAATTTATTTTCACTTCTCAATTCTTTCATTGCTGTCATCATCATTTCAATTAGTGCATGATTCAGTATTTCCATAACATATGACATCAAGGTAGAGTTAAGCTCAGTCAGAATTCTAAGGATTATACCCAGCTCATATCTGCAAGGTAAAAAGGCTTATATTCTGTTTCATCTTTTTTTGATTTTATGTTGTCCTAAGGGTGATCAACATTTTCAATTTGGCAGCTTGGAGTGCCCTTGTAGTAAGCGCCTGATCTCAGCTTTATAATTTCTTGGAAACAAGCCAAGTTTTTTAATTATCTACTCAGAGGTGCCAGGCAGGATATCTTGGGTAATGCTTAAACTTCTCTAGATGATTGGAGTTTCAAGCAATTCTCATAGCTGTATATATTTCTTCAGTTTTAATTAAATTTTTAAACTAAAGATAGTATAGTTTATAAAAATACTTTATTAAGAAAAGTTAGTACTATCTAAAGTATAAAGGGAAAATCAGTAATGAGATGAGCAATAGGTGAATACCACATGTGGGAGTGGAAGGAGATTTAGGGATGCAGAAGAAGTTGGCACAGTCAGGTTCTTAATTGGTCAAGATCATTATTCCTTGTTGAAAGGTGAATTGATATCAGATAATGGCGACACAGTTAAGTATTCTTATTATCTTTTATAAAAATCCAATATGTGATAAGGCATAATATATATGGTATGAGGTGTTTAATGAGGTGTGTAGAGATTGATACACTGAAACATCCTCAGGCCTAATATCAGGATGAATAGTGACACAGCTCAGGAATTCTTCCCTATCTCATTGGCCAGTGGAGCACAAATAGGAATTTATCCAGAGTTCATTGGGAAGTAAGATTGGCGTTATCATGGAAAATAGCTTACGGCTTGAAAATATATGAGTATTAATGATTTGGGGCATTATGACTGATAAAACATAGGATAAATGATTATATAAATATTATTCTTTAACCCCAAATAAACATTAAATAGTATTTTACAAACTATTGTTGATAACAATAATAGTAGTAGTAAAGTTAATACATATTATAGTTTAATATATTACCCCAAAGTCAAGGCTTCACCTAAATTAAGCTGGAGTCCAACAGCAATATCCTCTGGGAGTTGGAGGGAATAAAATAGTTGCTGAAAAGCCTTGAAGTGACAATTTAATTAAAAGACAAAAATTCATTAGTGAAATAAGGAGAAAATAAGTTGAGGCCTTTATTCCATTGTGGCTATCATTGACAAGCCAATCATTAGAAGAGATGGTTGGGCCTCCCCTAGGTGAGAATTCTAGTAGAGTATGGTGCAAACCCATATTTTTGCTTCCCCTTGCAGGATGTCAAGTAGGCCAGTGATTGCTGTTCCTTAGAGGCCTCCGTGGTTTCCATTAAATTATCTCACAGTTTAAGTTTGTCCAGGACTCTCAACACCTGACAGGCTACCTCATATGATAAACAGGAGGTAGGCCCAATCATTGTCATATTGCATGCTTGAGCACTTAAGAGAGGTTTGCTGTTCTTCCTGTGCAAAAAAATAATTTTTAATGGCTCTAGTCAGCATGGCCCATAACAAGCATGTTAGGATGGCACACATAGGCCATATATGATTATTTTTGTTGTAGAGTGACCCAAATAAACGGGTCTTTGATCACCAACATCTCCACAGTAACAAGTAGCTGAGTTATTATATCAGAAATCTGACGTGCAAATAAACTTGTCTTCCATTGGGGATACTATAATGACAAGATAAGCATCCATAGTCCTTGTAGCATCGCCATTTTAAGAAATTTGTGGCTATAATCCACTTTAGGTCAAGTGAGGAAAATATTTATCTATGAACATAATCTCGTTCTGATCACTTAGCTAAGAATTGGAAGTAATCCTGACCATGCTTCTCAGAATTAAGAGAGGCCTTTTAGTTTGGTTAGGAGTAGCTGTGCCTGCCATTTTTGGTGGGGTTGGATCCAAAATCAGAGATTGCATGGATGCGCGCTTGATAATGGGGTGCAATTGATGCAATATACTTGGTTCTGATTCTACCGTGGTAATTTATACAATTAGATTTAGCTATGATGGATAAAATTAAAAATCTAGATGATTGACATAAAGTGAGGGTTAGCATATTTGTGCTCTTGTGTTTTGGTTGGCGGGGAAGCTCCTTGAGGCAGGCTGCCTAGTACTCCTCAAAGAGGGATTCTAATACTAACAACGCTATAAATGCCCACCACTATCATTAAGATCAGCAAATGAAATTCCTCCCTTAGGTTGTGGCTACATTAGAGGTCAGAATTTTTTAAAACTTTTATAGAAATTTATGCGTTTTTTAGTTTGGAATATCATGAATTTATTAGGAAAATCACAAAATAACCCAACACTCTACTATAGGCAGAGTTCTAGTTTTATATACTGATCTGGATATGTGGGGTATCTTACAAACTTCTATGAAAAGTGGATGGCAGTAAAAATATTCCCATGGAGGCTGAGAATATGTCTATTGTAACTTCTTAGGGTTCCAATTATTACATAAGGTCTCTGGAATTGGACACAGTAAATGGCTTGTATGGCGCCTTGACTTGGGGTTTTACTAGCTTTTGTGGATGCCAAACTTTTTGTTAAATCACTCCAGGGTGTCATATCTTCAAAAGATTTCTTTCTAGTTGCATCTGTAAGACTATTAAACTTCTTACCCAGGTTTTTTAATCCAGCATGGTGATTCTACCCCTTTTGAGTATTCATTTTGCAGTTAAAAGATTATACCCTTGCGGCTTACATTCTTGAACTTTATACAGATAATCCTTGGCAGATTTAGTAATAACTAAGGTAATGGGGTGCTACTAACCTGTTGCTGGGGTGAGCTTAGTCTAGGGGGTCGACGGCCCCCATCATTAACATGGGTATTCATCAAGTTGCTATCTTTTCCAGTAGTAGGACTTGGGGCATTTCTCTTTCATCAAATGGAAGGTCTATCACATCCTGTCCAGCCTGATGGTCGCGGTGGGTACCCTTACACATTTGTGAACAGAGTCAAGATATTGTAACGCTTGGAAGACCCCAAGTTTCTATATATTTTGTTGGTAAACAAAACATATGCAAAAAAGAGTTGCCTCATTATAATGGAGATCTAGGTAATTTACTGATTTAAAGAAATTGTTTAAGCTCCAATTGCGGCTTGGAAAACTCATCATTGCTAAGCTGACTCCAGTGTCCCACTTGGCAGAGGTACAAAGGGCCAATCTGGTCTCACCAGATTTGGGGTCTCTAGTTTAACATACATACTATTAAGTAAAACAAGGCGTCAAAGAAGTTTCTTATTAACTTCGCTATTAATTAAACTTCATTAAAAATGAATTTAAATTAAAAAATAAATTCTTGTGCAAAAATTAGACAATATATTATTATAAGTCTGATAGTGGGTGTCTTCTTTAGAACTTTAAACTGGGGTTTGGATGCCGCTACCTGCTTTTATAAAGCAAACCGGTGGACTAAATTGAAAAAATAGTTTAGGTGTGGATTATCTTTGATCCCAGCATAAACAGCCGGCCACAAACTAAGCCAAATAAAAAGATTAACCAAATATTAACAAATGATTATATTTTAAAAACAAAAATTAAATTACAACCATCACATGGAATGGAATTCTATATGGTTCCAGCAATTGGGAAACCAAATGCATGAAAAATGTGATTAATACAGATACCAGCTTTCAAATTAGATTTGATATTGAATTTTTTTTCTATGACTCCACTACCAAAATAATTGGTTATAGCAGGTTTCCTATAAAGCTAAGAGGTGTTCATACAAGTGCTACCAACTTGATAATCAACATGCACTTGAACTTTATAAGTATGGGAATACCCTAAGAGGCACCTTCCATAACCATTCCACCTTGTTAATATTGTATTTAAGGTAGTCAGTTAATTCTTGATTAACAAAATTCTCAGTGCACTGATATCCACCAGACAGCTGCACTAAACTTCCCAAAAGAGAAAAAGTGTAGCAGAAAATAAAAAGATTACATTAAAACTTTGTTTATAACATACAGTGCAATCAATTTACTAATATGTTCTGATTCAAGTATATTAAAAACTTCAGGATGTGCTTTCAAATCAAAGGATGGAGTGGATAGTTTACCACACTTACAACAAAATGAGGAAACCCCAGCATAAAACTTAGGAAATAATATGCCTAATGCTATATTGTGATAACTATCTTTTTCTGTCATCTGATTGCATATAATCATAGTGGGGGTCAGTCAAACGTTATCAGGGGAAATTTGTTATAAGGCAATTGTTTTGAGGCTTGACTCACAAGAAAATTACAAAGGGCATATATTTACATATGTGATTTCATTACAAGTAGTTTTTTGGGTTTTAAAGGCACAATAAAAAAATTTGATATCTGGATGGATCTTGCTATCAATCACTATTACAAGTGAGACTCTCTTCACTCGAGGTTTCACATCGTTCTGCAGAAAACTTTAAAACAAAAAACTTATCTGGTGACTTTTTAATAAACAACTTGGTTCTAAACACCTGCTAGCCCTCAAGTTTTTCTAAGGACAAAGGCTTCCCATTGGAATAAATCTTTAGTCTATAGAAAATTGTTCCTTTCAAGGGCGTTTTTATTATATGTCCATGTAGGAATCAATCACAGCTAAAACAATTAAACAGTTAATCAATAACTTGGGCTATACCTTGTTTTGAGTTTTTTACTTGCATTTTAAGGTTAATTCCATTAAAGCCTACATAATAAATAATCATAATAGCGCCAGCAGAGACTCTTAATAGACTTTATGTCTAGGACAATCTTTTGGCAGAATTAAGGTCATTGTCAAGGAAAATCTCTGCTAATCAAGCAGACAAAATATCTGATCAATGCTAGAAAAACTATAAGAAACTAGACATAAGTCAATGTTCTGATTGAGTATATCTGAAACATTAAAATTCAAGAATATTTTATCTTTAGTAGAAGTCTGGGATTGAGTAGGGGATGGTGATTTCCAAAAAAATAGTGGAATGTGTAAGCATCTGGCTGGTACAATCTTTCCCAATTAATATGGAAGGGTCATGTGATCTCTGAATGGCAAGATCTTATCAGATAATCCAGAAAATTTGGGAGGTATTTGAGTTTTCAGCTGCACATTTTAAAAAACCATTGTTTATAAAAATTTTAAAAGCTTCTATTGCGGCGGTGCTCCATTGCTCACGTTGCAAATTATCTTGCCTTAAGCTTCATCCAAACTAGCCAAATCCCACCATTAATACACCCTGCTGACCCTTAATTTCCCCTAAAAATGAATATGAACTACTGAAAGGTCCCTTGATTTTTATAAGAAATTTGATGTTTACAATAGCAGTATCTATAGGAGTCTTTGTGGGTGAAACAATAAAGCTAAATTAAGGGCCCCCTTTAGGAAATGCGGGGAAATTACAAATCAAAGCACTAATTGTATGGTTAAAGTTAATAGGCAGAGCCCGCCATACCTAAGTGTTCATTTCTGGGTATTGAAAGACAATTGGAGAAACCTCACTTTAATATGTCAACTAATAGTAGGGTTTAGTTTCAACTTAGAATTCATATTTATATGAGACCAAGGGGATTCCCACCTAACTATATTTACTGAATCTATAGAAAATTTATATAAAGACAAGTCAGGTCGATGGTCTTTCCAAAAGTATTTAAACTTTTACAAACTTCCATAAGTGAATCTAAGCAATTGAAGCCATAATATTCAGTTGGATGCACTGGTGGAGAGCTGACACAGTAAGTCAACGCCACAAAAGGGTGGATGAGAGTTATTAATATTTGGATCAATAAAAACTAATGCCTTTCATATATTCATTAAACATTACTGATATAGAATTTAGAATAAATGCATATTCTTAGAAGAGTCAAGAGGACCAGGTTATAAAAGAAGGACAGGAGTTTCCAGAAGATGGTAAGAAAGTAAATGTTTTAAATTTATTGCGGGGAAGGCTGACCATGGGATGGACACTTCCGAATATGACTCAGGGAAGACAAACTTAGTACCAGTGGAGGCACCCCAGAGAAGCGATGCTATCTCTTGTTGCCAGCGGGAACGCCACTTATGGGGAGGGGGAGTAAACGTGTGAAGAGTCCGTAGCCACTATTGAGCACATGTGGAGGAAGGGGTCTGATTTGATGAACCAGACTGGGAACCAGGAGGAGACCAGCTGTCGGCGACATGGTGGGAGGTATCCAAACATTCATGCTTAAAAGTGGTCCACCAAATGAGACCGGAATCTGTGGACAGTTTCTGGGAGGGTGGGGGTGGAGCCTGCGATGGCATCTAAGACGATCGTGTGGATGGTCCACATGGCGATTGCAACCACCAGAGCATGGAGGGAGGGTGGAAGGGAGGAGGCCATTAATAGAGCAAACATATCTCTTGACAGACTGAAGGGATGCATTTGATCCTGGCCCAGCAGACGTTGAACTTCGCGCCATATCACTTTGTAGGTGGGGCACTTCTCCAGGCGGTGGAACAGCGTTCCATACTGGCCACACATGACACAGGATGAGTGTAAAGCGTTAGAGCGCTCTGCTGTACGATACACCCACCTCAGGCAGCGCCACACATGGGAGCGGACTTGAGGCTGCAACAGAGGATGGTGTGCGTATTTCCAGATAGTTTTTTGGGTCTCAATGGAATAAGGGATGTCCATCATGTCCAGGTAATCCACCCTGGATAGGACATGGGGTCTAATGGGGATCACGCCATCATGGATGGGTGTCCCTGTACCTCTTGTGTGAACTGAGGAGAGGGGCGGCCTCTACAGGTTGTATGTCCACTAATAAAAATTCTCCACTCTACGCTTTGTATGGAGAGTAGGATTCGTTTGTAGTGGGTTTTAGTCCCATGAGGACCTGTGGCCGATGTGTGTGATGCGAGGTATTTCATCAGGGAGTGGGGGTTTGATGGATTGTTGAGGCCCAAGGCTCAGAAGAAGTTGGAGCGGGCTGCGCGGGACCAGTGTTGGGATGGGAGTATAGGAGCAGTGACGGCCGCGATCCAGGTGCCCAGGATCTTAGCAGCATGGGCTTTGAAGTCAAGCAGGCCCATGCCACCTTGATGATGAGGGCCAAACATGACCTCTAGCCGTACTGGTGGAGGGCGGCCTGACCAAAGCCATCCTTGCAGCAAGGCATACAGGGATTTGAAGAAGCTTGGGGAGAAAGGGATGGCGTGGGCTCCAAACCAGACTTTGGATAGGAGCATAGAGTTGGCTAGAACAACCCTGCCAGTAAAGGTAGTAGGGTGAGCTCTGAGAGAGGCGATTCGCTTCATCACGTTGTCCAGTATATGGCACTCCATTACTGCTGATGCGTATCCGCCTGCCTCCATCCACACGCCCAGATGGCGCACCAGTCCTATGGTAGGACGTGGCACGAAGGGGAGCACCAGTGGAGCGGTGTGTGTTGAGTTAGTAAGGCGTGGACGTGGGCGAGCAGATGGGCCAGGTTGGGAACTAATTGCTGGGGCCCAGCAGTTCTGAAACCGACCAAGGAGGATGATTTTAGTTTTGGAGGCGTTCAGTGCCACGTTGCATACCCAGGAATATTCCTGGATGAGGGCTTCAAACGCGCGTGCATCTTTATTATTAGACACCCCCACCACGCAGTCATCTGCAAATGCCATCATCTTGACTGGGGTTTGGCCTGGCACATGGACCCCAGTGAGTTGGGCATTCACATTTCACAGTAGTGGGTCAAGGCTGAAGTTGTATAAGAGTGGGCTGAGGTGGTCCCCTTGTCGCAAGCCCCTTTGAGGGCGGACTACTTCCGTTAGGAAGCCTGGGCCACACACTGCCATTGTTGCAGATTCCGTGAGCAGCATTACCCAGTTGATGAAGTGGGGGTAGGCGGAATTGATAGAGGCAGGCCCTTAGGTATTCCCAGTTTACTCTATCATAGGCCTTTTGTTGGTCCAAGAATACCAGTGCCCCAGAGGCTGTGGACTGACATGCATTAGCCACGGAGTGTACGTTATCCCAAATCGACCTTCTGGGGATGAAACCAAATTGTTCTGGGGAGATGGTGGCAGATGCTAAAGTCCCTAAACAGTTAGCCATGATTTTTGTTAGAATTTTGGTGTCTGTGTTTGTTAGAGATTGGGGCGCCAGTTGGCTAAGTCTAGCCTATCCCCTTTCTTGAAGAGTGTGACAGTAAAGGCCTCATGTCCTCCTGGTAGGAGCGCGTTTCCAACAGGCTTTGGTTAAGTGAGGCGAGCAGCAATGGGGATATATATTTAAAATTTTATTTGTAGAACTCATATGGAATGCCATCTGGGCCTGGGCATTTTTGGTTTGGCGCACTGTGAATGGCTGTCCATAATTCGTTCAGAGTAATTAAATTCATTATTTTTGGGTATCGGAAAATGGTGCAGATATGAGCTTGGTCGAGAAGTTCCGCCACTTCTGCTGGAAGAATTGGTTCAGCTCAGTATAACTCGGAGTAATATTTTTGCATTTTGATTGCCACTTCAGCTGGTGTGTCCACAATGGAATTATCCGATCTTCGCACCTGTGTGCAGGCCACACTCTGGCATGGTGTGAATTTTTTTAAAGAAATATGTGGTGCACTTGTCGCCTTTTGTGATGTGTGTGGCCCTGTATTGAACACAAACCCAATGTTTGTGTTGCCTTTCGAGTGCGTTGAGGTGGGCAGCTGCCTCCGCCCACTTCCAGCCCCATGCAGGGCTGTATCCTGTAGCTGGAATGTTGGACTCCAAGTGTGCCAATTCTGCCAGAGCACGCGAGATAACCGCTGATGTGGCTTGTGAGCATCTGGAGGAGAGATGGCGATAGTGGTGGATGGTGTCCTCTTTGAAAGTTGCTCATGTGGAAATGGGGTCCGCACAAAACGGTGCAACAAACAATTTTGCCAAAGTTGCCTCTTCCACCCACGTGGAAAATCCTGGCGACGCGAGCTTGGGGGGCGGATTTTGCACTAATGTGGAGCCTTAGCAACTGTGACAGGTAGGTGGTAGGTTATCATGACCAGTCATTGGTTGGAGAATTCCATTTTTGTTGTTTTGAAGTGGGTGATGTGGGGCTGGAATTTCGCCGGCATTAGAATAAGGTTGATGTGGGTCATGGACCTTAATTGGCCATTGTGGACGTGGGGATGCATCATGCTTTCGAGCAGCGGGGCATGTCATGGCAGCACATCCATTAACCCAAGGGTGGCCTTTAAAACGTGTAGTTCTACGTGACCCTGTGGGGCGTGGGGTGAGGGAAGCCACCGGTCCGTTAGTGAGGTTAGCCAACAGTTCATGTTGCCAACTAGGAAAGAATCAGGGGGTAGTGGGAGGGATTTGACCAATGAGAAAAATTCCTGACGCTTGTGTGCACTGTTTAGGGCATAGATGTTGATGATTGTGTGTGCTATGTCAGCTCACGAGAAGGTGACAATGAGCACTCAGCCATTTAGGTTTGTTTCTGAGGATGTGAATTTGAAAAAAATTTCTGAATTAGCACCCCACAGTGCTTCAACCAAAAAGGATAGGGATGGGAGGAGCATTGTTTTCCAAGCTTCCTCGGAACCTTGTGGACAGTGGGACTCCTGGATGCCCAGGATATCCATGGGTAAATTGTGTTGTAAAAACTCATTTTCCTAGCCCAGGATGGGGAGGCCTTGAGTCCGACGATATTCAACGTCCCTAGAGTGAAGGTTTCCCCCATCACACCTTAGGTGCGAGGGGGTGGGCCCCTGGGCCCACCAGCCTCTTCTATGTCCCCACGGGCTTTTACAGCAGCGCGGGTGTTAGCAGCAACACTATCAGAGTTTTTGTTGATTTTTGCAGAAAGAGTCATGTTGGCTTTGGCCTTCACTTTTTATTTTCCTGACATTGGACGAATTTTTTGTGGTGTGGATGAGTTCGGTGCACCATCGAGTGGGTCAAAAAAATTTTCAGTTGGGATAGGTCCCAAGTCAGTTTCAACTGGAGCTTGGGTGCAACGATTGGGTGAAATCAAATCTCCCATCGGATCCTTGGATTGAGTGGCCCGCTCGGCATGGGCTTCCCAATCTGATTGGATGATAGATTCCCAAGTTGCTTCCGCCACAAAGGTCTCCATATTTTCCTGGCGTTGTGAGTGTGGGATAGCGGTGGTGGCCTTGGGCGCTTCCTTGGCCGCGGCCCTACAGGCCTGCTTGGCCTTCTTCCACTCCTGAAGGGAGATAGGCTTTACCAATAGGTAGCAGCCTTATGCTCCCCACGGGAAAGCCTCCTTGGTGCTTGCGGTTGGTTTGTAGTGCGCCTCTCTGCTGGCCATGGCCGCCGAGGGGTGCTCTTGGAATGTGACGCCCTGCTTGATGGGGCATGCGTGCGCCTTATGGCTGAACGCGTCACAGTGGGTGCAAATGGGGGGCGCGCTGTCCACAGTCACCTGGAATGGGTGGGTGGTATGCCCTGCAATATCAACAAAAGTGGAGTGTGGGATCTGGGTTAGGTCCTTTGCGATCTCCTCAGTTGGGGTCAGAACTGCGATGGCTTTGCCGGTGCACAGGTGTGGCATCAGCATGAAACGTTGCATTTCGAAAGATTGTATTTCACCATATATGGTGAGACCATCTTTCAGGTGTTGTTCCAAAATGTCACGTTTTACCATAGTAGGCAAAAAGTCAAACGTGAGGAAAATTTGGTTTGATTTTGTCCATCTGGTGCGTTTGGTTTTGACAACCCATTGCCCTTCGGGGAGGTCAACCACTATGTGCACCGCTGCAGCCTCGTCTGCTGCTTTTTTGCTTTTGAAACCTAGGTCCAGCCAACTGCGTGCCATGGAGTGAGGTGCAACATACACTGCGGTTGGGAAAACTTTGTGTACATCTTCACAAAATTTTTCCCTTAAGGCCGTTTTTTGGATGTCCAGATACACATGGACTCCAAATTCCACCGACAAAAGTGGCTGGGAGTGTGGTGTGTTGAAGTACTGGATGCATCGTGCTTGCCATGCAGTATCTCCAGGGAAATTGTGACCGCCAGTTTTTTAAGATTTTTGTCTATTCTGCTGGATTCTCTGGGGCGTTTTCAAACGTTGGAGGCCACGGGCCTTCCACCTGCTCCTCTTACCTTGCTTTCCCAACTGCTCCCTGACATGGGTGCAGACTAATCTCCTCTGTGAGATTATCAAACTAGACTCAGTCTTCAATTGAATAGGTTGCAAAAGCGAGTGCAACGAGAAAGAAAAGTGTAAGAAAGTAAATGTTGATCTGTGAAGCAACCCAAACAAATGATAACGCCATGGTGAGGAGCACAAAGACCATGGCAAATAGCCAACACCCTGTTACTGTTAAGGAGAGTTCTAAATGGAAAAAATCCCTGCAAGTATAATAGAAGAGTTTGTCAAACAATTTCAGAAGAGTGTCTGTAACTCTCCTGTTCCTGGCGAGATGCTAGTAAATACTCACCTAGATAACCAGGGAACAAACCACTAACATTATGAATTAGAATTTTTATTATATTAGTATACCATATGTGATTTTTGAATTCCTTGAGGAGGTCTATCACAAAGCTCAACTAAATTACATCTGATAAATATTACATGGGCTCATTAGCAAAGTCAACCAAAAAGGATGTCAGTCTAGCAAAAAAGACTGCAAGGAATTTGGAGGGTCAGTCCATCATCAGTTCTTGTGGTACTGATATAGTTATGTGCAATAGGATTAAATTTCCATCAAGAATAGTACTGTAGCTCAAGTAAGATTTAACTTAAGTTTTTATTAAATCTGAATTTTTTTGATTAGGTAATATGTTACATAGAAAAGGGACTCAAATCTCAAATTATGTTATATGCATTGACCCATATTAGTTAATTTAATAACTAGTAAAATTCCCCGGAGAATCTGGCAGAATAAAAAAATCTAAAAAACTGGCAGTCACAATTTCCCAGGAGATACTCGTGTGGCAAGCATGATGCAACCAGTACATCAACACGCCACATTCCCAGCCACTTTCGTTGGTGGAATTCGGAGTCCATGTGTATCTGGACATCCAAAAAATGGCCCTATGGGAAAAATTTTGTGAAGATGTACACAAAATTTTCCCGACCACGGTGTACGTTGCACCTCACTCCATGTCATGCGGTTGGCTGGACCTAGGTTTCGAAAGCAAAATAGCAGCAGACTAGGCTGCAGCGGTGCGCGTAGTGGTTGACCTCCCGAAGGGCAACAGGTCATCGAAACTAAATGCACCAGATAGACAAAATCAAACCAAATTTTCCTCAAGTTTGACTTTTTGCCTACTACGGTAAAGCATGACGTTTTGGAGCAAAGCCTGAAAGATGGTCTCACCATATATGGTGAAATACAATCTTTCGAAATGCAACGTTTCATGCTGATGCCACACCTGTGCACCGGCAAAGCCATCGCAGTTCTGACCCCAACTGAGGAGATTGCAAAGGACCTAACCCAGATCCCGCACTCCACCTTTATTGACATCGCAGGGCACACCACCCACCCATTCTGGGTAACTGTGGACAGCGCGCCCCCCATTTGCACCCACTGTGACGCGTTTGGCCATAAGGCACATGTGTGCCCCATCAAAGAGGGCGTTACATTACAAGAGCACCCCTCGGCGGCCATGGCCAGTGGAGAGGTGCACTATGAACCAACTGCAAGCACCAAAGAGGCTTTCCCGTGGGGAGCACAAGGCTGCTACCTATTGGTAAAGCCTATCTCCCCGCAGGAGTGGAAGAAGGCCAAGCAGGCCCATAGGACCGCGGCCAAGGAAGCGGCCAAGGTCACCACCACCATCCCACACTCACAATGCCAGGAGGACATGGAGACCTTTGCGGCGGAAGCAACTCAGGAATCCATCACCTAATCAGATTGGGAGGCCCAAGCTGAATGGGCCACTCAATCCGAGGATCTGATGGGAGATTCAATCTCACCCAATCGCTGTACCCAAGCCCCAGTTGAAACCGACTTGGGACCTATCCCAACCAAAAAAAAATTTATTGCCCCACTCGACGGTGCACCAAACTTATCTGCACTGCAAAAAATTCATCCGACGTCAGGAAAACAAAAAGTGAAGGCCAAAGCCAATGTGACTATTTCCACAAAAATTAACAAAAACCCTGATAGTGTTGCTGCTAATACCTGCGCTGCTGTGAAACCCCGTGGGGACCTGGAAGAGGCTGGTGGGCCAGGGGGCCCACCCCCTCACACCTAAGGTGTGATGGGGGAAACCTTCACTCTAGGGACGCTGAATATCGCCGGACTAAAGGCCTCCCCATCCCAGGCTAGGAAACTGAGTTTTTTACAAAATAATTTACCTGTGGATATCCTGGCCATCCAGGAAACCCACTGTCCATGAGGTTCTGAGGAAGCTTGGAAAACA
The DNA here is from genome assembly GCA_022478985.1 of Massospora cicadina. Lineage (NCBI taxonomy): Eukaryota > Fungi > Entomophthoromycota > Entomophthoromycetes > Entomophthorales > Entomophthoraceae > Massospora > Massospora cicadina. The sequence goes on from JAKSZP010000122.1 coordinate 77,805, forward strand.
ATGCTCCTACCATCCCTATCCTTTTGGTTGAAGCACTGTGGGGTGCTAATTTGGAAAAACAATTTTTTCAAATTTACATCTTCAGAAACATTCCTAAATGACTGAGTGCTCGTTGTCACCTTCTCATGGGCCAATGTTGCACACACAATCATCAACATTTACGCCCCAAACGGTGCACAAGAGCGTCAGGAATTTTTCTTGTTGGTCAAATCCCTCCCACTACCCCCCAATTCTTTCCTAATTGGTGACATGAACTGTTGGTTAACCTCACCAACGGACCGGTGGCCACCCTCACCCCATGCCCCACAGGGTCACGTAGAACTACGCATTCTAAAAGCCACCCTTGGGTTAATGGATGCGCTGCCATGACATGCCCCACTGCTCGAAAACATGACGCGTCCCCACGTCCACAACGGCCAATTAAGGTCCATGACCCACATTGACCTTATTCTAGCACCGGCAAAATTCCAACCCCACATCTCCCACTTCAAAACAACGAAAATGGAATTCTCCAAACTATCAACTGGTCTCAATAATATACCACTTACTCATCACAGTTGCAAAGGCCCCACATTGGTGCAAAATCCGCCCCCCAGAGCTTGCGTCGCCAGGATTTTCCACATGGGTGGAAGAGGCAACTTTGGCAAAATCATTTGTTGCACTGTTTTGTGCAGACCCTATTTCCACATGGGCAACTTAAAAGAAGACACCATCCGCCACTATCGCCATCTCTCATCCAGATGCTCACGAGCCACAATGGTGGTTATATCACGTGCGCTGGCAGAATTGGCCCATTTGGAGTCCAACATTCCAGCCTCAGGATATAGCCCTGCATGGGGCCAGAAGTGGGCGGAGGCAGCAGCCCACCTCAACGCACTTGAAAGGCAACACAAACATTGGGTTTGTGTCCAATACAGGGCCACACGCATCACTAAAGGTGACAAGTGCACCGCATACTTCTTCAAAAAAATTTTTGCACCACGCCAGAGCGTGGCCTGCACACAGGTGTGAAGATCGGTTAATTTCATTGTGGACACCCCAGCCAAAGTGGCAATCGAAATGCAAAGATATGACTCTGAGTTATACTGAGCCGAACCAATTCAGCCAGCTGAAATGGCGGAATTTTTTGACAGAGCTCATATCTGCACCATTTTCTGATACCCGGAAATTATGAATTTAATTACTCCGAATGAATTATGGACTACCATTTGCGGTGCGCCAAACCAAAAATGCCCAGGCCCAGATGGCATTCCATATGAGCTCTACAAAAAATATTTTAAATATATATCCCCATTGCTGCTAGCCTCACTCAACCAAGACCTGTTGGAAACGCGCCTCCTACCAGGAGGACATGAGGCCTTTACAGTCACACTCTTCAAGAAAGGGGATAGGCTAGACTTAGCCAACTGGCACCCCATTTCTCTAACAAACACAGACACCAAAATTCTAACAAAAATCATGGCTAACTGTTTAGGGACTGTAGCATTTGCCACCATCTCTCCAGAACAATTCGGCTTCATCCCCAGAAGGTCAATTTGGGATAACGTGCACTCTGTGGCTAATGTGTGTCAGTCCACAGCCTCTGGGGCACTTGTATTCTTGGACCAACAAAAGGCCTATGATAGAGTAACCTGGGAATACCTTAGGGCATGCCTCCAACCATTCCGCCTACCTCCCCGCTTCATTAACTGGGTGATGCTGCTCACGGAATCTGCAACAGTGGCAGTGCGCGGCCCAGGTTTCCTAACGGAAGTAGTCCATCCTCAAAGGGGCCTGCGACAAGGGGACCCCCTGAGCCCACTCTTATACAACTTCAGCCTTGACCCACTACTGCGAAATGTGAATGCCCAACTCACTGGGGTCCATGTGCCAGGCCAAACCCCAGTCAAGATGATGGCATTTGCAGATGATTGCGTGGTGGGGGTGTCAAATAACAAAGATGCACGCGCGCTTGAAGCCCTCATCCAGGAATATTCCTGGGTATGCAACGCGGCACTGAACGCCTCCAAAACCGAAATCATCCTCCTTGGTCAGTTTCAGAACTGCTGGGCCCCAGCAAGTAGTTCCCAACCCAGCCCATCTGCTCGCCCAAGTCCACGCCTTACTAACTCAAAACACACCGCTCCACTGGTGCTCCCCTTTGTGCCACGACCTACCATCGGACCGGTACGCCATCTGGGCTTGGTTGGAGGCAGGAGGATACGCATCAGCAGTAATGGAGTGCCATATACTGGACAACGTGATGAAGCGAATTGCCTCTCTCAGAGCCCACCCTACTACCCTCACTGGCAGGGTTGTTCTTGCCAACTCTATGCTCCTATTTAAAGTCTGGTTCGGAGCCCACGCCATCCCCTTCTCCCCAAGCTTCTTCATATCCCTGTATGCTTTGCTACAAGGTTGGCTTTGGTCAGGCCGCCCTCCACCCTTACGGCTAGAGGTCATGTTTGGCCCTCATCATCATGGTGGCATGGGCCTACTTGACTTCAAAGCTCATGCCGCCAAGATCCTAGGCACCTGGATTGCAGCCGTCACTGCTCCTACACTCCCATCCCAACACTGGTCCCGCGCAGCCCGCTCCAACTTCTCCCGAGCCTTGGGCATCAACAATTCATCAAACCCCCACTCCCTGATGAAATACCTCGCATCACACACATCAGCCACAGGTCCTCACGGGACAAAAACCCACTACAAATGAATCTTACTCTCCATGCGAAGTGCAGAGTGGAGAATTCGTATTAGTGGACATACAACCGAAGAGGCCACCCCTCCTCAGTTCACACAAGAGGTACAGGGCTACCCATCCATGATGGCGTGATCCCCATTCGACCCCAAGTCCTATCCAGGGTGGACTACCTGGACATGATGGACATCCCTTATTCCACTGAGACCCAAAAGACTATCTGGAAATACGCACACCATCCTCTGTTGCAGCCTCAAGTCCGCTCCCATGTGTGGCGCTGCCTGAGGTGGGTGTATCGTACAGCTGAGCGCTCTAATGCTTTACACTCATCCTGTGTCGTGTGTGGCCAGTATGGAACGCTGTTTCACCGCCTGGAGAAGTGCCCCACCTCTAAAGTAATATGGCGCGAAGTCCAACGTCTGCTAGGCCAGGATCAAACACATCCCTTCAGTCTGTCAAGAGATATGTTTGCTTCATCAATGGCCTCCCCCTCCCACCCTCCCTTCGTGCTCTGGTGGTTGCAATCGCCATGTGGACTATCCACACGATTGTCTTGGATGCCATCGGCGGATCCATCCCCACCCTCCATGAAGCTGTCCACAGATTCCAGTCTCATTTGGTGGATCACTTTCAAGCGTGGATGTTTGGATATCTCCCACCACGTCGCCGGCAGCTGGTCTCCTCCTGGTTCCCAGTCTGGTTCATCAAATCAGACCCCTTCCTCCACATGTGCTCAATAGTGGCTACGCCCCCTACACACGTTCCCTCCCCCTTCCCATAAGTGGCGTTTCCCGCTGGCAACAAGAGATAGCATCGCTTCTCTGGGGTGCCCCCTGGTACTAAGTTTTGTCTCGTCTGAGTCATATTCAGAAGTGTCCATCCCATGGTCGGCCTTCCCCACAATAAATTTAAATTTAAAATAACTAGTAAAATTTGAGGCTGTAGATTAAATGCTGTCAATTCCATCACGCAAACCCTTAGTCCAATCTGGGTGTACTTTGCCCTTAAACTTGGTATAAAATATGGTACAAATCATGGAGGGCATCCAACTTTATCTCTTTTGGCTTGTTGAGCTCCATCTTGTCCTTGCAATTAGTACCATTAAGTATGTCATGGGACATTGCAGTATTGATATTCATATTTTTTTAAAGTTAGTATCTTAAATTATTTTTATGCCTTTATCTTTTCTAGATAATTATTAATTACTAAGATATTGTTATTAGCTTCAGATACAAGATCTTTATCTTTTTATAGATGCTCCTGTAGCTTTAATTTGTATTTTTAAGTTGTATGATTTAGTCTTAATTTCACTTTGATACATTTTAATGGCTATTTACACACCATCTTAGTTTAATATTTGATATATAATTTCCTTTCTCTAAATTAGTGAAGTTGACTTCTTACTACTATACTAAAAATGTTTATATCATTTTTCATTTTTTTCAATTTTTATTCATATCATCTTAAGTTCTAAACTATGCATATTCATTATTGAAATTATATGTTTTTTAGTCAAGATTATAACCCATAACCTTTTATATTAAATGTTTATATAAAGTATATTTATAATTTTTTTCTTCCTTATTTTATGGCATTTTGAGTAAAGCTCCATATTCATTTTAACTTAAGTAACTATAATTTCAGAGATGTATGCTTTTATTAATTAAGACCTAAACTTATAAACCACTTAGCCCCTATTCAGACTGACAATATTTATGATAAAAACTATGGTTTATATGTTTATTATTAAATATATAGTCTCACCATTAAAAACTTTAATATAAATTTAGTATTTGTAATGACAACTTTCATTAGTAAATTTTATTCTATAACAATTTTTAAGGAAAATGACATGCCAAATGAAGACTGAGCTTTAAGTGGCATATCCTAGCACCCATAGTAATAGCTAAAACTTTACAAAAAACATCGCTATACCATCTTTTAATTATGTAATTCTTTTGAGAAGGACAGTTGCAAGTTCTGGTATAGTTGATGAGCTGGTGGACCTTCTTTTTCCCTTTTGAGCAAACCTTCTTGACAGACTTCACAAGTAAAATTTTCGATTTATTTGAGGTACGCCGACCAGGGGATGGACAGTACCAAACACAACACTCAAAATGACAAAACAAAACTCCTAACCAGGTGGGAAGCAGAAACTGCTCACAACCATGGCAGAGGGTGAGGAGGGGTCAGGGGGTTAGTTTTCAGAAAGACCCACCTCAATCATGGGATGTTGGTTACAGTACCAGATCAGAGCAGAGAGCGAGGGTGTTGGGGCATCTGCATAGTGGGGGTTGAGGTCAGCGTAGTAGGAGTTTTCCTCTTCTGCATCAAGATAATGACAGGAAAGTGTTTCAACAAAAGCTGCGAGGAGAACTTCAGCTTCTTTGCAGGCTTCAGGAAGTTGGGTGAAAAGGGAGATACTGTGGCGGGTGATTTTGGCTGAGGGGTTGAATGAAGCAATTGTTGCGACATTCATAACAGCAATTTCAGCATCATCAAATAGTTTTGAGATGTCACTGCAGGGAGATTAAGGGAAGTCGGGGGGGAAGAAGAGGGTGGGCAGGCCATGCTGGAGCTGAGCCACTGACTGAGCCACCGCGGTGCATAGTTTTGATGCAGTGAGGAGAGGCCACCGCAGCCAAGGCAAGATGGTGATCACTTTGGAAGGGGGCTGTATTGGGCAGAGGAACGAAATGGCGAGGGGTAGGGGTTTCATCAAAGTCAGAAAGAAAAAATTCCTCCCGACCATAATCGCCTTGGCAGAGAGGTTGACCTGTATGCTTACTAATGAGGACATTACCTGATTTGTCAATCTCAGCCAATAGATCCCATGGATTTTGGTTCACAGGAATAGTGGCGTTCGAATTTGGGTGGGTGATATTGGGCAGATGGGCAGCTGCTTGGGTGCCAATGGTGGTCCAAGCATTGCTTTGATTGGCTGAGGTAGATTTAGGTGGGAGAGTGAGGCTGGAGGTTTTGGGGGGCTGATTTTCCATGTGGGCCCACTGAATGAGATTGGAGGGTGGGAGGGGGCAGCAAAGCGCCCCATACTGAACCTCCAGAGGGAGGCTCAGAAGCTGCAGCAGCGGACTTGGCCTGAGGGCACGCTCTTTTTGCATGATTGAGGCCAAAGCAGAGGGAACAAATTCGCCTACCATTATCAACTCGAGCCCAAAAGAAATGATCAGGCGCTGCAGCCACACTAGCGCGGGGTGGGATTTGTTGGGCTATGGTAGGGTGGTGTGGTATGATGGTGGCTGTTGCCTGAGGAGCAGCAAGGCGCTCCGCACCAGATGGAATGGCAAAGATGAGGTTGAGCTGAGTGCCATAATCTATGAGCTCCGCAACCAACTGGTCATACAAAACCTGGGGTGGAAGGTGGGATGGGAGATTTGTAAAGGATACCACCAGCGTGGTGTCTGAAGGGAGGCAAGTACGGGTTGTGGGAATGGGGGTTTTTCTGTAAATTAGAGGAGTTTGTGCTGCCGCTTCAGCATCCTCCTCAGATTGGAACCCAATGTCAAAGTAGCCCTTAAAAGGGCGGAAGTCTATAAAGCCAGCTGGCGCAAAGGCCTCAGTGGCTAGGTTAATAATTGCCTTATTGGCATATGGGAACAAACGCCCATAGTCCACTCTAAGGCAATAGCGAATGGCAGAGTGAGGGAGGGCGAGAGGATGGGGGCGAGAAGGGTGGACGAGCGCCAGGTGGGAACGCTAAGTCCCGTGGGGGGACAAAACGGTTGGAAGCAGTGGGCGGGCTGTTTGAGCCCATCAGAACGCGCTTTCCTGCGGGGTGGAAAATGCTAGGTGGGGGTGCACTGCTGCCCCACACTGGGGTGTCAGGCGGCGGAGCCAAGGACATCAAAGAATAGGTTTGGGCAGACGGCTTTGGATAAATAAAACTTTAAATTTAAAATCGCTCAAAAGTGACTTTGAGTGGTAAAAAAACAACTTCACGAGTAAAATTTTAGCTGACAATATTACAATATTAAATATTGATTAAATTAGCTTAACAGTCCTCATTTGAACTAACTCAGGAGAGTTCTTATATAAAAAGTAGTGATTTAGATTTTTTTGTGGTAAAGGTTTTTAGTTGGTGAAATGAAGAAAAAAATTAAACACCATTCAATTAACAAAATGTTAGGTTTTATACTTGGGGATATTGTGGTAAGCTTATAATTTTGAGCGCATAATTGGGCCAGCACCTTTTTAAGCGTCATCTTTTTTTAGTACTAGATGGTCCCAACCCAAGGGGGATTCACTGATGTTTATTAAATTACGCCTGGGCTCCTAAGAGCCTGAGGTGAAGGAAGGGGAGGGAGGAGGCATTGAAAAAGGGAGGGGTTTTGCACGCCAGAGCCGTGCTGCAGTGACAACTGAGCAGGGGAGGGTTGGCGAAATAGTGCAGACCTTCAGGGCCATCTCAAAGTGTACCTGAAAGTGGGTGATCATGTGTGGAAGGGTCCACACCTGCTGGTCAAAGGTAGCACGAAGGAAGGAGTTATGGATGGTCCAGATGGCTGTGGCATAGGCGAGGACACGGAGGGGTTGGTGGCAACCAGGCAACATCTGCTCAAACATGAGGTCTTGCACAGGGTGTCCAGACCAGGGCTGAGCATGGAGGAGCGCGTGGGCCTTTGGCCAAAATGCGGCGACACCTGGACAGGTGAAAAAACAATGGAGGTGGTAGTCAATAGGCTCCACACAGCAGGGGCAGCTTCGGTGCTGGAAGGTAGGACCAGTCTGGTCCCTTGTCCTGTATGAACAGTGGAGCACCCTCCATAAGGTGTTGGACACCTTTGCTGACAGGATGGGGTGATAGACGTCCTTCCACAATTCCTTAAGGTCAAATCTCATGGAGGGAGGGAGGAGCTCAAGGAGTCTTGGGCAGATGGGAGGACGATCTTGGGGGTTGAGGCGAGTTGTAACAACTTGTCCACTGTGCACAATTGCATGGCGACCGGGGCTGAGTCTAGGGCCTTCCCTTCTGTATGGGAAGGCATGGTGGATCCGCGCGCCTACTCGTTTCAGGGCAAGGAGAGCCTGGTTCCAGTAGGGGGATGAGGATGGTTTCAGGCGATGGCCTGGGTGGCTTGTGAGCCACTCCCCTAATGAGGCCAGAGATGCTCTAGGAAGACCCAGAGATGCTGACACTGACTGGCGGAGGGCGGGCGCCCATTGGGGCATGGGGGTCGCGTCCCAGCAGACAATTGGCCATAGGAACTTCAGGAAGGTTGTGGTGGCGTGGGATCGCGTGTCCAGAAGCCCTAGGCCCCCTTCATTACAGGGTCAGGCAATGGTTGAGAGGGCCATTGGTGGATGGTTTGAGCCCCAGATATAACAGCGGAGGAGTACATTGAGCCGCGTATAAAAGGCATCTGTGAATGGGCAGACATGTGCTAGGAACCAGACTTTGGAGAGGAGGACCACATTGGCCATCAGAGCTTAACCCTGGGGGATGATGTGCCGCCGGTTCCAGCTGGCAATCCTGGAGTTAACTGCTGCAAGGAGCAAGTCCTCATTATCTTTTAGCGCAACTCCTTGTTGGTTGGTGAGAACGCCCGGGTGACGGAAGGTACTGCACACAGGTTCAGTACCAAATGGTGGGGGGAAGGTGGGGGAGCCGACCTGTACAACTGTTGTCTTGGAGGTGTTGACCATGGCGTTGGACGCCTTGGTGTACCTCTCAATGGTCACAGCAGCGAGGGCAACATCCCCAGGGCAGCAAAATGCAATGGCGGTGTCATCTGCAAATTCCATGGTGCGGGTGGGGGCTTTACCTGGGACCAGAATCCCTGTTAGCTTGTCCTGTAAGGAGGCCAAGAGGGGGTCGAGGGTGATGTTAAAAAGGATAGGGCTCAGGGGTCCCCTTGCCAGAGACCTTGTCCAACTGGTACTGCCACTGTAAAACCCATTGGCGCCAGTACTCTGATGTGGAGCTGGTCATAGAGCGCTGATATCCAGCGCCTAGCTGTGGGGGAGATGGAAGCGGGCCAGGGAAGCATCAATATACTCTCAGGCCACCCAATCATATGCTTTCTCCATATCCAGGAGAGCCACAAAGCCATTCACCTTACGAGAGTTAGCAGTCAAAGTCACGTGAAGGTCATTATAGTTGTACCATAACGACCTCCCCGGAATTAAACCGTGCTGGGATGGGGGAGAGGCGAGGTGACACCCATTTGGTGATGCTGTTAGCCATAAGCTTCGTGAAGAGCTTGTGGTCTGTGTTGATCAATGTTATGGGGCGCCAGTTCGCCAGGTTCTCACGGTCTAACTTCTTGTGAATGAGGGTCGTGATTGAGCCTCTGGAGTCAGGGAGGACCTCGCCATTCACCAAGAGTGCAGCGAAGAGGTCGCGGAGGGTTCTGGCTATCACAGCAGGTTCCAGAAAGTACACCTCAAAGGGTATTCCGTCTGGGCCTGGGGCTTTAAGCCGTGGGGATTTCAGAAGGTTTTCCATCACCTCCTGGATGGAAATAGGCGCCAGTAGAGACTCATCAGCCCGTGGGTCAATGGGCGGCTCTGGAGCCCACCACAGAAAGTCTTGGATGTCCGATGGGTCCACCTGGGTGGCATGGAAGAGGCTGGAGTAGAAGCGGTGTAGCCTCTGCGTGATTTCCTCCTTATCCAAAGTGGTTGTAGTGCTAATCTTTAGGCAGTTATATCCTGCGCTATTGACCGGGCTTTCTGTTTCTGAAAGAAGAAGCGGGTGGGGCGTTCCCATTGAGCATAGTAATGAGATGTTGTAAAGTTTGCTGCCCGTTCTTCCTGCAGTGTGAGCTCCAAGCGGAGTGCTTCCTGCGCCGCTTCCCAGTCTTCCAACCATCTGGGAGAGGGCGAAGACTGGCAGTTTCGCTCCAGATGTCTGATTCTGGCTTCCGCCCTTTTGACTCTGGCGCGAGCTGCGGTCATCTGGGCTTTGGCACAATTGTAAGCAACGCGGGTGATGCCCTCCTTGGTCACCGTCCATCTAGCCTTGTGGTCAAGCAGGTGGGGGTGGGGGGAGATGAGAGTCTCCCGGATGGTCATAGACAGCTTCTACTTAGTGAAGGGGTTGTTGAGAAGAGCTGGGGCAACCCTAGGCCAGAACCTACGCGATGGTCTAAGCTTGGTGGTGAGGACAACGGTGAGTGACCTATGATCACTCAGATGGTTGTCACGAGAGATGGGAGAGGAGACGCGGCCATTTAGCAGGGGCCAATCAGTGCCATATCTATGCGTGACGCTTACTGGAAAGCTCCTCCATCATACTGGATCCTAGTCATGCAACCTAGGCCAGACGCGGAGAGTGGAAGCGCATCCATAAAGCCACTTAGGCAAAGGAAATCCTGGAGGCGATTTGATCCAGGGCGTTCCTTTGCTGCAGGGGGTAAGAGTCACGGACGCGACTTATGGTTGTGTTAAATATCTCCCAAGAGGACTTTATTCCGTGAGAGATTAAGTTGGACGAGCTCTTCCAAGAGCCAGTTTTGCTCCTGACCTGCATTAGGCAGGTAGATGCTTGCAGCGAAGAAAGAGAAGTCACGAGTGGTGAGTTTGGCCAGTATGAGGCGGCCACCTAGATATTGTGAAAAAGAATGGGTTTTAACCCGGGGATTCAAAACAACAAGGGCGGCATGGTTTGTCCAGAAGGAGTTGCCTCCAAACTGTTCATTCCATGCAGATTGTTCGTGGGGAGGATATGGGGCTCCTGGACAGAAGCGATGACAATTTGTGCTGACCTGAAGTTGCGGAGGAGGCGGGCTCTCCACTTAAAGTCTCGCAACCCATTCGCGTTTATGGATTGCAGGGCCAGGGTGCTGCCGTGGAGACTCATAACTGTTCCCCTCCATGTCCTGGGGGATTGCCAGCGCTTAACCTGCTTCTGTGAGGCGGCTAGTTTTGAGTCCTTTAGATTGACTATTAGTTGCATTACGTGAGGAGCGTTGAGGGTTCTGAGGGGAAGGAGAGGGTGGGGGGGTGGAGGACCCAGTAAGCCAGCCTAGGATGTTGCCCCCTCTCTGTTCCAGGGGAAGGACCTGAGGGTGCTCAACAGCGACCTCCGCGGTGTCCCCATTTGATGAGTCTGAGTCCATATTCACTTCCTACAACACTGCAAATGAGCCGCGCGAAAATGGACTGTGGGGTTGGGGTAGGACTCTTTGAGGTGGCACTTCTACCGCAGGCCACGGGTTGCCAGTCCATGCTGGTGGGCATAGCTCCATTGGGAGCTGAAGGGTTGATGAAATAAATCGCTGGTGGAGGTTGGTGGGGGTGCCGCGGAGCCCTGAGTGGGGGTGGCTGACGAGGGGCGCGCCCTGTGGGAGATGCCTTGCGCTTGGTGAGAGAGGAGTTGACTCTGGAAGATTGGAGGAGGTGCCCACTGGAAGGGGGGCATGAGCGCGAAGGTATCCCATACCAATAGTTGGGTTAGCTGTTTCACCTGCTAGGCGTAAGGCCTCAGGGGACAGGTCTTGAACGGGAACACATTGTGTGGGTCGTGGAATTGCTGGTGCGGCCACGTGGGATCGTTTTTAACTTGGTTTAGGCCCCTGGGTGGTGGCTAAGAGGGCTTGTTTTTGAGCTGTGCAGCCACTATACAGGTGTCCAAGGGCGTTACACCATGAACACCGGGGGCGCGCCTGATCAAGGTCGACAAAAAGATCTCAGGGCATGCCCCAACTACCGTCACACAAGGACTAACCTCAATGTTGCGTGATACAGTGGGGGAGGGGATGAAAGACGCCCTAGCAGTGTGAGCTCTTTGAGTGGGAGCATAGTAAGAGGGGACGCTAAAGTCCACTGAAAGAACAGACCCAAACTCCATTAAACCACGATGGAGCGCCAGTTTAAGAGACTCAGGATCAACAGTCGTTGGTAGGTTGGAAAAAAAGTAACCCATGAAATTTTCTCCAGGTGAGAGCGTGTGTGGGAGATGCAAAGAGATCCACGCGGAATAATGACCTGGAGGGTGGCAGCATGGTCAGCAAGGGCAGCTTCAGTGAAGCCCACATCGATGTAGTGGCCCTCCACTGATTCATGGATGGTGGTGTTAATTGGGAATGTCTCCACGATAGCTGCAAAGTATGAGAAGTAATCCTCCATATAGAATTCAAAAGGGTTATGCCCATAATAAAGGCGAATCACGTGGGAGAGGGTTGAGTGAGATAGCGCTTTTTGCGCTCTAGTTTCAGCCCATTTCTTCTTAACATCAGCAATAAACGCCACTTCACGGGGATCAGCTTTGGGTAGCGTTGGTGCCAGAGGTTTTTGTCATGCCCCAGTGGCTCCTTTGGTGCGTTTGTGTTTGCTTTGGGCTGAAATTGCGGGTTGAATGTGAGCTGGTGGTTTGGACAAGTTTGCGGAGTTCCCCTGTTGCTGGAATATTCCAGCAGTTGCTGGCGTCATATTGAATTGATGGCCGGATTTTTGGGCCTCGCTAAATTGGGGAGGCCCATCCAGATTGGAATTAACTCCAGCCAATTGGGAGGAGGGCGATGTTTCATCACCATCCCAATCTATTTGGGTAAATTCAGCCCGAGTATTTGCTGTGATTTCGTGTGCAAAACTCACTGGCTGATTGGTGATTTGGTCATTTTCAGCATATGGAGATAAAGTGCCGACTTGAGAAGTGCCAATTACAGGGTTCAAATGGGACGGGTGAGATTGGAACTGGTGTGAAGTTCCAAAAACTGAACCATTTGAATCCCCATTGGGAAGAATAGATTGTCCCAAAGTGATTCTTAGTGAACCAAAATGTGCGGCTAATCCAACCTTACATCTGAGGGTTTGGGGGCCAGGTAACTGGGTATTGTCCTCATGGGGGGAGCCAGAAACACGGCGTCAGCAATAATAGATGGGGCTGAATTAGCTGACACAATGGGGGAGGTGAATGCCTGGATGGGCTGGGTTGCATTCAACTGAGCAGACGCCATTGAAACAGCGTGAGTGATGGCCTCCTTGGTTGGAGGGGGCCAGCGGGTTGGTGGGAGGTAGCGCACGCGGAGCTGTTGGGCGTGCAGGTTGCAGAAGTGCGATCAGGTGAACTGGCGCTAGTTGAAGTAGCTCCAGGTTGGGGGGTGGTGCCTGCTTTCATGGCCGCTGCTTGAGAGCGGGTGATTCTGGTTTACCCTGAGGTGGGTAACTGGGGGTTGCTTCATCTGGGTGATGGTGTTGGCTCGTTTGGCCAAGCCTGCGGGTTCTTTTGTGGGGTTTCCCGTCATATTTGCTAATAGTTTTCGTAAACCTCTTTAGTGGAGCTAAATTTCAAGGCTGAATTGATTTTCAAATGTGATGCTTAGCAGAAAGAGAGCTTTTTTTAAGTGTCATCTTAATAGATTTAAAAGATGGATTTTACTCTGATAATATCTGTACTTGCTAACTTAGTTGAACCTCAATTAAATTTGTTTTCAGCCAAAATTTTAATAATGAAAGTTTTTTTGCTAAATACCTTCAATCAAAGCGTCCTAAGATGTCAATTTTAAATTGGTGGATCCCCTGTTTGGGTTTCCTGTTTGAGGAAGGGTATCTCACTTATTATAAATTCTTTTCTCATACCTCTGACCTCATTGCAAATTTTCTTGCCCTCTATGTGTATAAGGCTTGACCAATTTAAAGATAATGGTATTTTTGGGATTAGGAATTAGACAATTTGGTGGGTTCAGATAGTGAGGGGCGGCGGCTACCCAACTCTTATCTAGTATGTGTGCCAGCTCACCAATTTTGACCAAAGCCATGTAAACGGTTTAGAGTTCCTTTTGGTCCTAAGGGGTGCAAGCTTTAGTCCAACTTGATACACATGGCCAGGAGCCTTACAATAACCTATAGATACTCAACTGTCACCTTATAACTATGTATTGCTATTGAGAAATTGGTATGACTGACCAAAAAAAAAAATCTAATTAGTTTGTTGTAATGTATGTTTATTTCTGAAGTTAGATTCAATATTAAATAGTTAAAAATGGCAACTTGAAGTGAGTCAATAGAGGTGAGTTTTTTTGGTGAATAGAGTGAATAAGCTTGTGCTCAATGATGAGGCTGATCCAAACAAGCCCTGCCAAATGAATAATGGCTAAACCAAAGGGTTGGAACTTACTAAAGTGAAGAGATATGAGTGGGATGAGAAGACAAGAAGGGGAGCTTTTTAGAAGAAAGAGGAGGACAGTGGTCAGCAGTAATAAGAGGTAATTGAGTTTTGATAGAATCTAATAGCTATATTATATTAGATAAAGTAGTGTGACCAACGCTATTGCTTCATATTATTGTAATATAGTACGTAATTTAGCTGGCCAACGATCTCCATATTGTTCATCTGTTGCTCAGTGGTCTTGAGCCTGTGCAACTAATAAGGCGTATCTCAAGTATATCGCCAATATCATAACAAATGCTATCAAGATTTAGTATCAAAGTTTTACCAAGATATCTTTCACCTCACACCTGATATCACTCTACAACTCATATATTATGCTGGTTTAGTATGTAGTATCTAATATCTTGTTGAAAAATTTTATTTAAAATTATCTTAAAGATTTATGTTAGGCTTCCATTTTCATGGCTCATTTATGCTGTGCCCAAGAATCCTGAAAGTCAATACTTGAATCATCTAAAGCTCATGTAAAGTATATATCTCTTTTTGAGGGTGCAAATCATGCTTAGGACCCTTCAACTAACATATTTATCCTATGATTTTACAGTTAAATGATTAATGGAAGTCAACTACCAAAAAGATGTATAGAAATAACTACATAACATTATATAACTACAGAATAAGGGTAAAATGCACATTGCAATTAACACCATAAACTCTAAAGTGAAAAGAATTAATAAACTTAATAGAGGTGGGATCCGTATAGGAGGCTATTGGTCAGGCGCTGCATCCAGATTGTATAATGCCTTTATAGCATATTTTTAATAGCGATAAAAAAAGGTATGTTGAATGTACCAAGCTGTATGAAATTATATATCACTTAGACCAAATGTTTGTCAGATTCTTGATTATTACCCTCTTGTGGGAAATTCTTATTTTACCACCTTGTGTGCCACCTAGTGTATTGTCCAGTTGTAAATTTTACTGATCCTTCAACTTTATTAAGCGGGATTTCATCTTGGAGCATTTTAGACTCAAGTTTAGTATGATTAATTTTTTAGTATTGACTTAAGCATGCCAACATATTATTATTGTATACTTAATCAAGGATTTCTTTAACACCTTCTTAAGTCTAGGCAATGATTATCTCATGGGAGCTGGTTGATCAATAATTTTTCATCATTTTAATATCATTATATCTGACATCACCCCTTCAAGGATACTAGCAAGGGATACTGAAGTAAAAATTGGCTATATATGTGGTCAATAGTTACTACAGTTTATAATATATTGATTGAGTATTCATCTCCGCGTTTGTAGGTTATAAATTATGGCTCATCTTAAATGTAATATAATTTTTCTTGTCAAGGCGCTATACAATTGTGGTAGTATAAGATTAAATTCAAAACTATAAAAGTGAGTAAAGGTGTGGGATGCATTAGCTGCTTGGCTTTCTGTAATCGTTTTTTATGGGTTTGTCATATCTCTGATTGAGGTTTAAGATCTTCTGGGCTAGTCTTCATAGTTCTCTATCAGGCTCTTTAGTATTATCACTGATAACTTTACGAGCTAAAAGTGCTAGGATGCCAGGTTCTCTTCTGTATAAGCCTAAGTGTACCATTTTGTCAATAAAATGGAAACTATTCCTGTATGCCATCAATGCACTTGGAGACTTTAGTCCCAATGTATTAAGATGAGAGTAGATATTGCATTATATTAAAACTAATGTTCCGCTTGCTCTTTTCTACATTCTATATTTTGTTGAGTTAGTGGGCTTAGAATAGTTGCTGAGTTTCCAAGCACGCAGCTAAGATTATTACAATGTTTGAATTTAGTTCTCCCCATTGTCGCATAGAAGAACCTATGAGAAAATATGCCTATTAAATATTAATTTAATAGGTTAGCTTTAGCTTTGTTGATCTGCATGGTAATGGCGATTGCTCTAATCCTCTTCATGAATAATTGCTCACTACAAGGACGTATCAATTTCTTCCAGCATATTTAAAAAGTAGGCAATGACATCTAAACTGATGGTATAAACTGGCTGCTGAGGGGTCATAGGATGATACTTGTACTTGTCTTTATGGAATTTTTTCTAGAAGTTATGTAAACTTCTAACGCTTCTACTTTAACGACCAATATTCCTTCCCATATTTTTAATCCTTTATTCATTCTTATGTTAATCTGGCAATGAATTTCCTAACATATTGTGGGCTTCCATTATCAGTGGTACTCATACTTTAGGTATCAAGTAAAAAAATAGTTATTTTCAACTTATTTGTATTATATTTACTTGTTAAATCTAGTATAGCACGTTTTGTTTAAGCCTCTTTTAACCAGCTCATATTTATCCTCCCAAAAGTTTGGCTTTATGAGTAAATAATGTAGCTGTTTAGCCTCGTTATTGTCTAAATGTAATGGGGCAACTTTGTTAGTTCATCTACATTCTTTATTTATTTCAGCTTGATTTATAATATTCATGTCATAGTTCTGAAGTTTGAGATCTTAATGGATTAGCCTTTCTGTCAGATCTGTCATGTTTTGCAGCTACTTGAAAGAAACATGATCTGTAACAATTGTGAAGTTTGTACCATACAAGAAGGGCTAGAAATGTTTTACTGCAAGGAGAACAGCTAAGAAATTTTATCTTTGTGATAATGTAATTTTTCTTAGCTTAAGAAAGCGTTTTTCTATGATAAGACTATAGTTGGTCATCACCCTCCTCATCCAGTTGCAATAGATTGCTTTTAAAGATAAGTTGAAGGCTTCTGTAAATGGGATGAATGGCTTCTCATAGTCCAGATGTTGTAAAATTGGATTTCTCTTCAACATATCCTTTATGGTTTTGAAATCAGTTCTTTACTCTACTTCCTGTACAAAGGGGATACTTTTGGCAAGCAAACAGACAAGAGGTTCAGCAAGATGAGCGAAATCAGGGATAAATTGATGCTAAAATCCCATCATTCTTGGAAACCAGATATATATTGGAAGCTCTCTTGCTCAGGAATTTTGGAGATTGCTTCACCCTTGTTGGACATTTGCCCTCTCAGCTGCTAAATAAGGATGTTTTGGGTCAAAATCAGCCAAAAGGGAGAAATGTTGTCCATTCATGAGTTTGCAATGATAAGACTGATTTAATAATATTAATTTCATCAGCCAAAAGATCCTGGTCAATTCTTGGTGGAACCCCGCAAATTGGGGTAATATGATTTTGAATACTCCACGGTCAATATAAACAATATCAAGCGGTCAGATTACTCTGACTACACGATGTACCCTGGGGTGTACATCAGATGGTACTCCTCCAGCTGAAACCAGGTCCATTCAAGTGCTGAGACAGGGGCCACCCCTTTTATAGGCGTGACAGGGGCCCCTAAAGTAAAATTACATTATCTGATGGGGGTTGGCTAAAGTTCATTAAATTGTTATTTCTTGGGTACATATTGCCAAAAGTGAACTCCCCATCCATCAATCAGCTAAAGTGAGGTAAGTATTCTGAGCTTCAATAGGCTAAATGCATATATTTCATATTCTGGACTGCAATAAACTTTCCAAACTTATTATCAAATCTTTTTGACCCCTGATACAGCTGAAATACTTATCAGTCAGATATCAAGAGGGTTCATTTCCTTTTTTCTTTCCCACGCTGTTGATATAATTCATATAACTCTGTTTTTATTAAAAATTTGTTTTTAATTTTAGTTAACCCTTTGTGGAATCCAGTGGCGTAAAGCACCAGTGAGCAGCAATCAGCTGGATTCCTACAACAATTATTACATAAGATCATTCCTTACTGTGTTATTGCATGCCCTAAATTTAATTGAGGTATGCTAACCAGGTGATGGATATTACCAAACAGAAACTCCAATGAATCAAACCAAAATAAGTATAAACTGCCCAAAAAAAGCAGTGAGACACAAAAAAATGAGAAAGGTAACCTACAAAGTGGACATCAGTGAGCTGCTTATCCCACCATGGCGGAGGGGGAGGGTGATCAAGCGGATCATCATCAGCTCAACATTGAAGAGGCGGGTCAATGCTAAAAGCAAGGAAGTTGGGGCATCTGTGGGACTAGGGTTGAGGAAATAGATAAGTGTTGAGTTTTTTACTAATTTGGGCCTGGAGCATAGCCTCTATGAGTTTGGCAACCTGGTATTCAGCTTGTGTGTGCATTGAGAAGCTGGACAAATTTTGCAATGTTGGCTCTGGTGATGCATGTGGATTCTGGAAAAATCTGCCAGTTCAGCAACCTGCTTGACAGCGGCAATTGCAGCTTCATTAAGGCGTTAGATTTCTTCTTTTGCAATATCAGGGAAATCAGGAGGGAATTTGGTGATATGCAGCCCTTCTTTGAATTTAGCAACAGATTGTGCCACATCTTCACAGAGATGTTGACTTTTGGGAGTGGCCACCGCAGCCTCATCTAGCTGATAGTTGCTCAGTAAAGAAGTAGCGGTGGGTTTGGGGACAAATTGTTTTGGCGGGAAATATGATATGGCATGTCCTAAATATTCCAACTTTTGTTATAAGAAGGTACACTTCAAAGGCTTTAGTTCGAGATGTTTCTATCTTGTAGTCATAAAAAAACTGAATTGAAGTGGTCCATATAATCAGTAAAGGTTTTTTGAACACCTTTATAGTAATTAGGTAGACAATCATGCAGCTTAACTTGAGATATCTCATGGTGTGATCCATCAATTGTTAAATTGAAATAAAAGCAGTGCTTAATCCCTGAGGAGCTGGATAGGTTGAAACAATCTTTCAGTGCAAATCAAAGCAGATTTTTCTTGGTCATCTGGTGATAAATTTATCTGTCAATAACCACTGGTGAGGTCCATCATGGTTAAGTAATTTGAGCTGGAGAGTCAGGCCAGAGCATTGTCAATTTGTGAAATTGAATAGCTGTCCTTCTTTGAGAGGCTATATGGCTTCTTTTATTCCATCACTATTCTGTTATTAACAATATTTTTTAAAAGTAACCTTAGGGACGACTATGGACTCTGGGAGGGCACAAGTAAGCTAGCATCCAATATTTATTTGATCTTTGTTGTAATTGCTTTGACCAACCATATGTGTGCTCTTGTTTTTATATACTTAATTTTAAAAATCTTTAATGTGTAGATAGCAGATCAAATTAACCAGAGTATATATATCAGAGCGCGGCCCAAGTTTTTATAGTATGGCCTAACATATATATTTGCCATTTATTAAATTCCTAAATTACCCATCGGCGCATCTCTTGTTTTCTTAAGCTGTTGGCTATCAATTCCATGGCCTCAATTGCTTTACTGACTCCTAATTTATGATAGTGTGCTATTTTACATTGCCCTGGCTAGCATAAAATCATATGTAATAAAGTGTAATATTTGTTATGACCAACTGCTAGTAATCCAATCATATCTGTCATACATCATATTATCTTGAAAATACTTCAAGACCTTGTTATCTAAATTTGACCCAATTCATATAGCACAATCTTTGTCTAACATTATTGAGGGCTGCTTAGTAACCATGGAAAGCACCAATAAGATCATTGGTAAAGAACGCATATTTGAGGAGATTGTCAATATGAAGGGGATCTTTTCCTGAAAAAACTTTATAAGCCTCTCTAGAAGAGTACTTGATTGATCCTGGGAGCCACTGGAAGTTTTATATATTACAGCGTACTCTTTTATTTTTATAAAAAGTCCATTATTGCTGTAATTACAGTATCTTTGGCTAAGTTTTATTCAAGGCACTATTTTCACACTGTATTTTTTGTTTTGTGTATATTGACCTATGCGCTTAAAAATCTGATGCCCCAATGCTAATTTCAACAATCTCAGTCTTCGTGTATTGCTTCTATACCTTCAACTTCATATAAGGCGTCAATAAGATTAAAGTTGAGTTTCCTAAGTTGATACTATGTGTCCAGTCTTCATGTAACTATCGTTGATGACTGACGTGTAAGAAACATCTTGATAATCTTCAAGTAAATGATGCACCTTATCAAATTCCTCTTTGTTTTTTGTTAAATATTTAGACCTGAGGAATGGTGAAAATTATATTGTTAGTGAGTAGGGAAAACAAAGATGAGTAGCAATAAAATGTACCATATTGATTCAACCATGGGAAGTAATTGACCTTTACAAATCTCTTGATGTTCCTTGACTAAGATATCTTGGTAAGTTAGGTTTCCAAGTAGTAGCTTAACTGGCTGCTGATAATTTGGGTCAAAGACTCCTGGTAAAACTTGGGTTTAAATCAACTGACTCTATTTATACAAGTGTTATGTAGCAAGTAGTTTGGGGGTATACTCAGGGTTATGTTGGTAGAAAACACTCTTTGTTCTCTAGGTTTTATTTTTAATCCTCAGAAGCGTAAAATAGTATATTTTTTGCTGCATATAATGATTTTGGGAGCATTTTATATCTCTTCCAGAGGTAGACGATTTTATAGGAAAGGGAAACAGGGTACATTACCAGGCAACCAAAATACTTCTTGTTATATTCTTTATTATGTAATACAAGGAGAGCTCTAAACCCATAATGATAACATCAGTTACCAAGATTTGATTTGAGCAGATAATTTTGATAATCACACAGGTGAGATGAGCGAATTTAATATAACCCAACAAACTGAGCAAATGTCATATCGGGAAATGTTCAAAAAGGTGCACCCAAAAGCAAAAAACGCCCTGGAAGGGACTGGGAGCCAACGCCGCCAAAAAACCCCAAACCCAAACACCGCCTGGATTTGGGGAATTTACCACAAACTAAAACCAATATATGGAAATACAGTAAGCACAGCCCTATCAAAAGTGGAACATGGGCTCCAATTTTTCCTAGGGGTAGATTCCCCACCTCTGTGGGAAAGGTAGGCGAGGCACAGGCCTCCCTCTTTTCCCATGCGGTATATGTAACCATCCACACCTCATCCACCACAGCTGGATCAATATGAGTTTCAAAACCAAAGAAGATGCAGACGCCGCAGCAAAAGTCTGTGTCAAAATTGCCCTCCCCAAGAGCAAACAAATTGTGCGCACTGTACGCACAAGATGGAACAAAGCAAACACTTTGCTCATATTATACAACTCGCTTTTCACCAACTCCCCCATAAGCTAATTAAGAAAGAACTATGATTTGGCCTTAAGAGCTATGGAGAAATAAAACAACTAGGATTACAGCGTTTCCATCTGATGCTAAACCTGTGCACAGGAAAGGAAATCGCTGTAATTGACCTTTTCCCAACGTGGCCACAGACTTGACCAAAATCCCATACATCATGGTGTTTCACCTCCCAGATTGGGGAGTGTCAAAACCTTTCCGCATCACAACAGAATGCGCACCACTCATCTGCAGCCATTGTACCACACTGGGGCACAAGGAGCATTTGTGCCCCATGAAGGAGGGCATCTTGGCCCCAGTCTTTTGCAAGGATGCCATAGATGAAGATGAGGAGACCTTCAGAAGAATGGTCAATGCCAAACTCGCTTTCCTCTGGGGAGAGGATGGACACTACATCCTCATAGACCCAATCTCACCCAAGTTATGCAAATAGGTGCAGAAGGCCTGCAAGTGGGCAGCGGCCAAGGCCACATCTCTCGTGACCTCCTCCACCAACCTGAACCAAATTCAGATGGTTAGAGAGAAAATTGGCTAAACCAGCCAATCAGAACACAATTCCCAAGCCAAGCAAACATGGAGGATGTGAACTGAGCAAACAGTTGGATTAGACAACCCATGCAGAAGATTTTCTCAACAAGCTGACAGAATCACCATGTGACCCCAATCAGATAAACTTACCTGGACATTTCAAATCCACTATGGATGATCCAACAGGGCCCAGAGATTCAAAATTAAACCCTGAAACATTAAAAACCAATCAGCGCACCAATTTGAATTAGACAAAGTCATGTGCATAAAATCTTGATACAATCCCTAAAATTTAACAACACCTGCGCAAAATTATCACAAGGTAAGGAGCTGGAAAACGCTTTGGAGTGGACTGTACCAATCACATGGAGCAAGTCCAAGGCAATGAGAGGGGACTAGGGCCAGAAGGCCCACCCAACTGCTCCTGAGGTTCCGCAGGCACCTCAGTGTCAATAGGGATGCTAAATATCACAGGAGCCAGGGCTCAAGCATCCTGAGCCAAAAAGCTGGACTTCCTGCGCAAACTCCTGGTAAATACCTTGGTTATCCAAGAGATCACTGTCTACAGGGGGAAGAAGGATCCTGAGCATCCAGGGTCTCACCGTCCCAGTTGATTTGGACGTCCCACCGTGGGGTAGTCATCCATAATAATAAAAATTTAAAAAACATTGAGTCCTCCTCGCACTTAGACAGCTGAATTTAATTGAAAGGTCACAAACCAAGAGGCCACTTTATTGATAGCCTGTATCTATGCACTATGCACTGCATCTGAGAGGTAACAATTCCTCAAATTCATCCCAATGCTCAAACTCCCACCAGATACCACTCTGTTGGGCGACTTTAACTGTTGGGACGACCCCACTATGGACTGATGGCCCAACTCCAGGGGATACCCACTGGTACACTTCAAGTTCCACACAATGAAGGCATCCCTTGGCCTGTACGACGCCCTCCCCCAGGTCTCCACTCCATCCCCACATGAGCCACCCCAGCATACATGAGGGAACGCTCATGTCGATGAGCTGCATCAACCACATCCTCACATTAAAATCCTAACACTTGTTTATTACTAACTTTTCTAATAAAAAATTAATTTCTCCGACTACCATCTAGTTTTGGTGCAGCTAATGCCATCCAGAATGCAAATGTGGATGTCGCCCTGGAGGAAATAAAACCCAGATAATATAAAACTACTCAAATATTTGACTAGGTTGAGCACAAAGCTTCAAACCCAAAATTCACAACCCTATTTGCATCAGATCCCATCAAACTTTAGAAAAATTAAAATCCAAACTAATAAACAAGACTTTCCATTCGCATCATTCAAATACACTGCTGATACCACCACAATCAGATGCACTCTGGTGGAACTCAATCACCTAGAACTAAATACCCTGAAGTTGGGATACAGCCCAAACTGGGGGTGTAAATGGGCAGAACTTTCCACCCACATAAACGCCTTATCCAAGATCACCAACACAGAATACAAAGTTTTGTGGAAAGTTAAGTACATAAAAGAAGTTGAAACCTGTTTGGCATTTTTCTTCTGCCAATAAAACTCCTGAGATAATCTTCCCAGTGTGCACAGTTCCGCAAAGCTGACAGAACCGTGGAAACTGAGACAATGGAGGTCAAGGTGGAAGTTAACTGCTATTACACCGAGCTTTACCTTGACACCCCATCTGACCCCCCAAAAAAACATTCTACACTCTGCCAGAATACAGAGTGCACCACCAAACTATAGTCTCCTAAACCTGATATTGCAGGAGGAGCTCTGGAGTAAAGTCTGTAGGGCACTGTGTAGTAAATGCCCAGGACCTGATGGGATACCCTACGTTTTTTTACAAAACATACTTTAAACAAATCACCCCCTCCTCCCAGCGTCTATGAACCAGTGCTTGCTGGAGACCCGTCTCCTGCCTGGAGGCCAGGACTCCTATGTCATTACCCTATTTAAAAAGGGCGACAGAATGGATTTGGCCAACTGGCGCCCAATAGCACTCTCAAATACTGACACTAAACTACTTACAAAAATTCTAGCTACCAGATGGGGCGCACTAGTCTCTAAAGCCCTATCACACAACCAATTCGGTTTTACACCAGGGCACTCCATCTGTCTAACATACACTCCATCGCCAATGTCTGCCAATCCAAAGCGATGTAAGCCCTGGTATTCCTTGACCATGAGAAGGAATATGACTGCGTTAGTTGGCCATACTTAAAAGATTGCCTACATGCCTTCAACCTCTCACCCAGTTTCATCAACTGGGCGATGCTCCTCACGGAATTAGCATCAATTGCTGTATGTGGCTTTGGATTTCTGACCAATAGGATCACCCCATGCAGAGGGATCAAGCAAGGGGAACCACTCAGCCCACTACTATACAACTTCAGATTTGACCCACTCCTCCATATTGCTGAATCACGCTTCAGGGGCTTAACTGCGCAAGACCAGCCCCAGTCAAGATACTAGCCTTTGCGGATGAATGTGTAACAGGTATAGCTGACAACAGCGACGCCCAACAGCTGGAATGCACCCTAGAGGAATACTCCATGGTGAGTAATGCATCGCCTAAGAAATGGAAAACTGAAATAATTCTCCTTGGCATAAACATCACCAACTGGACCACATCCCAAACTACAAAACAACCCAAGTTGCAAGAACTTACTCTTCCTGCCCTTTCCATTCCCCCCCACCACCTATATATGCCACCTTGGGATATGGTTGGAAACAGGGGGTATGCAAATGAGATGATTGAAAATAAATTGCTGCAACAGATACCCAACAGAATCGCCTCACTCAAGGGTAGATCCCCTGGGCTTATGGGGCAGTGGCAGTTGCCAACTCGCTCATTCTCCCAATGCTGTGGTTCCCCGCACATGTGATCCCATTCTCACCCACCTTTATAACATCAATCCGTGCACTCATCCAGGGTTGTCTGTGGCCTGAATCCCGCCCACCCATTCAGGTTGAAATGCTATATGGTCCACACTCCAGAAAAGGCATGGGCCTAATAGATTTTAAAAACCACGCCAACCGCATCTTAGGCACCTGGATAGAGGAAGTGCTAACCCTGGACCCCCTGCAACAGCACTTGTCCAGGGTAGTGAGGGCCAACTTTGCGCAGGCACTCAAGATACCTAACCCACAACACCCTTCCAGCTTACTAACATACCTCGCTAACTGCCCTAATGCAACAGGCCTGCATGGAACCCCCTCACTTTAAGCGCCTCCTCCAAACCATCTGCCGCATTGGATGG
This sequence comes from Massospora cicadina, assembly GCA_022478985.1. Lineage (NCBI taxonomy): Eukaryota > Fungi > Entomophthoromycota > Entomophthoromycetes > Entomophthorales > Entomophthoraceae > Massospora > Massospora cicadina. Next base: position 102,451 of record JAKSZP010000122.1, read on the forward strand.
ACCGTCGCTACCACTGGTACAGTACAGAGAAGGGGACGACCCTGATCCCACTTTGTGTTACAAAAGCAATAAGACTAACTCCACAAAGACATACTTACCATGACCCCAACCATTGCCAGAATCAACTACCTAGATGCTTTGGATATCCCCTACAACCTACCCACACAAAAGGCATTATGGAGGTTGACCACCATTTACTCCTCCAGCTGAGGGTAAGGGCCGATGCCTGGCACTGCCCAAGAAGGACCTACAGAACGGTGGACTGAACCCACTCCCTCCAAGCAACCTGCGTTATATGTGGAGGAGAGGGCTACCTACATCACCGCTTAGAAACCTGCCCCCCATCTAGAGCCATATGTAGAGAAGTCACGCACTGCTAAAATCCAAGATGACCAGGATTTCTATCTCAAAGAGCCTCCTCGTGATCTGACTTACATCCCCAATCCTATCTACACTGCGCTCATTAATGATACCCATTGCAATGTGTACAATCCACACTATTGCCTGGGATGCATTCAAGGGTATGGTCCCTACCATCCATGGGGTTGTCAATAGGTTTCACGTCCACTTACTGGAGGATTTCCAAGCCTGGCTTATGGGTATATGAAGCCAAGGCAACAGAAACTCATAAAGTCATGGTTCCCGCTCTGGTTTTTTCACACGAACCCCTTCCTTCACACCTGCTCCATAGTGGGGGCAACCCCCTTGGAGTAGAACACCAATCCCCCATACCTGGCGGTCCCAGCTGGAAACAGGGGTAACCTATGTACCCCAAGGTGCCCAATCCTATCTAATCATCGCTTTTCTTCCCTCTCCTTCCATTTCTACACACATAACTGTAATGCTCGTCCCCTGATCAGCATGCCTCGGTTAAATAAAACAAGGGAGACTTTAAAATTGAGGAGCTATAAACAACCTTCTCTCATTCTAATGGCTTCTTCATATTTAATAATACCTTTGTTTTGATATTTATATCATACTAGTTATTGTCAAGGGCAACTACAAAACTGAGAAACTAGTCCTAATATTTGGCAGGGATATATAAGCTCCTATCGCCTTGGTGTTGTTTGGACTATAAGTGCTATAATCCTAGGTGTAATGAGGCAGGGGCGAGTTTGATCTTTTGATGAGATGGGTGAAACAACCTTGATTGCGGATCCCATATCTAAGGCAGCCATTACTCTGACCTTCTGAATACCACTTCTACTTTGGTTATAGTTCCTCCATACAAATTTTACTTTTCTTTCCCATAATGATAAAATTAGTTACTACAATTATCTTTGATCAGAAAATTTTTGATAATCACACAGGAGAGATGGGCACATTCAACAAGTACTAATTAAACTGGGCGAAATCCTTATCAGGTAAAGGACAAAACGGTGCGCTAAAGGGCAAAAACGCTCTGGAGGGGGACTAGGAAACATGGCTGCCAAAAAACCACAAACTGAGGAACCATCCAGGTTTGTTGATTTCACCATGAAACATAACCAATACATGGAAATACAATATAACCAACCCCTATCTAAGGTAGAGAATGGGCTCCGACTCTACCTAGGGGTCAAGTCTCCAAAATCTGTGGGAGAAAGTGTTTGAGTCACAGGCCTCCCTCTTCCCCTACATAATGTAAATTAACATTAAAATGGTCCCACGTTGTTGGGTTGATTTAAGATCTGATACCTAAGAAGATACAGAGACCGCCGCAAAAGTATGCATCAAAGTTGCCCTCTATGAGGACAAATGAATTGTGTGCAACATGCGCACCAGATGTAACATAGCAAGCACTTTGTTTATCTACTTTTATTTGCTCCCCACCACCATCCCCCACAAGTAAATCAAGGAGGAGCTCAAAGCTGGACTTAACCACTATGGAGAAATTAAACAACTCAAATTACAACAGTTTCACCTAATGCTGAAACTGTGCACAGGAAAGACAATTGCCTTGATTCACCCACTCTCTAAGGTGGCCACAGACCTCACAAGAATCTCTCGAACAGCAGAGTTTCACCTCCCATATGGGAAGGTATCAGCTATTCTGTGTCACGCCAGAATGTGCATGCCTATCTGTAACCACTGCACCGCATGAGGCACAAGGAACATGCATGCCCATGAAGGAGGGCATCATGGCCCCAGACTTCTGCGATGACACCATGGATGAAGACGACGTAGAATATGGTAAAAACTGAGGCCAACTACGCCTTCCTCTGGGGAGAAAATGGGCACTACCTCCTCATAGATTCAGTAACATTGAAAGCATGCAAAATGCTTTAGAAGGCCTGCAAGCGGGAAGCATCCAAGGCTGCATCACTTGCAGCCTTCACCACAACCCTGGCAAACTTCAGGAAGACGCAGAGGAAATCAGCCAAGTCAACCAATCAGAATAGACTTCCCAAGCTGAGGAGGAAATGGAGGAAATTATCTGAGCCACCCAATCAGAGCAGTACGCCCAAAATAAAAATTTTCTCACCAATTTGACTGAATTACCAAATGATATCAATCAAGCAAACTTAGCAGAACAATTTGGCTCCACTATGGGCGAAAAGAAGGACCCAATTCTCCAAATTCGCACCACAAAACCACAGAAACAAATCAGCGCACCGCATTGGCCCACCATGATCATGAGTGGGAAAATCTGCCACAAATTCTAAAAACTGCAATATCCACAAGAAATTGACACAGGGTATAGAATTGGACAATGTCACAAAATATACTGGCCCATTAACATGAAGCATGGCTAGCAAAAATGGCGTTAGGTGTGGGCTGGGCAGCTCTCCCAACCACTCCTGAGGCGCTGCGGGCACCTCAGTGACAATAGGAACACTAAACATGGATGGAGCCAGGGCACATGCGTCCCAAGCCAAAAAGCTGGACTTCCTGTGAAGAACCCATGTTGATATCTTGGCCATCCAAGAAACCCACTGTGTACAGGGGGAAGAGGGATCCTGGTCAGCCAGGGTCTCAACATCTCTATCATTATGGATGACATACTGTGGGTGTGGTCATCCAAAATAACAAAAACTAAAATTTACGAACTCCTCCTCATATTTGCACTGTTGCATCCTGGTTGCACTATCATAAACCAAGAGGACAAGATTTCAATAGCATGCATATATGCACTGTGCACTGCAGCTGAGAGGAAACGATTCCTCAAACCATCCCAAAAATCTACCCTCCCACCAGATACCATCCTGATGGGCGACTTAAACTGCTGGGATAACCCCAACGTTAATCAATTGCCTAACCTCAGGGGATACCTACTGGAGCACATCAAAGATCATGCAATGAAGGCATCCCATGGCCTACATGATACCCTCCCTTATATCACCACTCCTTCCCAACATGAACCACCCCAACATACATAAGGGAAAGCTTACCTCAATGAGCTGCATCGACTACATCCTTGCACTGAAAACCCACAGTCTGGCATCTCTAACTTCACAACAAAAAATCAATTTCTCCAATCACTGACTCATTTTAGTCGTTCTCTTGCCAACACAAACTCCCACACAGGCATCTACCTGGAGGAAGCTACGCCCAGAAAACATAAATTGCCCAAAATATCTGACTGAGTCAAACATGAGGACACAAACCCAGAACTACAATTATGTTTTTATCAGATCCCATCAAAAAACCTGGGAAAATTTTAAAACCAAAATAATAAATAAAACTCATCATCTTGCCTTACGCAAGTACACCGCCAACACAGCTGCAATCAGGTGCACCTTAACAGAACTGGACCACTTCAAGCTCAACCCCCCAAATTATAGCTACAGCCCCAACTGGGGGCAAAAATGGGCAGATTATCCGCCCGCCTAAACGCCCTCATTTTTGAACATCAGCACAGAATCCAAGTAACAAGAAAAGGTAAGTTCATAAAAGAAGGCAAAATCTGCTCAATGTAATTCTTCCACCAATCCACTCCCTTGGCAACTAGCCCACATGAACACAGGTCCATAAAGTTGATGGCACCATGGCAACTGACCCAACTGAGGTCAAAATGGAAGTACACTGTTACTACACTAAAATACATTTCAACACCCCAATGGAACCCCAAAAAATAAGTATTTTATACACAATGCTAGAATACAAAGCACGCCGCCGGACTACAATCTCCTAAACATAATAATACAGGAGGAACTCTTAGACACAGTTCATTGTGCACCAGATAGGAAATTCCTAGGGCCTGATGGGATACCTTACAAATTTTACAAAAAATATTTTTAGCAAATCGCCCCCTCCTCTTAGCATCAATGAACCAGTGCCTGTTGGAGACATGCCCTGCCTGGAGGCCAGGACTCCTATGTCATAGCCTTGTTAAAAAAGGGTGACAAACTGGACCTGGCCAACTGGCGCCCAATTGCACTCTCTAACACTGATACAAAACTACTCGCAAAAATTTTAGCAACCATATTAGGCGCAATAGCCTCCAATATCCTGTCACTCAACCAGTTTGGGTTCAAATCAGGGCGTTAATATGGACCAATATACACTTTGTCGCCAACATATGTCAGTCCAAAGCAACTGGAGCCCTGGTATTCCTAGACTAGGAGAAGGCATACAACTGCGTTAGATGGCCATACCTGAAGGAATGCCTGAGCGCCTCTAAACTCCCACCCAGATTCACAAACTTGGAGATGCTCCTTACAGAATCAGCATCTATGGCTGTATGCGACCCTGGCTATCTAACCAGCAAGATCACACCATGCGGAGGGCTCAAACAAGGGGACCCCCTCATCCCACTGCTCTACAACTTCAGCTCTGATCCACTCTTCTGCATTGCCAACTCACGCTATGGGCATAACCACACAATGGCAGTCACTAGTCAAGATACTAGAAATTGTGGATGACTACATAAGTGGTATAGCTAACAATAATGATGTCCGCCAACTGGAACGCACTCTAGTGAAATATTCTATTGTGATCAATTCTTTTCTCAGCAAAAGAAAAACGGATATAAACTTCTTAGGCAATTACACTAACAACTGGGCTACAACACCCAAACCTCACAGCCCCCCACAAAGGAACAACCCTCTCATCCTTCCTTTGCATCACCTCTTCAACCAACCCTGTCCGCCACCTTGGGGTATGGCTGGAGACAGGGGGTACGCTAATGAGACAATGGAGAACAACCTACTACAGCGAATTCCAAACGCGTCACCTCCTTTACCAGAAGAACCCCAGGACTAATGGGGCGAGTTGCAGTTGCCAACTCACTTATTTTCTCAATGCTGTGGTCCCGCATACACAATATCCTTCTAACCTACTTTCATGTCCTCAATCCGTGCACGTATCCTGGGATGGCTGTGGCCTGGGACCCAGCCACCTGTATGGGTGGAAAATTCTTTGTCTCACGCTCCAGTGGAGGAATGGGCCTAATAGACTTTGAGGTCCACACCAACTCTATACTGGGAACCTAGATAAAGGAAGTCCTAGCCACAGAACTCCCACAACTACACTGTTCCAGAGCGGCGAGGGCCAACTTTGCACAGGCGCTCAAACAATCCAACCAACACAACCCGATCAGCATGCTCACATAACTTGAAAACCAATGCAACTCAGCAGGCCCTCATGGAACCCCTCCACACTTCAAACACCTCCTCTGCACCATTTGGCACATGGGGTGGTCCGTCACACTCACAGGCACGAGCCAAGAAAGGGGAAGGCCCAGTGCTCACTTGACACTAAGGAACTCAGAGGACCACCACCAGAGGGACACACATGACGTGGCCCCAGTCATTGCAAGAATCGACTACCTGAATGCTTTAGACATCACATATTATCTCACAACACAGAAGACAATATGGAGGCTAACACATCATCCGCTCCCCAGCCAAGGGTAAGAGCTAACACATGGAGTTGCCTCAAAAGAAATTTACAGAACAGCAGATCACTTCAACTCTCTTCATGCAGAGTGCGCAGTGCGTGGATGAGATGGCATTCTACACCACCACCTTGAAACATGCCCCCCATATAGAGCCATATGGCAGGAAGTTGTGCGCCTGCTAAGGGCCCAAAATAACTAGAAATTATCGATCTTCAGGAGCCTCCTCACGCTCCAACTCAAATCTCTGATACCTCCTACTCTCTACTCCCTGGTAGTTACCATTGCAATGTGGACAATACACACCATAACCTGGATGCTTTCAAGGGAACTGTACCCACCATCCATGGGACAATCAGCAAATTCCACCTACACCTATTGGAACACTTCAAAGCCTGGCTATACGGATACATGAAGCCAAGGCAACAAAGACTCTTTGAGTTATGATTCCCAGTCTGGTTTTTGAGAACAGACCCCTTCCTCCAAACCTTCTCCATAATAGGGGAAACCCTCTTGGAGTAGTGCACTCAATCCTCATACCCCTCTCCATACCTAGTGGCACCAGCTGGCAACAGGGGTAGCACATCTACTCTGGGGTCGCTAATTTAGTTACACTTTGCCTCCCCCTGCCCATTATGTAATTCAGTATAGCCCATCCCCTGATAGGCTTACCTTAATTAAAATAGTTCCTCCAGACTTTGGTGGGAGGTCTAACACCCCATTAGGGTGAAACGTTGAAATTTAGCTTTCTGGAAGTCTTAAGATATTTCTTCCTATACCATCAGATTATGCATGCTCAATATGAATTGGATTAACAGGGCAAGGTATTGATTAATATCTCTTGATATATCAACTCTTCTTGGACATTCATTAAGATGACTGAAATAAAAGTCCTTTAGAACCTGGGCGTCGTCAACATTTGGTGTTCAAGTAATCCAAATTGGCCATCTCAGCATGTGTACCTAGTATATGATAACATATGTCCTTTTACCCCCTTTCAGAACCATTAATAGATATATTTTAAAGCACATGGGGTTATTGAACAGCAATGTTTCACTTTCAGGTACTTAAGTTTGGTCAGCCCTAAAGGTGCCTGACCTTAAGCTAACCGCCCTTTTCCTTAATCAGAAAGGGCAGATTTCTTCTTAAAACACATGTTTTTGATGTGTTTTTATTTCTTGCAGTAGTTACAATTATGTTTCTCCAACTCCTTAGGCTTTTCTTCCTCCACGGTTTACATTCTGGGTTTTTGGAAGCCTTTTAGGAGGTATCTGGATTGTGTATATCAACCTCATTGACCAGGGCTTCATTATTTCTAAAATGGAACTAAAGCTTCATTAACAGACGTGATGTGCATGTCTAGGTCAAGGTTACTATGTAAAGCAGCAACAACGGCAGCTACAATATTTTTCTTTGTAAGCATCTCTGAGGCTGCAGCATTTGGGCCTTAATGTAGAGTTAATATGCAAAATTTGGCCAGAGTTTCATTCTGGTTTAGCAATTCTCATAGAGACCTGTTTCTTCTTACTCAAGCTTTGCTCAGAGCCAAATTCTTTATTAAGCGCTTTCTTCACTTTACTCCATGTGTTCAAGTAGTCCTTATGAGGAACCATATCCTCATGAGCCATATGGCTTAAACAAGATATAATATGCTTAACCTACTTGATATCACTTTCACTTTCCATTTTTGGCTACATAGATGTAGAAGAAGGATGCGATGCTTCTTTTGCCAGGTGTAAATTTTTCATTGAAGGTTGGCTTAAAGGCAGTGGCTTTCAATACTGAAATGACATGTACTATAAGAGCCTAACTTTCAATAATTCTTTTATTATATGTCGCTCTGTTAAACTTGATGTGAGAGTTCAAATAATTGATCCTTTGGAGAAAAGAATTTTTTTCTCATTTTCTTTAGTAAGCCTTGGCGTGGCATCCAGTAGAATAATTCTTCTTTTCAAAACAACTTAATCAATTTTAAAGTTCTTGACGTGGATGGACAGATCATTAATTTGATGACAAGTAGAGGAGAAGTAAGTTTACAAGATTTTGTTCTCATCCTCTGATAATCCAATACATAAATTAATTCCTCCTCTATATCTTTGCATTCAGTGCTTTGAGGAGGCTTGTCAGTCTAGGATTTCAGTTCTTCTAGGAGTATTCCAGCGTTTCTCAGCTTTGTTGAGTTAATGTTAGATCTGTTAAATGTCCTCTAAACTAAGTGATTTGCCTCTCATGTTACTTTCCAACTTGTTGGGCCGCTCTGATGCAAGTGGTTTGACAAACCATCAGTTTATGCAATATTGAATTAATGGTTAAAATTTAGCTAGTATATATATAGATATAGGCTTCAATCCATTATAATAATTGTTCAGAGTGTGGACCATGACTTTATAAGGAGTTAGTAAAATTTTATAAAATTACTTTTGTTTATTTTGCCTCAGCGTTAAAGTTATAACTATATGGTGGATGCAATTTAATAACCCCACAAGTGAAAGTCTTGTATCTCGATCTATGATTGCTTTGGCTCTTGGCTTAGGCATTTATTTATGCTCCATTTTATCTATATATAACCTCTATTTTGTCCCCCGCGCCAGCTAAAATATTTGTATGAGGATTTGCTTTTGTGGATTCCTACCGGAGCCTTAAATACAATCAGTTAATTGAAACTATAATGAAATTACCCTGAGCTATAATGATTCACACCCTTATCCTAATTTAAATTATTTCGCTAGTCTTCCACCTTTAAGTGCTGCTTAGTATACATAAGCTGCACCTTTAGGAAAGCTAGTGGAAGGGACATATCTTGGCTGGATTCCAATGGTATAAAAAAATTTCCTCTACATTGCTGAAGAGAACATAACATGAAGATAAGATAACATAGTGATCCTTTGAGCCTTTGGCAGTACAAAATACTATATTGTGCTCTTTATTATTTTTAACAAAATTTTCTAATGCCAAAAAGTGCCTTTTTGTAAGTTTTGTAAGGTTACTGTCCTCAAATAGTACCTTATAATTTTGCGCATAGTAACTTATGGACTTTAAATCTAGCACCTAAATGTTAATTTCATCGTTGTTGCACTCAATACCTGGACTTAAAACTTAGTACCTGTAGTTAATTTAATTTATAGATAAGTGGACTCCATTGAAGGCTTCCCTCTGGTGGAAGCAGTGCAAATTGCTAAGTTTGAAGGGGTCACTCCAGTGGCACAGCAGTCCCAGTTTGATGATGTTTACCAAGTACATGCGTCCTTGAACGCCCACTGTCAGCTCCCTTGTATTATATTTGGCCATGAATGTCATTTGAAAGAATAATTAAAATTAGTGAAATGCATCAATGCCGATTTAATGGTTTGGATGTAGATATGACAGGAGCTGTTCACTCCAATATAGACTTTTACCAAATAAAAGAGGCGTTTGAACTTAAAGTAAAAACCCAGGGTCAGAAGGTCAGTTTTCTGATAAATAAGAGCACGAACATGAAAGCAGAATTTCTGGCCACTATCAAAAAATTAATTTTATGGAATTACATTTGCAGGCGGAATGCTGCAATGTTTCTACTAAGTGGGACTATTTTAATGGTCAATCAGGCGCCCAAATTGCTGATATTATTAATGAGAAACAAGAACGTTTTTTGGAAGGAATATTGAAGGCGGTAAGGTGTGGGGTACGCAGAAATTGCCTATGGCCTTTACCTCTACTATGGGCATTGGGGTGTCAGCTCATCCAGTTATGCCAATGACTCCTCCCACTCAGCATTCTGATTCAAATATTTGTGAAACTCAGGTTTAATCTGCTGTAATTCCGCTGGTAATTCTGCGCTAGTTCCTGTAAGCTCTTTAAACAAGGCTGTTCTGGCGGTTCAAGGCAATTTACCCCTAAGTCTTAACCTTTCCACTTGGGAAGAAATCTAGGAGCAACGCAGCCCCTTTTGCTCTACCATCCTGAACCTTAAGTTCATGTCAACCCTATTAATTTACTATATTTCAATAAAAAGTCAAATTTGCACAATTATATTGGTCTCTTAGGGCGTTAGTATGGCTTAGGCGTCCAAGAACGTAAGTTAGCAACAGTATTGAACTTATTGGACTCTAAAAGCCAGAATTTAATTATGCCTAAACTGCAGAAGATTGGCATTACCTAATTCAAAGCCAAGGATCTTTTCATCAAGGAGTTATTTGGGAGAAAAAAATGACCACTCTTAAAACTGAGTTCCATAATATCTTTCTAAAAAGATGAAACTTTGATAAAATTTTGGAGCGCTTTTATATAGGACAGAAACTACCTTGTGCTAATGTTATCAATATTTTTGACACACAAATTTCTCTGCGCCATGCCTGTGAGCCTTACAAAAAGTTGTATTGGGTAATAATTCCAGTTTTGAAGATGAGACTGATATTGCTCTTATTTCAAATTATCTCTGTTGTTGCACTGTCACTTTGAGGCGCCCAACAAGAGCTATTGTGTGCTATGAACTGTGGCCTCAGGCCTTCACCAAAAAAAGGAAATACTTCTGCCATATGGCCCTCGTATGGATAAGCCTGATGCTAGTCAGATTCATTGACTTTTTTGCAAAATACCGGGTCATTACACCAACTATTTTCCTAAGTTAAATTATAAACCCCAGGTTCTTTCTGTGAACCTTGTGGATAGTGACAAATTGGGAAATACAGGGAGAAATAGAATTGGCTTTTACATTTCTGCCTCCTTTAACAAAATTCCAGGTAAGAATAAATTTCCAAAACCCCCTTTCATGAGATTAAAGGGCAATTACGCTGGCCCACTTTTGCCAGTTTATTCTTTAACAAATGATAGCATAATGAAGACCACCTTACTTGCTAGAAAACTGTGACGCCAAGTTGGCAGATGAAGTGTTATTAAAGCCTTATGTTTAACAAATGAAACCAATTGAGATTCTAGCTTCTTCTAATGAGACCCTCAATTTTAATGGAAACCATTTGGATGTATAATTTGAGGTTCTGAAATGATTAATCCCTCAGTTATGCAAAGTACTGCAGAAATTTTCAGGCCAAGCGGACTGATTTGATGTTTTTCTAGTATTCTAATGATACTTATTTTTTAGTGTAATTATACTGATATAACTGTGGATAAGCTCAAAGTCTGAGCTATTTGATAGAAACAATTAATATTAGTTTCTAATCAGCTGATAAAAAATTGGGGCTTTCTCCAGACATAGATCATCGTAAAATATATGGTGCCACCAGCCCCCAGACCACAACTTCAGAAGAAATGTATAGCATGTTACCACTGAGTCTTAACTTTTAATAAATTCCGCTCAGGATATTGTGTTCCCTGATCAAAACTACTACTTTTTAATTGAGATCTCGTTTATGAGAAAATATGTATTAAAAGCTGATTTTGAAGAGAATATGCTGGAGTTATTGAGACAAAATCTTCTACTATTTTATAAGTGGAAGGATGCACCCTGATAGCCCCAAAGTAGGTGTTGTTGACTTTGTGTACAAGGATGGTATAGTGCTAATTAATTACAGTGGTTATATGGCCATACCCAAAAAATTATTGACGCAGGATAAGAATTGAAGGATATTCCCAAACACATCAACTGTACCCCAACCATTCCAGTCATCAAGTTATAATGAGAGCGGATCTTACCATATCTATCCCCAAGGATTATATGGAAAGATGGTTTCCAGGGGTAATCATTACAAGTTAAAATTGGTCGCAGCCTGTATTTATTCTACCAGAACATGACGAAATTCAGTAGATTTAACTAACCTGTATCCTTACTCTGTAGAAGTTAAGCAACATCAGAAAGTTATTTTTATTCATATTTTACCTGTTGAGAGGTTATAAATATCCTTGAGCTTGAAAATTTGGAGGAACTTGGACTTGAGGATAATGAGAGTCAATTGGTATTTTTGATGATACCTTGCAAATGCCTTTCAGGGTTGATGAAAGATGAAAATGACAAAGAAATGCCTTATTTGACAAGTATAGTAGTTTTTGCAATAAAAGAAGAAGTTTTTGGGGTGTTTACATGATGTGTTACACTAGATCTATAATGGTAATCGTCCACTGATTCTCCTTCATCCTATTTGGTGTTCCAATGAAACAAATGAAGTTGGTAACCAAAAAATCAACCAAGTTGTGCAGCAGGGGATGTTAGTTCTCTCCAAAAAAATCCTTGGGCTGGCCCAGTTTTAGTTACCAAAAATAAGATGGTTCATAGTGAGTGTAAATAGGCTACTAAAAACTCAACACTATGACGAAGAGATATTTTTACCATTTACTCTATATTGACGATTCACTAGACCTCTTGGCAGCGCACAGTATCTTTTCTGATATGGATTTAATTTCATGATATTGTCATATTGAGCTTCCATAAGAGGAACAGGAGAAGTGCACTATGATCACAGCCCATGGTCTATAGCAACCCACTAGGATGTCACAAGGTCTGTGTAATACCCCAAAACATATCAATGGCATGAATAGCATATTGGGAGATTTAAAAAGTTTCCTGTGTGTTAGTGTGTCTAGATGATTTAAACGTTTTTCAGAACACTTAAAGACCATATTTATCATTTAGAGTAAGTTTTCCGCCAGCTAACCCAGGCCAATCTAAAAAATTAAGCCTCATAAGTGCAATTTCTTCCTTGAACAACTTGAGTAACTGGGGTTTGTCATTGACAAAAAAGGCTTATGGCCACACCCCACAAAGATTTAAATAAAAAATTTCGTGATCAAGTAGCAAGCGTAATTTAGGTATTTTTAGGAATGATCAAAAATTATTGCTGATTTGTAAGATCTTTAGTAAATTGGGTGATTTATTATCTCACCTTCTTAAGACTGGGTTTCTATTCAAATGGATGTTGAAAATGTCAGATAGCATTGATCAGACACGGTTTTGATTAATCCAAACTCTGATACTGATGTACAAAAAAATTAATAAACTGGTTTTTATTCAGATGGACGCATCCTTCACCGCAATAAGTGAGGTGTTATCTCATCTTAATAATAATGGAGTAGAACACCCCATCGCTTACTGCAGTAGGACATTGGATATACTTAAACTGGTTTATACTGTTACTGAAAAGGAGTGTCTAATTGTCATTTAAACATGTAAACAATTTTGGATTTATATCCATGGAGTACATTCTACTGTTGTAACTAATCATCTTCTTTGTGCTGTTTGAAGAACTCAAAAGAACCCAGAGGATGGTTTGCCCGCTGGGCCTTAAAATTACAAGTGGACTCACTTAAATTCAATCTTAACTCAGCGTCAAGCATCAAAAAGCGGACATATTAACTGTTGACTACCATAGTCTCACTGATTAATAAAGTTGATTAATTATTTAACAAAATGATTATTTTGGTAAAATAGTGATGAGCCTATTGAGTTCAATGCACTCTGAACGAAACAAGACAAATTACTTTTGTGAAAGATGGAAAACTGTACAGGGATATTGAACAACCTTTTTTATTCTCTAGGCCTACCAAGAAGATGGGGATAATTATTGCCGCTCATAAGGCAATGGGGAATAGTCAACATAAAAAACGTTTGAACCAGTATGATCCTGTTATTACTGAGATTCCATGTCATACAAAAACCGCAAGGCTCTCAGCTGAATTCAAGAATGCCAAGCTGAATCTCCTTATTGGAAAGCCACTTCTTATCATTTGGTTAAACCTAATTTTGCTTGTCACACGGTCTCTATGGATGTTGTGGGGCCCTTGGAAAGTACTTCCGTTCAGTTTAAATAAACCATAGTGGCCATCAATCACCTCACCAAGGGATGGAGGCCAAAGCAGTCAGGGAATTCGGTCCATTATTTGGTTAAGTTTATTATAATAGATGTTAATTATCAGCGCAGTTGCCAACAAAAGCTTATGATGGACAGTGGAACTAATTTTACATTTCAAATTATCTCTAAACTTAATTATATAATGTGTATACTAAGAAAGCTATCTGAATTCTACCACCCTGTGAGCAATTGCACTCTTAAATGGGTGTATGGTACACTTGTGGTGATTTTATATAAGTTAGTTACAGGCAAAGCGTCCAACTTGAGCTTTTCCTGCCTTTCGCCATATTTTCATATATCACATATCATTCAATCACAGAGAAGTTCTCATAAGCTTTAGTTCATGGGAAGCAGCCCGCGCTGCTCCCAATTTGTATTCATGTTTTGCAGAAGAGAGTATAAGTTCTAGTATATATCTTACAAGCTTGAGAAAACTTTAATAAATTACGAAGTTTTTTATTCAACACCTGGGATTAGAAAATCAAGGCTAGAGAATGTAATAACAAAGATTACTGAACTTTATCTACCTTTGGAAAATGATAATTGGTTTGGTATTATGACATCCATGGCGGTACTCTCTCTCTTCCTGGTGTAACTTTCTGAGCAAATTAATTTTCAGTAATTTAAAAGCAAACACAATACTGCACACCTAATTCTTGCTTCAATGTCAACGGATCCCCTGCCAACTGTCCCAGCGTGGGGCAGTGGCGAAACTCCCCCCTCCATTTTCCATCTGACAGGAAAACGTGCTCAGACTGGCTCTCCCAGTCATTCCAAACCCTTGGGATGATTTATTCTCCCAAGGATCTTGATGCATATTCTGCCCAAGTCCAAGAAGTGCTCCGCTGCCCATTGGTGCTCCCCCGGAGCAGCATGCATTTTGGCCTTAGGGTCAAATATGGGAAATTCTTCCCCTACGATGACCAAGCCATTATCAAAATGGCTCAGGCGGTGATGACACCAGCCTGTTTTAATGACTTCCGCCCCTATAAGGGGTACTTTGATCTTGGATTCCCATGTGAAGCTGATGCAGCCACTGCAGCAACAGTGCCACTGATATATAATAATATTCCCCTCCCAACAACGCAGACTCAGCTCCCAATGGACACCACCTTGGTGGTCCAGTTCTCTGGTTTGCCAACCCACCTCCCCCCTGAAGTGCTCCAACAAGAGCTGATGGTAGTATTGGCAGCCTACAGCACCAACCCCATCCTACAATTTGTGGTCCCAAATGGGGCCACACGCCTTGCTGAGCCTCAGGCATTTCCACAATCAGCCCTGAATTTAAAAAAATTTTATCAATTCCCCCTCATGCCACCATCCCATCTGCCCCCGACCATCCATTCTGGGCCTGCGTTGAGGGTGGACGGACAATTTATCCATCCTGTTTTGAGTTAGACCACTCAAAACATAAATGCCCATACTCAGAAACTTCCACCGACGCCAAAAGTTTGCCCAAAGCCCAGCAATCTGCCGCCCACCCTGCGCCAACTCTGACATGGGGTACAATCCTACCTTCCCCTCCTCCAATGCCTGATGCTGAAGATGCACCTACAGCCACCAATCAGCACCCACCTTGCCCCAATGCCACAAATAATTCATCCAACCAAACATCAGATTGGATCCCAATTCAATCTCATGCACCTACAACAAATTGAACAAACCTCAACCATATACTGAACCCCAATTCAATTCAACCAAAAATCATGGGGATTATTGGATGAAATTGATGAATCAGGTAATATCATTGAAGAACCGATGCTGCAAATTGAGCAGCTCTGCAGTGCAGAATGGGATGCAAAATTCCCACCTCAGAAATACATCCCACAACCTAACGACAAACCATTCTACAGCGACCATCAGCTTGCAGTAGATGCAGCCATTACACCAGATTGCCATCCACTCCGCAAAGCTGCCACCAAATCTGTGGCTGTGCTCGCAGGAGGAATTCCACCTCCCGTTATTCTTAACAATCTTACTCCACAAAGTAAGATCAACATGAAAACCTTACACAAAAATGTCACTGAAGCCATTGAGAATGTGGTAACAGTAGCACGGAATCCAAAAGCAAAAATAACCCAAACAAACATCACAACATCTGTTAAATTCCCAGATGCCCGCCTCAAAGCTGAAGACACTTTGGGCAAACATATCGTTGGCATTATGATGGCTTACTTCTATTCAGAAGTTCCAGTCACCAAGGACATCGAACCCCATGCTGCCAATGCCCCCACACCCCTACTATCAGCCTTAACACGCACCCTACTCTGGAATAGGATAGATGCAGCTGAAGATGAGCCCCCAGATCCCCCTCCCCATCCACCATGGAGGGATAGCAGTATTTTCTACCCACCTGGTTGAATATTTTGTTAGGTACAATTCAATCGATCTGTCCATTTTGGGCGTTTCATTTGAATCATTATTTTTATTATGATTTTAGTTTTTTTAGTTTGGTAATGTCTGTCCCCTGGTTGGCTTACCTTGGTTAAATAAAGTTATGACATCCATAGCTTAAATGGACAAAAAACTAGCACATATTTGGAAAGGAACCTTTGACTTAATAGAAAAGACATCTACAGATGCCTACATACTGAATGATCCTATAAAGGGCTATCTTATCAATTGAGTGCATGCTAAGTTCCTGAAGAAGCACAACTAGATCTAGCCCTCAAGCCTCTAGCTTTCATTAACTCATCTGACCCCCACTCATCTTTGTTACCTGATGTTTGGTCAAGGGGAAATGTTGCAAGTAGTTTGACCAACCATCAAGTTGTACAATATTAAATTAATAATCATACTTTAACTAATATTAAGATATAGGGTTCAATCCATCATAATAATTGTTCAGAACTTTAAGGAGAGTGTCTATAATTCTCCTGTTTCCAGCGTGATGGTGCACGGTGCACAGAGCCAACACACAGAAATTAGCCATTAGTGCCAAAGTTACTAGAGCCCAGAAGAGGGTTCTGGAGCAATAATAATTTAAGGGAAAGATTATAATCTTTTATCTAAATACCCCACCAAAAACGACGCTGTGCACAAAGGGGAAAGTGGTAAACATCCCAGGTTGGAGGGAACCTGGGCGAACCAACGGTGCACTAGAGGCTAACCAGAACATATGTAAGATGGTATGGTGAATTTAGCATGAAACCTCCTATAAGAGGTCCGCACTTAGGATCATTTAAATTAACATAATTAAAATGGAAATATGGGAAAGGTTTATTGTGAGAAATCAATCAAAAAGTAATGTTGGTTATAAAAAACAAAATAAACATCGTTTGGGTAATTTGGGGTCTGCTGAAGCAGTCCTAAGCACCAATCTACTAATAGGCAGACACTCCCATCTGAATTGGTAGAATATACTGACACTGACTTAACTCAAGTAATTGATTGAAGTTGTATCCAACCTAAACACATAATTTTTGAAGATGGCACAGGTTTTGAAACCCCGTTCCTCAACTAAACAAATTGAACCATCAGCGTTAATAGAGTAAACTGTCCGTTTTAATGCCTGGGCCAACGCAAGATGCTGGGCATTAGGCACCTCATTAGTACCAATCTGTGCACATTTGGCTTGTACCCAGCGTTGGTCTATTGTGTGCCTGAGGTCAGGAGGGTCTGAATCTTCACCTTTGGGCCTCCTGTAGCCCAACCTTATCCTTGGGGTTGGTCCCCACTATCATGTCATTTAACTATGACATTACCCTCTCCTCCCAATGGGGCTCAACTCCCCTCCAGGGGCTTGCGCTAGGAAGAGTTCTTGTGGGATGGAGCCAACTTCAATGCGTCACAGGTCAGTTTGAGTTGCAATCCAGTGGCCTGGTGGAAACGCTTATGGAAAGTTATAATCAGATCTTGGTATGCGCACAGTCACATGCTGGGACCCAACTGTTCTCCGTTAACGCCAAACCTCAACTAAGATACCAGATACTCAAGTCTTCTCTTAACATGTCAGTAAGCTACTATCTCTTCCATTTCCCACTCTGGAACCCCATCCACGAGATAGGCCTCAGGAGTCTCTGGTGGGGGTCCTCAAACAACGTCAATTTGCTCTCATGAAAAACAGAAGATCCAAAATGAAGAAGGAAGATCAAACTGGTATATGCATGTCCCACCTTTCTAATAACGCGGTAAGGGTCAATCCTCTTTTGTCCAAGCTTCTTGCTTGGCTGCTTGATAGGGATGCTATGAACATCAAGAATACCAAGATTCCCTTCCTTGTACGTGGGACCCACTCATCGCTTACCATTGGCGCTCTCCTTATACACTTGCATTGCCGCCTCCAAACTTGTGGAAACACTATGGTGGACCTTCTTGATAGTCTTGGCAAAGTCCACCATAGCTTCAACCTTAGACCCACAGTTGGGCTCCAGTTAAAGGCGGTGTTAAAGCCATGGTTGGCGAAAAAAGGGGAACAACCAATCAAAGAATGCAAAGTGTTTTTGTAACTAAATTGGGCCATAGGAAGGTGAGAAACCCAGTCTGAATGATCCTTGGCGGTGTAACACCACAGGAACTTCTCCAAGCACTGGTTCACTCGTTCAGTCTGCCCATCTGATTGAGGGTGATAGGCAGTTGAATGGCAGGGGCGAATCTGAAGAGTCTTACACAACTTTTCCTAAAAGATGGAGGTAAATTGGGGTCCCCAGTCACTGATAATCTCTTAGGGAACCCCATGGAGCGCAAACACATGAGTGACGAAGAGCCTAGCCATTTAAGCCGCAGTTATTATAGTTCTGCAAGGAATGAAGTGGGCGAACTTTGTAAAGCGGTCCACCACCACCATAATGGCATAATAACCATCAGAAACAGGTAGTTCCACAATGAAATCCACCAATAGGGAAGTCCAGGGCCCTTCAGCTTTCTGGACTGGTACCAACAACCCCATTAAAGGTTAACAATTTTGTTTTATAAGGTTGCAGATCAAGAATTCTTTACAATAACGTCCCACCTGAGCAGGCAAGCCCTTCCAATTGTAGGTGCGTCGTATTAACTCCAACATTTTTGCTTTCCCAGGATGACCAATGGTGAGTCCATCATGATGGTCCTGGATGACTTTCAGGCGCAGTGGTTCAGCAGGAACCCATAGGCGCCCCTGAAACCACACCATCTCATCCTTCACATGATGGCCCCTGGATAGATCCTCTTGATTCAAAGCGTTTTTTGCAAGTACCATAGTAGATTCAGCTGATAGCGGCTGAGAAAGGACCACCTTTCTGAACATACTTATTCCTCAAAATTTTCCAGAGGTGCCAGCGCTGGCTCGTTGGCCTGGGGAGAGGGAAGTTGGGACATAATTTTCTTTTCACAGAATTATCAACTGTGTGTCATGAACTTCTACCTCCTATGGATCAGGAGCTAAAGCAGGGTTGCGGCTCAAAGCTTCCGCCAAACCATTATCCTTGCCCTTGGTAAACTCATAAGAGAATGCAAATTGGGCAAGGGTCTCATGCTAACGAGTCTGCCGTGGGGTTAGGACATGAGGGGCGCGGTAGTACAGCAAGGCACAGTGATCTATAAGTATCCATAAAGATTGGGAAGGACCATGCAAGTGGTGACGCCAATAAGTCAGCGCCTCTGCCACTGCTAGTAACTCCTTGTCATAAACGGCTTAATTCAACTCAGGAAAAAACATTTTTCTAGAAAAATATCCCACCATATTCTCTATCCCATCTTTGCCTACTTGTAACAAGGCACCGTTATGGCAAAGTTGGAGGCATTAGTAGACACAATGAACTCTTTTGAAGGGTCAACATGGCGAAGGACAGACGTGGACAACAGGGTGCACTTCATTGCTTGGAAAGCATCCTCCAAAACAGGGGACCACTGAACCACCTTTGCACCACTAGCCTTATATAAGGGTGCTGCCACCTCAGAAAGATTGGGCGTGAACTTCTTGAGGAACGTACCGTTTTAAAAAAGCTCCTCAATTCCTTGAATAAAATGGGGGTGGGCCACTCACAAATAGCTTTCTCCTTGTCTGGAGTTATCATGTGTCCTTGGTCAAACACGACAATACCCATAAAATTGACCTGGGACTTGAAAAACTTACACTTGCTTATCTTCAGCGTAAGGCTGGCTGCCTTTAACCTCTCCACCACTTTCTTAAGGTCTACTGTATGGGACTCATGATCAGGGGAAAACACAAGGATATCATTCATGTAGGCAACCGCGCATACCCCTAAAAAGTCCCCCAACTCTGCTTAATGCGGCGTTGAAAGATAGCAGGGGACTTCTTAAGCCCAAAGGCATGACCAAAAACTGAAAATTTCTTTTCTGATACAGAATGCGGTTAACCTCTCTTGTCTCTTTTTAATCCGAAATCTGATTGAACGCATTGAGGCAATCCAAATTAGAGAAAACCTTAGCCTTCTCCACATAGCGAGCAATCTGAGAATCTAAAGGGATGGTATGTAGATTTGGTACATTGACATTGTTGAAGTTCCTATAGTCTACACATGGGCGTAGAGTACCATCAGCCTTCTCACCAAAGAGAATTGGGGAGCATACATGGGAGTTACGCTGAAAAATCGCGCCTTTGGCTAACTGCTCCTTCACCTACACATCTAATGCCTCTTCTCCCGGACGGTCAAGGGGTAAATGGGAGAAGAAATATGCACCAGATCCACAGTGAGTTTGAAGTCACATCATACTCAGAATGATTGGGTAGTGCGTCAGCTGAGGCTGCATCAAAGGAAGACTCCAAACACTCCAAACAAGAAGGTAAAGGAACCACTATGGTGGGCTTCAGATTAGAGGCAAGGCTAAGGGTCTAAAAGTGGGGCCAGTGGGTCAAGTCACCCTGGGCATCAGCCTCAGACAAAGGAACAACTAATGTGCGACCATTCTTTTATGTTAGGGATATGGTATTCTTTTTCAAGTTAATTCTAATGTCAAACTTCCGCCACCACTCCACAACCAAAGTGATAGGGTACAAGAGGGCTTTGATAGCTTGGAAGTGATCTGATAAGTGGTACTTTTCAACCTGATAGACCACTGAACCAATGATCTTCAGAGTGGGAATACATTGAGACGCCCCTCCCCTAACCATACCACCTGGCAAGTAACTCAGCCCAAGTTAGTTGGCTAGGCTCTGGTCCATAAAGTTTTTAGTGGCGCCAGTATCCATCAGAATAGTGGTGTGAACTTCTCTAAAGGGGAGGAAAGAATAGCAGGTAGTAAAAAATACCCAGAATGATTTTTATTTAAAGCCAAAAATACCAGTAAACCACCATTAAACTCTTCTTCTGGCATTAACATGTCATATTTATTTGAGGCAAGCCGACCAGGGGATGGACATTACCAAAACTAAAAATATACTAAAAAATGTAACCATTTGTTCAAACAAAACGCCCTAATGAGTGGATTGAGTGAAACGCTTCGAAAACTGACCAACCAGGTGGGTAACAGAGGACGCTTATCCCTCCATGGTGGAAGGGGAGGGGGATTGGGGGGCTCATCTTTGGCAGCCTCTTTGGCATCAGCTTCTTCCTCCCATAGTAGAGTGCATGTCATGGCCGTCAGTAATGGCGTTGGGGCATCTGCAGTATGTGGTTCAATATCACTAATAATTGGAATTTCATGGAAATTGCCAGCTAGGTAAATGGCACTGAAATATTCAGTTAAAGCTTTTTCAGCCTCAATTCAGGCATCTGGGAGTTGAACGAACATGGCAAAGTTGGTTTGGGTTATTTTTGCTTTTGGATTCCGTGCTATAGTCGCCACGCTCTGTATAGCATCATTTGCATTTTTGTAATATTAATTAACCTTGATTTTACTTTTTGGGGTTAAGGTTGCGGGGATAAAAGAAATGAAATTCCTCCTTTAAGTATCACTACTGATTTAGCAACAGCTTTATGAAGGGGACGACAATCTGGTGTAGCAGCTGTTTTGACTGTAAGCTGATGATCACTGGGAAACAATTTGGCGTTTGGCTGTGGGGCATAAAGTCAAGGGGGGTATTTGGCGTCCCATTCTGCATTAACGAACCTCTTGATCTGCAGAGATGGTCCTTCAATGAACTTACCTGATTCATCAATTTCAGCCTTTAATTCCCATGGGTTTTGGTTGAATTGGATTGGGGAATCAGCATACGGTTGAGGTTTTTTTTAATTCATTTGCAGAAGTATGGGATCAAACTGGGATCCAATCTGATGCTTTATTGGAGGAATTGTTTATGGCATTGGGGTGAGGAGGAGGATGATTAGTGGCTTCAGGTGTAGCTGCATCAACAGGTTTTGGGGGTGGAGGAGGTAGGGTGTGCCCCATGCCTGGAATTGTACAGGGTGGGCAGCGGGTTGGAGGTTGGCGGATGAGTCACCTGATCTGTCTGAAGTGGTTGAGTAGGGGCACTTGTGTTTTGAGTGGTCTAACTTAAAACATGACAGACAGATCGTCAGCCCACCCTTAACACGGGCCCAAAATGGATGGTCAGGCGTTGAAGGAATAATGGTGCGCAGTGGAATTGCCACCGCAATTTTATTAGATTCAGGGCTTATCATAGCATATGCCTGAGGCCCAGCAAGTCATGTGGCCCCATTCAGGACCACAAAATGTAAGATGGGGTTGGAGCCATAGTCTGCCAAACCATCCATCAGCTCCTTGTGGAGCACTTCAGGGGGGAGGTGAGCGGCAGGCCAGCAAACTGGACCACCAAAGTGGTGTCTGCTGGGAGCTGAGTTGAGTTGTGGGGAGAGGGGTGCCCTGAAGTACCAGGGGCACAGTTGCTGCAGTGGCGGCGTCAGCTTCACAGGTGAAGCCAAGGTCAAAATACCCCTTGTAGGGGTGGAAATCAATAAAGCTGGCAGGTGTCATCACCGCCTGTGCCATTTTGATAATGGCTTGGTCGTGGTATGGGAATAGTTTCCCATATATGACCCTTAGGCCATAGCACATGTTGCTCTGTGGGAGCACTAGGGGGCAGCGTGGTACCACTTGGGTATGAGTAAAGTGGGCATCCAGGTCCTTGGGTGGAACGAATTGTCCCATAGGCTTGAAATGACTGGGTGAACCAGTCCTAGCGCGTTTTCCTGCCAGACAGAAAATGGCGGGGGAGTTCCACCGCTGCCCCATACTGGAGCAGCTGGTGGAGAATCTGATGACATTGGAGCGAAACTACTATGGGAGAACTTAATTTGTTCTACTAATTCATGTAATTTGGCTCAAAAAGTTACGCCAAGTGGAAAGAAAGTTGGCATTAACATTTCACCCTGGTATAAATTTGAATCAAAGAAGGGAGAGGGAATACTTAACCACTCTTATTACTGAGGCCACATATCCCACCATATCTTCAGCAGGGGCATAAACATTTTCATATTGTGAACGCAGTTCCTTTTTAACTTCCTAAGTGCTGTGAATCATGGAAGAGGTCAAACGGGGATTTTCAAGGGTGATTTGGTACATAGGAATAGGCTCCTTATTTGAGCCATGAGAGAGCAAATATGGTTCAGAAGTATACATAGTTTTTCCATTATAAAACGCGTTTTTAGACATTAATGACCCTATTCCCATAACCGCAATGGAATGCCCAACGTTATCCAAGACCAACTTCCTAAGGGCCATCTGCGCCAATTCTACCAGCATCATCTGAATGCACTTTCAAAGTAAATCCCATTTATTAAAATTGAATTTGGTAATTTTGGCGTAAAATCAGGGAATAACGACTTTCAGACCTCAAAGCGTCTATATCCACCAGGTATGAGCACAAAGGGGGGTACTTTCCAGTTGAATGCAACCATAATAATGCTGATATGCTCCAACCTTTGAGGAAAAGAGGAAACAGCGGTGCAGCTAAACACAGCTGAATCCCACAGCTGGCACCCACCATTTACACCTTGGAAAAGTCCCTCATGGAAAATGTTTGTGCACATAGAAATAATTGGTTAGTCAACTAATGTAATGAGAGTGTCTATAGCTCTCCTGTTTGCAGCGTGATGGTGCACAGTGCAAAGAGCCAACGCACAGAAACTAGCCACTAGTACCAAAGTTACTAGAGCCCAGCAGAGGGTGCTGGAGCAATAATAATTTAAGGGAAAGAGTATATTCATTATAAAAAATACCTCACCAAAAATGACGCTGTGCACAAAGGGGAAAGTGGTAAACATCCCAGGCTTGGAGGGAACCTGGGCGAACCAACGTTGCACTAGGGGCTAACCAGAACATATGTAAGATGGTATGGTGAATTTAGCATGAGACCTCATAGAAGAGGTCCGCACTTAGGATCGTTTGAAATAACATAAGTAAAACGGGAAAATTAGTAAAGGTTTGTTGTGAAAAGTTGACCAAAAAGGAATGTTGGTCACGAAAATCAAATATAAACATCATCAGGGTAATTTGGGGTCTGCCAAAGTGGTCCTAAGCACTGATTCGGCAATATTCAGACACTCCCATCTGAATTGGTAAAATACACTGATACCAACTTCACTCAAGTAAGCAATTGAAGTTGTATCTGACCCAAACGCATAAATTAATAGATGGAATGGGTTTCAAAACCCTGTTCCTTAACTAACTGAATCAAACCATCAGCGTTAATAGAGTAAACCATCCGTTTTAATGCCTGGGCTGATGCAAGGGGCTGGAATTAGTCACCTCGCTAGTACCAATCTGTGCACATTTGGCTTGTACCCAGCGTTGGTCTACTGTGTGCCTGAGGTCAGAACAGGCCTGAAGCTTCACCTTCTGGGCCTCCTATCACCCAGCCTTATCCTTGGGGTAGCTCCCCACTATTATGTCATTTAACCATGACAAGAAAGTGGCCCACAACTTTATAGATAGTTGCTAAAGTTGTATCAAAATTATTTTTTGTTGATTTCAAATAGGCACCATAGTTGTAACTATTTGGCAGATCAAATCCCATAACCCCACCAATACAATTTCTTCTACCTAGGTCTAGTGATCACTTTGGCTCCTGACCTAGGCGTTTATACCTTATCTAATTTATCTATAATTTAACCTCTATTTTGTCTCCTATGCCAGCATAAAATATTTGATATTAAGAGTTGTTTTTATCAAGGCCAATCGCCAGAACCTTAGATGCAATTGATTGATTGTGTATTATGGAAATACCCTTAGCCTACCATCTAGTACTAAAAAAAGAAATACCCTTAGCCTAAATTATATCTGTCAGTGCTACAGATCTTTGGACTAGTGCTGGGGTTCGCGGTGGCTCAAAGCTGGAAAATTTGGAAAGAGCGCTGAGGAGGAAACTGGAAAATGGGTTAGAATATTGAATATTTTATTAAACTAAAAGGCCTTGATATTTATAGGGTGCTTTAAGACTTGGTGCCTTTGGGATCATTGGGGCCTCATCCATTCAAGATCTTTACTGATCTTCCAGAATGGCCTCCTCATGGGCGTCCTTAATGGATAGCGTCGCTCACCTGACTGAATGGGTGGAAATGCCGCCCCATGTGACTCAGGAATAAGGGAGGAGGATCCTGAAATAGATTTAGCTTGGGTAGGTTTCATGATCAATGCAGCATGGCCTGATTTGGAAGAAGGGAATTTGATTCAATTTCTATCTCAAATCCTGACAAGGCCCCCCCTCAAGATTCTGTCGGGGGGTATATAGCTGGAGGAACTGACCATGTACCTGATTTACAACATTCCCTTGATTGATGTTGGCAATGGAGTATTTGGACTTCACCTTATGTATAACTTTGTAGGGTCCAGACCAAAGTACGTCAAGCTTATTCTGTCAGCCTCCAGGTCAATAATAATAAAAGAGAATGAGGTCACCTAATTAAAATTCTGGTAAGAAAGGTCATCTGAGATTTGATATGGATGTCTCTCTTCCAGTGGTGGTGATAATGCTTTGAGTGGCTTGGGCTTGGAGCCAAACAAATTTCATCAGCTAGAGCCCTCATAGTTAAATCAGAGTTCTTGGGGGTGGAGGCTTTGAGCGGGGGCTGGATGCTACTGGGTAGCTGAGGTGCCCGCCCATATAGGGCTTCAAATGGGGACATCTTGATGACACGGTGATAGCTTACCTGGTAGGAAAGCAAGGCGCTGGGAAGATAATGGTTCAAATGGGGTAGGATCTGAGGCGGCCAACTTCCATAGGATGGAAACAAGAGTTCTGTTAGCGCGTTCTACCGCCCCATTAGTAGAAGGGTGGTAGGGGGCAGCGAAACTCTGGGTGGTGCCAAATAGCGAAGTTAGTCCTTGTACTACCTGGGAGGTGAAGTTCAACCCATTGTCCAAAAGTAAGGTCTGGGGGCACCTTGCTGGGGAAAATGGAGCGAACAAGAAAAAGAGTGGTAGCCTTAGCGGTGGCTGAAGGACTGAGACGCCTTGACCCACTTATTTAAGTGGTCTATAGCTAGGATAATATACTTGTGACCATGCTGCCCAATGGGAAGGAGACCCACCACATCGATCCTAATGACATTGAAAGGTTTGGTCAGGGCAACAACTGAGTGCTGATATCAAGGGTTGGCCCAGTCTTGGGATTGGCAGGTCATACAAGCTTCCAGAACTTCTTGGATGGTTTCCACCATTCGGTCCCAGAAGCAGTGTAACTTCAGCCACTCATGGGTCTTCTTAACCACACCGTGTCCTACAGTAGAATGGCCTTCCAGGATGACGTCAGTTTGAGAGGAAGGTCGGATATAGGCAAGCTACTTCTTGTTGACTTTCTTGTAGAGTAGCTCATCCTTGATTTGAGTGTCTTAAGTCATTTGGCATAGTTTGGCCCGAACCTCAAAAGTTTCCAGTTCCCATCATTTGGGCTGTCCTATCATGTCATAGAGCCAATCTTCCTCTGTGGTCAGAACTGCTAATACTGGCATCCTGGAGAGGCTGTCAGCATTCTGGTGTATAGCGCCGGTGCAGTGGACAATGGTGAAATTGTAGCTTTGCAGTCGTAGGGCCCACCTGGCTAACCGACCATCAGGGTCTTTCATTTGTAGAAGCCACCAGAGTGAAGAGTGGTTTGTAATAATAGTAAAATGAGTACCGTAGAGGTAGGGCCTGTTTTGTTTGATGGCTAAGAGGATGGCTAGACATTCCCTCTTGGTGACACTGTAGTTTTGCTCAGCCTTGCTTAGCATCTTACTAAGTAAACCATGGGATGATTGACCTGGTCCTCATTGTGCTGAGCCAGGATAGCTCTGACGGCGATGTCACTCGCGTCTGTGAACAACAAGAAAGGTTGGCCAAAGCGAGGATGAACTAGAACAGGTTTAGTACATAAGGCCATACGTAAAGCGTTGAAAGCCTGTTCCTGCTCAGGTCACCACTCGAATGGTACGTTTAATTTGTAGGAGGTAGAACAGAGGCTTGGCTAGGTGGGCAAACCATGGGATTAACTGATGGTAATAGCCCATCATACCTAGAGAGACTTGAATATCTCATAGGCTTTGTGGGCGCGACATCTTTTCTATGGCATTGACTTTGTTGAGTATAGGTTGAATGTTACGCTTAGAGACCTTATGCCCTAGAAACTCTAGCTCAGGCTAAAAAAGGAGCACTTTGAGAGTTTGAGCTTGATAGAGCCTTTCTGAGACGCTCAAAGACTTCCTTGAGATGATTTACATGTCTGTTAAAGGTTTGCAAAAAAACGGTAATGTCATCCTGGTAGACGAGGACACATGAGAGCTTCAAGTCCCCAAGAATCCGATCCATGGCATGCTGGAACGTGGCCGGGGCGTTACAGAGGCCTTGGGGCATCCTGGTGGGCTCAAATAGCCCCTCGTGGGCAATCAGAGTCCACTTGGCTCGGTCTTTGGGGGCGAGATCAACCTGCCAATACCCGCTGGCGAGGTCCATGGCTGAGAAGTACTGGGAACTGGCAAGCAGATGGAGATAATCATCAATACAGGGCAGAGGATAACTGTCCTTCTTGGTGATGGAGTTGAGTCATCAATAATCCATCACCACACAATGCTTGCCATCCTTCTTTCAGACCAGCAGAAGGGGGGAAGCCCAAGGACTACGTGAAGGGACCAAGAGTCTAGCGTCAATCAGCTGTTTGAGTTTTACCATAACCTGGGTCTCTTCAACCTTGCTCTTTCATTAAGGCCGGGACCAAAAAGGGGGCGTCTCAGTTTCTACTTGGTGGAGGACTTCATTCATCCTTCCATAATCATAGGTTGAAGTTGAGAATAGGTCCAAGTATTCCTCCAAGAGCTCCTGAACCTTAAGTCGCTGTTTGTCAGAGAGGTCCTTTTCAATATTAGCGTCAACCAAATTAACCAAGGGTGGTGACTCCAAGCCAAAGTCCCTTAAGTCCTCAAAGCTTTAAACGTCGGCAACAGCCCCTATTGGTAACAGGCAGATGTAAGCAGCAGGTTGGTATGGACCTGCAACTTTTTGTTTGTCAGTCAGGTTGGCTAGCAACACTGATATAGATCCAGCATATGCTGGATCAAGGATCCCAGGGCAGGTCAGCACTTCCTTGGGAGATGGGTTATCTAGGCCTTGGACTTCCAGTAAATACCATGAAGGAATATTGACATGGACCTGGGTGACAATGACTTGGGATTTTGGGGGTACTATAGTCGCTCAGGGTAAATAGATCGGCATCCCCTCTAGTCTGTCAACAGCAGGAGGGGGTAGTCGGACTCAAGAGCCTCAGATGTGATACTCAGGCCAATTGATTCGTCCTTCAGTCTCCATTAGGCAGGCTCAGGCCTTGACCTCAGCCCTAGAGTCATGAGCAGTTTCAAAAACCAGAGGACTCGATGTCCTAGAAGGGAGAGGAAACCACCATCATAATGGAGCACTGCCAAATAGCTTTGTTGGAACTGAGTCCCAGAAGAGCAGGTCATAGCTAGGGTTGTCCAGAGCGATGGCGGGTGTATCTAAGGCGAGCTTTCTTAACCAAATTGGTAGAGAGGAATAGGCCCCTATGGATTGGGTGCACTGGGGGCTAGCTGTGCCATACTCCATGTAGTGCGGCATATTGGGAGTGACCTTGATGCGTTTCATCAGCTTGGAAGAGATGACGTTCATGGGGGAGCCACTGTCTACTATGGCGAAAACTGGAGTCTTGTGGACCTGGATGGCGACTTGGGTGACCAAACTTCCAAACTGGGGTGGTAACATAAGGAACTTGGGAGAATCATCAGAAGAGTAAGAAGTATCAATGTCTTTATTGTCATCAGATACCGCAACTAATTCCTCAGAAACAATGGCTTCTGGTTTATGCGCAGGGATACTTGAGGCTAGGCAGGGATGTCAGCATGGAGCGCCTCATCCTTCATGCTGACGGCCCTTTTCCCGCCTCCTCAGCAAGATATTTCCAGAAAGTCTTAGCGCTATGTATAAAGCCATTGCAATAGGTGCATTGAGGACATGGATTCTTCTGGTTTTTGACTACATGGACCCTAGGGCGGTTAGAGGGGCCAGTAGATGTGGCCTTAAAGTGTAGGATCGAGGCAGGGAACTCGTTGAGGGCCTCCTTAATCTCCCTTATACAGGTGAACCTGTTCTTCTGCCTGATCATTTGCATTTGGACCTCAGGATAGGAACCCAAGGCAGAGATGACAGCGGTGATAGCTTCATCCAGAGTGATATGGCTCGTTGTGACCAAAGGTTGTGCCTGGGCGTAGAACCGAATTGCAAACTCCATAGGGTTTTCTCATTTGTTCAGTTGAATGCCCATGAACGCTTGCTTCTGGTTGGCCAGGGTTTG
This sequence comes from Massospora cicadina, assembly GCA_022478985.1. Lineage (NCBI taxonomy): Eukaryota > Fungi > Entomophthoromycota > Entomophthoromycetes > Entomophthorales > Entomophthoraceae > Massospora > Massospora cicadina. The sequence goes on from JAKSZP010000122.1 coordinate 131,681, forward strand.
GTTGCTGCCAAACTCTTAAATCAAGGCAGTGCGGACCTGTTCCCAGGTGTTAACTCCTTCAAATGGGGAGTCATAATTTCCCAGGTGGTGCTGTCTAGACAGGAGTCGATATGCTTCACCTTTTGTCAATTGGTGGCCTCCTCCATGTAACTCTCATAGGCATACAGTAAGGAGGCAATACTTTCCCATCTGGGGATGAACCTTTCCTTAAAACTAGGTTTAAAGTTAGCTACAATGGGAGTGGAAAGGGTTTTAACGCCTGGGATAAGTGCCAGCTCTGAGATCTCCGTTTCCACATAATCTTGAGGAACCCGCTGATCTAACCGCCTCTGCAATCCTTTTAAGTCCTCTTTGATGTAGTCCCAATTTTGGCTGAGGGTGGAAGCAGAAGCCTTATTTGCAACCTGCTCCTTTAAGGATTGAATCTCGGTGTTCTGTATATGGAGCTGGTTTTTGATGGTGATCAACCAGGTTTTGAACCCATGACAAGTTTGTTCAAGCTGGGATATACAAGCTTCAGTAAGCTTTGTGAAGGCGCTGAGGTTATCCATCTCATCCAACAAATGCTTCAATAGATACCCTGGGGTCGAGAGGGACACCATCTGATTGAAGCTTGCATCCCAGTGCCACCTTTTGGATTTGATCCCGTAAGGCAGCCAGGGAGGTCATTATATCCCTTCGCCAGAGGTCTTTGGGTTCGCCCAAGGTTGAAGGTCCTGGGGCCCTTGAGGCCCGCGTGGTCCCTTGAGTCCAGCTGGCCCTTGACACCCCTCAGGGCCTTCAGGCCCCCTAGGCCCTTCTGGCCCAGCACCCGTGGGGGGTATTCATGAGAGGACAGCCCTCAGTAGTGCTGCTGTAGGAATCAGACCAGTTCTTTGACTTGATGTAGATGCTGGGTCCATGTCACTTCAAATAGTTGGGCGTTTTGACAAAATTGCTCCATGAGGTAGCCAGAGATTCCGCTATCCAGTACTACAATCTGATTGTGAATCTCATTAATTAATCATCAGTTATCAAGAATAGCTTTGCGATTGTTGTGCACAAAGGAGGAGGTGGCGTCATAGAAGTCAATAATGTAGGAATGTAAATTCTGGGTGAGCCCTAGTTGCTGGGAACCTCCTGATGGTGTAATCCGACTAACTTTAGGAGGTGATGGATAGTGGGGTGGACAAAGTTATGAAGGTGGTGTTCAGGCCCCAGGATAAGCTCCCAGCTGGCAATACAACCGAGGTGTAGAGGTCCCACATTGTGGAAGGTAAGGAGGTGGCTCTGGAGTGGCTGGAGCTGGCGCCCTCAGAGTAGACGCCTTTTATTAATTGCTGAACGACATCATTGATATTCTCTACTGGAGTTGGTATTGGCTCCATTCTAGGGAGGGCAGCAAGGGTTAGAAGGCGGCATGGAATGCTAGCTTCTCCAGCTGCGAGGGCAGCGTTGTATACCGCATGGTACTAACTCATTGTGTAATGCTCCCCAATTGACCAGTTGTTTGGTCGTCAGGGCTGCTACTGGTCTCCATTTTTGTGATAGATATTTTCACTTAAACAGCTCAGAGCACCCTTTAGTGAGCACCACTTCTGTCAGCGTTACAGTTCTTTGGACTGGTGCTGGGGTTCACAGTGGCTCAAAGCTGGATAATTAAGAAAGAGCGCCGAGGAGGAAAGGGAAAATGGGTTAGAATACCAGATATTTTATCAAACTAAAAGGTCTTGATATTTATAGGGTGCTTTGGGACTTGGTGCCTTTGGGATTGTTGGGGCCTCATCTGTTCAGGATCTTTACTGATCTTCCAAAATGGCCTTCTCATGGGCGTTCTTAATGGATAGCGTCGCTCATCTGACTGAATGGGTGGAAATGCCGCCCCATGTGACTCAGGAATAGGGGAGGAGGATCCTGAAATAGATTTATCTCAGATAGGTTTAACAACCAATTCAGCATGGCCTTATTTGGAAGAAGGGAATTCTATTTAATTTCTATCTCAAATCCCAACAATATCATTAATTTGCTAGTCTACCATATTTGAGCGCTTCATATACATAAAATGCACCAATAGGAACGCTAGTGGAAGGGAATACCTTGGCTGGATTCCAATGGTAAGGGGATCTTTTAACTTACATTGCTGGAAAACCTAGCATGAAGAGAAGATCCATAGCAAGCCCTCACGCTTTTGAAGGTCCAAGATACTACATTGTGCTCTTTAATAATTTTTAATATACCTCTTGCTGACTTGTCCTTACTTGAAAATTTTCTAAGGTTACTGTCATCTAACAGTACCTTATAATTTTGAGCATAGTAGCCCGTGTATTTGAATTTTGCTTTCTAAGTGTCAACCTTAGCACACTTGGCAATGAAATGAGTAGACACTTAAATCTCTTGGGAATCCAGATCCCGCTCAACATGGGACACTTTGGAAATAATATTTTTTGAGTATTGATTGAATCTTAGATGTTTGATGGGTCTCAAACTCATATTACAATATAAGGCTTTCTCTAGAAGGAACTCATGTAGCCTAATTTGTTCTTACATATTATGACAGCTAGTAGTAACTTGGACCACCATTTACAATGAGCTTTGGAGTATTGTCTTTGAAGCTCATAGTAGAAAGCGTCAAGTAATCTTTTAGTATTTTTATTCAATTCCATTTTATCCATTATGAGAAGTTCTATGGCTTTCTCCACATACTTGATAACACTGAAACCAATGGTCCTCATTTGGTTATAAGTTGTATAGTAAAAGGAACAATTTGCTTTGATCAGTTGTTGGATGCCTCTTATACTTTGAGATGCTAAACTATATACCTGTTCATAGGCTAACTGTATGACCCCCTGTGTATTGATATGATGGTGGAGTTCATCGTTTTTGCACTCACAATAAATGCACAATATGGTAAAGCACTTGGTGTACAATTTGCATGATGTAGTGAGTTAGATATGCACTTTAACCGAGTGTCTCTAAGTGACGTTTTATTCATATATAGGTTCATGAGATTCCTTTCCACAATGGATGCCCTTTTACAGCTAGCTCTTTATCCTTAGTTAATGGCTCCTGAAGTAAATCTCAAACTAATTCATTAGAAACCCATGTTAGATGATGAGATTCAGGAGTGACCAAAGGTTTTTCTAACTTTTTCAATTGTTATAAAGGTAGACTTCTTATTTGGTCATCGTCTTCACAATTTCTGTTGTGCAACCTGAGGGTTGCACTATCAATTGGACTTCTTCCATGGTGCAATCAATCATTTTCAGGTATCATTAAGAGTTGGCTAGTAACCTGTAGTGAGCACCATCCTGTTGGCCTTCTGTTTTTAAACCTTAATGGTGCTTTGCCCAATAAGCCTGATAGTTTTTAATTGAAGAATTCTATAAATCACAAAAAGTATACTATCTAGCTTTGAAGGTGCCATGTCATGATTAGATACTATCAACTAGGGTATCCATCCTATGGTAGTATAATGAAAGGAGCTTATTGAAGTTAAGTATCAAAAAGAGGTATAGAAATAATGATAAAACTCTATTTGGTATAGAATGTGGTTCTTATATAATACATTTAACAATATAAACCTCATAAGGAACATAATTAATAAAATATATGTAGACAAATCTGGATGGGAGGCTCTTGGCCAGGCGCTGCATCCAGATTGTATAATACACTTTTATCCTATTTTTGATATGGATAAAAGGCATGTTAAATGTGCTAAGTCAGATTAAACTAGTATCACGCTAGGCCAATTGTTGGGCAGATTCTTGATTATCACCATTTTGTGGGTACAACTTACTGCCTAGTGTTCCACCTAGTGCATTGTTCACCTGACATTTTGATGATCCTACATTTTGATTAAGCAGGAATCCACCTCAGGGTATTTTGGGCTTAGATTGATATGAAAGATTTTTCCTAATATCAACTTGAGCCATACTGACTATCAGTTTTTCCATATGATTAATTTATGTAAATTCTCTACCCCTTCTTAGGTCTATGCATCAATTCCCACATAGGATTAATTTATTGACATTATTCCCATCATGTCCAATATCCTGATATCTGACAAATAAGGGATATGTCTCTTTTTTATACCTACTTGTGAAGATATACTATTAACCTATTTTCGCCACCTAAGCATCCAAATTGTTAGCTGTGCCCTTATCTAATTTCAAAAGATCGTAGATAAAAGTTTGCTGATGATATATTAAATCAAGTTTGGATATTATTGTAATCACATTACAATAAAGGTATGCTTACATAATAAGACTACCCAATGGATGTTAATAATTTGAGTGGTTAAATAAATATAGATTACATATAAAATTTGTTTCAGTAATCTGTATATAAAAATTATTTTTCATATAATTTGGTAGAGAAGTTTGGTACCCTAAATTCTAGTAATATAAACTTTATTACTATATTTTTATACAAATAAAATTAATGTTTTTAAATTTTATAGAAAACCTTTGCCCAAAAAGCTTTATATTCAGGCATAGAGTTAGCAAACCAGATCTTAAGGTAATCAAAACTTTTTATGGTCAAACTCTTATACTTAATCTTTCTCAAAAATCTATCAAGCCATATAAAATTCTTTATAAATGATTTTAACAGTTTTAACTAATGTTAAAATTCTACCATTGTAAAAAGTGCTTAGTTGGTTTATTATCAGCAAACAACCCTAGTAATCTTTTTACTGCACAGGTTCAGTTTTCTTGTGCGCTTCATCATGTTGTATAATATAATAGATTATTGACCAATAGTATGATGACTATTATCAGTAGTTGAGTATGAATTCATATATCTTGGCCCAATGCTCAGCCAGTATTCCTGATTAGATACTTAAGATGTTGTGATCTTAGGGATTTGTTCCCTCATTATGTCCAACCCAATCTTCGCTGAGATTCTCTGGTGACAGTCTCTTTGGTCCAACACAAAGTTGGCAGCAATCCCCAATTTTTTCTCCTTCTTCTCTAGATCCTCACTCAGATCTTTACTCTTTTCTCTAAGAGTCTTCCAATTTTCACACACAGCAAATATCCTTGAGAATAATAGCACAATGTAAAGATGATGATAGTTTACTACTTAAACTATTGACTGGATGAAAACTATAGAACTATTTAACTCTGTTCTAAACTCTGGGCTTTTTTATTATAAACGAACCTAGGGAATTTACAGTGAGGATTCAGTTGTCTACCCTCAGTTCATACCTCTTTGATGAAATGGCAGCCGTTGCCATCAAATCACCCATCCTCATCTCAGCAGTGATGGTCTTTCCCATCCTAGCTAGGATTCCAACGTTGGACATCCTTGAAACCTAAACGGAAAGAGTTAGAAAACGTGTCCCTAAATTTTACTCTTGATCCAAGAAAATTAACCATATTTGGCTAGCGACCTTCTTAGGTAATGGGACTTATTATCCATTAAGGCAGGTCACGCTCTAACTGATTGATTTGCTAGTTGTAGGCAGCATCACTCGTCTCACAACTTGTTATTCATTACCAATCAGTCAGTAATAAAACCTGACTAATCCCAATAGGTACATATGATAGTTAATCACTATCAGATGCCCTAATTTGTCAGCAACTCCTCTCAAAGAGATCTCAAGTTTATTGCAGATTGATCCCCAATAGATACAACCAGGCGAATATACCAAAATCCCCCAAACGTAGTTACTCTGAAACTCAGGCCAACCAATTTCCAGTTCACTTTGGCTTGGGGAATTTTCCCCTAGAGATTCCTGGTAATCTAACAGGCTGGGAATATATGCAAAATTCCCAAAACATTCCCCCTCTTGCCTAGATTTCCAGCGATAAAAGGACCAGGGCATGAGAACACCAGTTGGACACTTGTCAAGTACTTCATTGGCTTAATGGAGTACAATCGTCAGTTCTCAACGCTTCTCAGGATGACCTTTGGCATGCAGCTCTCTTCCTCTTCCTCCTCGCTACTGCCTATCCAGAGCACAGTCCCCATGATCTACTGTCATGCCAGGCTTATTAATTTACTCATGACAATATTAGTCCCAGGATCCAGTTTTCCCCCCATCAGATCATATGACCTGCTGTCATATTCAGGATTCTTGGTCTGGCATCCTTGATTTCCTAATTTTCTCCTTGTCCTAGGCAGGAGACTCTTGCCATCAATGTTTGTTTCATGGCCCAATTAAGAATACTTATTTTTATTAGCCCTTGTTATTTCTCTCATAACCTCTTGGCTCAAGTCATTCATAATTCTTCTCTTGGAGAGCTTATCTCATTGATTTTGAGATTAAATTCTCCGAAATTGAAGCTTAATGGATTGTAGACTTAATAATGTTGACTTCCATATAAATCTGAAATCCCCCTTTCATCCAGCTCATATGTCAAATTCCAAGTCACGATACCAGCAGCTTCTGAATAGTTTGTCCAATCAAGACCTCTGGCTCTTCCAGCAGATGAGTCAGGATGCATGGCGGAACCTCTTCTATGGTCCTTCCAGGACTCATATGCTTAGTCTAGCACCAGCGACTAGTCCTTCCATTAAATTACTGGCGCAGTAACCAATCCCTCCAAAACCAGTCTTATGATATTTTTGAATAACTCTTGGCTGATTCTTCCTCTGCCATCGATTCCAGAGTTAAATTTCAAAACTCTCCTGGATTCATCTCCTTTCACTGATGCACTGACCATCATTGTAAATGCTCTAGAGATTATGCCATTTGCTCTTGATCGCTCATTCCTTGCCAGGTCAGACCTGCTTCCTGAATTCCTCTTCCAACTCAGACAATATTACAAACCCACTGTTCTGGCTACCAAGCTCACCATCGGTAACAGTATTCACTTTGAGCTCCCCTATGCTGAACTCTGGGCCCAAGTCACTGAGGCTTTGTCCCTAGCGCTGAATCCCTCTGATCTTGATAACATTGAATCAGGATACTGCCGCTTATGCTTTGCTTTTCTGGCCAAGTTCTTTGAAGTTGGTCCATAAAGCTTCCATCCTCACCTTGGTTTCACCGCTCCTTCAGCTTTAGCTTCTGAGAAGCCCATAGTCATCACTTGCAGGATGCCATTCATCCCCTACATGACTATCTCCTCACCGTCGCTTCCCATCAGTATCTTCCACTGATGGCTTTAGTAGGTTCCATAATTCAGCAACCCCCATCAAGCATCCCTTGTTCGCTGCCAGTTCATATGTCAATTGTTCTTGATGAATCCCGTCATCAGGCACTCAAGACTAATCTTCCAGCTCTGGTACTATATTGGGATTACTTAAGGTTATTTGCCGATTTCCTCTTCTTATACTGTTGCTTTCCTCCCCGCTCTGGGGTTTTGCAATTGGCTTCATCCAACATCTCAATTTCCCTTCCCTAGTCGCTCTCTCACAGGGCTCTGTGTCCGCTTAATTAATGTGGTTTCATGTAGGTCTAGCCCTTGCTAGCGTCCAATCTCACATCAATTTTGATGGGCTGTTCATTCCTACTGCGATCCATCCTCCCTCCCCCAAGAGGCGACATAGGTGGAAGCATCCCTGTATCAAGGACAATTAATTCAAATAAAACTTATAAAATCATATAAGTTTTTTCTCTATTCAATTTATAACTTTTTCCCAACATCTTTATCAATTTTTATTTTTACTCTTCTCTTTTTTCCCATGGGATTTGACCTTGTTTCAGTTCAGCATTCCATATTTTTATCTTTTATCCCCCCAAACTGGGTTCTGGATACATAAAACTGCCAGTTTTCTATGGTTCAGAGGTCCTTTTTTGGACTTAACCATCTAGATTGGTTCAGAGATCCTTTTTTGGACTTAACCTAATCATCAGGACATGACCAACTTAATGGTTCATCAGTCCTTTGGGAACTCTTTTATTTTTTTCATCAATCCACCACTTCAGATACTTAGCATGGACTCAGTTTGCAACTTTACCATCCAAAAGATTCTTGATGAATTAGGCATCAATCGCCATCTTGGTGATAACTTCAAACGGACCCAACCACAACTCATCTAATTTGTTTCTTCTTCCAAAACCATGCATATCACAATAGGCTACTCTTTCACCTATTTGATAATCTGCTAAGGCCAGTCAGTTCTTATTGTCCTTCAATATTGCTTGTATCCTTTTCTTCAATATAGTATCAAATGCTTGCAATTGCATATCAATCGGGATATTTGTCATTCAGTTCAAGTACTGTTTGACAATTATTCCCGATGTAGGTTCCACCAAGTATAAAATTGGTGGCAATGCGGCCTTCCTCCCATATAACAACTCAAACGGCGTTTTTCCCTTGCCATATGATGACTAATATTGTAGGCAAACGTTATCAAACTCAGGTATGTTCCCCACGCAGAAGTTCTTCCTGCAACCAGCTTCCTCAGCATTGCGGCCAGCGTTCCATTCACCTGTTCTACCAGTCCGTTTATCTCCAGCCAGTAGGGTACTGACATGACTCCTCTGATCCCCATTATTTCACTCAATCTCAGGATCACATGAGACGTTAAGTTGGTCCATTGTCACTAAGCAGGACCTGCGGACATCCATGCTGGTAACTACATGATACAATATGAACCTCACAAGACTGGTAGCATCTACTTTCTCTAGGGCCTTCATCTTGACCCATCTTGTCAGATGGTCAATGGCAACTATAATGTACTTGACTCCCCTGTGCTCATTGACAGCGGTCCCATCATTTCAATGGACACTGTGTGCCAGGTAAATCCAGGGCGGACTAGTCAGCATCATGTTGTATTCTTATGTGGTTTGTGCAGCTGGCACTCCACACAAAGATCTAGATAATCAGCAACATCGTAGTTGATGGATTCTTAGTAATAGTATTGGCGGATATGATTAGTTGTTTTCCTCAAGCCTTCAGCCTGACAACCTTGTGAGCTGCTTGCATGATAGCTGCTCTTTCTGACGGCTTCAGGAATAATAACCGCTTCCCATTGATCGTCTTAAACATTTTCCCATCTATGGTCTTGGTGTTTTCCATTTCTTTCTGAAGCGCACCTTGGATTTCTTGAGGCTCGTTCCCAATTTCTCCATTGTCCATTCTCTGTAATAGCACATCGGCTTGTGGTTATACCATCTAGACCATTGGTAACCACAATAAGCCATCTGCATTCTGGTGAGAAGCCCCCGCTCAATGAACAATCTTTTAATCATAATCCTTGGAGCTTAAGTGCCCATTGGGCCAGTCGTCCTTCTGGCTCTCAAATTGTGAAGCCATTGCAATGAATAGTGGTATGTCACAACTTCAAAGTGCGTTCCATGGATGTACATCCAAACTGTTTACATGCATAAATGACTCCAAGGCATATACACTCAGTCATGGTGTGGTTCCTCTCAGCGGCTGAGAGTGTCTGTCTCACATATGCCACCAGACGATCATCCCCAAGTTCGTCTGCTTGGCTTAGAACGGCGCCAATTGCCACCAACAAAGCATCAGTTTGAATAATAAACTCCCAATCGAAATTATGATATTTCAGAATTGGAGAATCTATTAAATACCGGCATAGCTCATCAAAAGAGTCCTGGGCCTCTTCATTCTATATGAATCCTTTTTGGATCCTTTAATAAATGGAATAAAGGCTCAGCTATTCAGGCAAAGTCTGAATAAATCTTCTAAAGTATCTGACCATCCTAAGAAACACTTGGATGTCACAGATACTTTGGCACAGCCATCCGTTCTGTGGCTTCTATATTCTGGGCTTGCGGCTGCAATCCACTGGAGTATATTAAAAATCCCAGATATTCCAACCCTATTTAAAGAAGTGGTACTACCTCAGCTTAATCTTCAGGTTAGCTGCGGAAAGTCACTTGAATATTTCTTCCAAGTGGTGTAGGTGATCAGTAAACGTCCTACTGAACATGTTTATATCGTCCAAGAATACCAGGACGCATAACAACTTAAAGTTACTAAGTATCACGTCCATGTCCCTCTGAAACGTTGCAGGCACATTACATAGATCCTGGGGCCTCCTTTTCAGTTGGTATAGCCCCTGAGCGGTAATAATTGTACCTTTTTTCTGATCTTATTTTGGCAAGCCGATCTGCCAATAACCTGAGATCAGATCCATTGCAGAGAAATACTTCACTTCTCCCAATTGGTCTAGTGCATCATCAATCCTTGGTAGGGGATACAAATTCTTCTTTATAATTTTTTTAGCTTCAGGTAGTCATTTACCATCCAGTTTGAGCCATCCTTTTTCTTCATGGTCAGAATTGGACTTGTCCAGGGACTTGATGACAGAACTAGAAGCCCATGCTTCATTAGTTTGCTGATTTCATCCTCCATGACTGCTTCAGCGGTTTTCAATAATCATATTGGTCTCATTATGATTGGGAATTTTTCCCAGTGTCGACCTTATGGATTACATCTTGTGCGCATCCCAAATTGTGGTCATCCTGAGTGAACACTTCCCAATACTTTTTAATTAGTTTAAGCACCTCCTCTTGCTGGACTTCTATGGCAGATCAGCGAGCTGCTCTTGATCAACCAATAGGTTGATGCTCTCAGTTACCCTTTCCAGTAATCCCATCTTATCAAGAGTCCCAAAATTATGGAATTTCCTCAATTTGACCACCAGGATCAGATGAACAAATGATATGATCTAATTCCTCTTAATCTTCATAGGTTCTTCACTTAAATTCGCCAGGAGAACTCAAATTTCTCCTTGGCCTGGCATTAGTATCCCAGGAGCCACCCAAGGCTCACTCTAGACTTCTTCCGGGGGTTTCTGACCTCCCCATACAACAGCTCAGTATCTCCAATGTCAACCTCATGTTGACTATCATCTGTGATCCTGGAGGTATGGTCTTCTCATTCTTGATCCTCAGTGGAATTCCCCGGTTCTCTAGAATTTCCGCCGTCATTTTGTGTCACTTCCTACCAATTAATTGGTATCAGATTGGTGTAATGCCACAATTGTATATCAGATTGATTAAGGTGTTTCTCCAATTCAGTGGAGCTTCAATATACTTCTGATATACCAATGATAACGTCTGACCCAATATGGTCAACATATTATCCTCAAAGTTACATTTAACTCTGTATTTGCGTAGAAACTATGTTCCAATCAGAATATCATACTTTTGGTTGGCCAAAACTATTGCTGGCGCAGATACCACCAATTACCCAATTTATAGTGGCAACGCACTATACGCTCCACATGCGACAGTGGTGTTTGTCCCAGATGTCCCATATTTCTTCTTATATTCAAGTCCAGCGAGATCTTCATCCTCTTTACCAGCTTGGTCTAAAATATTGATGGGCACTCCACTGTCAACAATCGCCTTCACCTGCACTCAATTCACTTGTATGTCTATATATGTACACTCAGTGTATTGCAATATAGTGTCTACTTAGTGAATAGTGGCATTATAAGAGGAATTGAGGATGTGAGTAATTTTTGCCAATAAATCAAGAAATGATTTCTTTTTTGCGCTAAGGGGATTGACAAATTGGCCTCATCTAATCAGACATCAGATAATTCTTTAGGATTCTCATTGATTCAAATCTTGTCCACTAATTGTTTACCATATGGCCGGGAAACTTCCTTGATTATCTCAGAGTCAATTCACTTTGCCCCAGCTCTGGTCACAGCATTTACATCCAAATTGGCCATTTGATACAGCTGATCCTGCTCATCGTCTATAAACAGATTGCTGATATCAATTTCCTCATTCATAATGTCAGGAGGAAAAGGCTTCTCCACAACTTTAGACTGAACCCCATCTAGGCCGCGGGCCCTTTTCCTGATCCCTTAGTGGCTGCTGACTCTTTCACCTGGACCACATTGATCTGATCATTCAGCTTCTTACAGTGCATGGTGAAATGTCCTTTCCCACCACATTGGTAGCAGACCTTTTCCATCTTATTCAATTATCTGTATTCTTTAGGCTTATTTCCCAGCACGGTTCAATTGGTCGTCTCTTTAGCTCCATTGTTTCCCTTCATGGGATTCAGATTGCGTACCAGATTATATTTGAAGCTTCTATTTGGGCATCAAATGTTGCTCCCAAAATCTTCAAATTATCTACCTTTTGTGAGGTAGTTATTTTCATTGCGAACATGGAAGACATCATGTGATGCAAATTGCAATAGGGCCAAAGGGCCGCTTGCAAGGTGATTCTGGCATCAAAGTCATCCAATACTTTCACTCTGACCAGGATCTGCAACTCCTGGTAAATCTGATCTGAGAAGCTAGCTAGAGACTCACCTTTATGAAACTAGATTCCCATAATTTCTTTTTGCACTTCAACATGCACGTCAGACTCCCAAACTCTTTTATGATGGCTGCCTTTGCCTCAGCATATGACCAGCTGTCCCCCTCTAGGTGAGGTAACACTAAGTTCTGACAGTTGGTGCCTAGGCAATTCATGACTGGCAATGCCTTTTGACAATCCTGTAGCCATACATAGTTATATTGAACAGTCAGAAAAGCGGTGACATTACCCCAATGGAATGTTGGCAATTTTGGCGTTGCCTTAAATTCTTCTGAGTTATCTCTGATCGATTCTTTTGGTTTGGCCACTCAGCTAACTTGAGGAGTGACTTTGGGTGTCATCTCTGAAAAGGCAGCAAAAGCAGGTGGCATGTTCCTTGGGGTATTCAACTTCCAAAGTATCATGCGAGGACTTCTTACTTCAGCATTGCTTGCCATATCTGGCTCACAAGCACATTTGTGAGCTTTAAGTTCCTCCACTAATTTATTTAGTCACTCTATATCCACGCCAAAATTTCTTAAATAACGTGATCCGCTTCTCACTCTGTTTTCAGATATAAGAGCTCTTGAATGAGGTCTCCTTCTTTATTCTTCAACAAAGTTACTTTCCCAAGTAACTCGTTCCCAAAACTTGCAACATTATCTATCCCTTCCTCCACCTTGGTGACTCATTCCTCTAAGGCCACTAATTCCCAATAGTCCTCTGAGTTTAGGGAATTCTGATTCAAAGTGGCTAACTCAGTCCACAGTTTGCATAACTCATCTTTGTAAAATATTCTTATATATTCTTCAAATCAACTACCCCTGTAGTGAGCACCAACTTATAAAAATTTACTTAGTTGGTTATTATTGGCAAACAACCCTAGTAATCTTTTTACTGCACAGGTTCAGTTTTCTTGTGCGCTTCATCATGTATAATATAATAGATTATTGACCAATAATAGTATGATGACTATTATCAGTAATTGAGTATGAATTCTTATATCTCGGCCCAATGCTCAGCCAGTATTCCTGATTAAACTACTTAAGATGTTGTGATCTTAGGGATTTGTTACCTCAATCTGTCCAACCCAATATCTGCTGAGATTCTCTGGTGACAGTCTCTTCAGTCCAACACACAGCTGGCAGCAATTCCCAATTGTCTCTCCTTCTCTAGATCCTCACTCAGATATTTACTCTTTTCTCAGAGTCTTCCAATTTTCACACACAGCAAAGATCCTTGAGAAGAATAAATTTAAATTTATTATGAGGAAAGCCGACCATGGGACAGACACTTCCAAATTTGACCCAAAAGAAACAAAACTTAGTAACAGGGAAGGCACCCCAGAGAAGCGATGCTATCTCTTGTTGCCAGCGGAACGCCACTATGGGGAGGGGGAGGGAACGTGTGGAGGGGCCGTAGCCACAATTGAACACGTGTGTAGGAAAGGGTCTGATTTGATGAACCAAACTGGGAACCAGGAGGAGACCAGCTGTCAGTGATGCGGTGGGAGGTATTCAAACATCCACGCCTGAAAGTGGTCCACCAAATGAGACTGGAATCTGTAGACAGCTTCTGGGAGGGTGGAGGTGTAGCCTGCGATGGCATCCAAGACAATCTTGTGGATAGTCCACATGGCGATTGCAACCACCAGAGCATGGAGGGAGGGTGGAAGGGGGAGGCCATTGATAAAGCAAACATATCTCTGACATACTGAAGGGATGTGTCTGATCCTGGCCAAGCAGACGTTGAACTTCGTGCCATATCACTTTAGAGGTAGGACACTTCTCCATGTGGTGGAACAGCGTTCCATACTGGCCACACACGACGCAGAGTGAGTGTAAAGCATTAGAGCGCTCAGCCATATGGTACACCCGCCTCAGGCAGCGTCACACATGGGAGCGGATTTGAGGCTGTAACAGAGGATGGTGTGCATATTTCCAAATAGTCTTCTGAGTCTCGATGGAGTAAGGGATGTCCATCATGTCCAGGTAGTCCACCCTGGATAGGACATGGGGCCGTATGGGGATCACGCCATCTTGAATGAGTAACCCCTGTACCTCTTGTGTGAACTAAGGAGAAGGGCGTCCTCTCTGGGCTGTGTGTCCACTAATACGAATTCTCCACTCAGTGCTCCGCGTGGAGAGGAGGATTCGTTTGTAGTGGGTTTTAGTACCGTGAGGACCTGTGGCCAATGGGTGGGAAGCCAGGTATTTCATCAGAGAGTGAAGGTTCAAAGGATTGTTAAGGCCCAAGGCGCGGGAGAAGTTGGAGCGGGCCGCGTGGGACCAGTGTTGGGAGGGGAGCGTAGGGGCGGTGATGGCCGCAATCCAGGTGCCCAGGATCTTGGCAGCATGGGCTTTGAAGTCAAGCAGTCTCATTCCACCATGATGATGAGGGCCAAACATGACCTCTAGCCATACTGGTGGTGGGCGGCCTGACCAAATCCATCCTTGCAGAAGGGCATACAAGGATTTGAAAAAGCCTGGGGAGAAAGGATGGCGTGGGCTCCAAACCAGACTTTGGAGAGGAGCATAGAGTTGGCTAAAACAACCTTGCCAGTAAGGGAAGTAGGGTGGGCTCTGAGGGAGGCGATGCACTTCGTCATGTTGTCTAGAATACGACTTTCCATTACTGCTGATGCATACCCGCCTGCCTCCACCCACACACCCAGATGGCGGACAGGCCCTATGGTAGGGCGTGGCATAAAGGGGAGCACAAGTGGGGCGGTGTGGGGTGAGCAGGGAGGGCGAGCACGTGTGAGCAGATGGGCCAGGCTGGGCATTGGTCGCTGGGGCCCAGCAGGTTTGATTCCGACCAAGGAGGATGATTTCAATTTTGGAAGCGTTCAGTGCAGCATTACTTACCCGGGAATATTCCTGGATGAGAGCCTAAAGCGCGCGTGCATCTTGATTATTAGACACCCCAACCACACAGTCATCTGCAAATGCCATCATCTTGACTAGGGCTTGGCCTGGTACATGGACCCCAGTGAGGTGGGCATTCATATTTCGAAGTAGTGTATTAAGGCTGAAGTTGTATAATAGTGGGCTAAGAGGGTCCCCTTGTTGTAAGCCCCTTTGAGGGCGGACTACTTCCGTTAGGAAGCCAGGGCCACGCACTGCCATTGTTGCAGATTCCGTGAGCAGCATTACCCAGTTAATGAAGCGAAGGGGTAGCGGAATTGATGGAGGCAGGCCCTGAGGTATTCCCAGTTTACTCTATCATAGGCCTTCTGTTGGTCCAAGAATACAAGTGCCTCAGAGGCTGTGGACTGGCATGCATTAGCCACAGAGTGCACGTTGTCCCAAATTGACCTTCTGGGTATGAAACTGAATTGTTCTGGGGAGATGGTGGCAGATGCTACAATCCCTAAATCGGTAAGCCATGATTTTAGTTAAAAATTTTGTATCCATGTTAGTTAAAGAAATGGGGCGCCAGTTGGCTAAGTCTAGCTTGTCCCTTTTCTTGAAGAGTGTGACAGTGAAGTCCTCTTGTCCTCCTGGTAGGAGGCGCATTTCCAGAAGGCTCTAATTAATGGAGGCAAGCAGCAGTGGGGATATATATTTGAAGTACTTTTTGTAAATTTCATATGGAATGCCATCTGGGCCTGGGCATTTCCAATTTGGTACACCACAGATGGCTGTCCAGAGTTCATTCAGAGTAATCAAATTCATTAATTCTGGGTATTGGAAATGGTGCAGATGTGGGTTTGGTCAAAAAATTTAGCCACTTTGGCCGGCTGAATTAGATCAGATTGGTATAACTTGGAGTAATACTTTTGTATTTCAATTGCCACTTCAGTAGGTGTATCCATGACGGAATCATCTGATCTCCGCACCTGTGTGCAGGCCACGCTCTGGCATGGTGCAAAGGATTTTTTAAAAAAATATGCGGTGCACTTGTTGCCCTCTGTAATGCGTTTGGCCCTGTACTGAACACAAACCCAATGTTTGTGTTGCCTTTTGAGTGCGTTGAGGTGGGTGGCTGCTTCCGCCCACTTCCAGCCCCATGCAGGGCTGTAGCCTGTGGCTGGAATGTTGGACTCCAGGTGTGCCAACTCTGCCAGAGCGCGCGAAATGACGGCTTATGTGGCTTGTGAGCGTCAGGAGGAGAGGTGGCGAGAGTGGTGGATGGTATACTCTTTGAAGGCTGACCATTTGAAATTGGGTCCGCACAAAATGGTGTAACAAACTCTTTTTTCAAAGTTGCTGATTCCACCCAAGTGGAAAATCCCAGTGATGCAAGTTCTGGAGGGCAGAGTTTGCACCAATGTGGGGCCTTAGCCACTGTGACAGGTAAGTGGTAGGTTATTGAGACCAGCCGGTGGTCAGAGAATTCAATTTTTGTTGTTTGGAAGTGGGAAAACTGAGATTGAAATTTCGCCGGCATGAGGATAAGGTTGATGCGGGTCATGGACCTTAATTGGCCATTGTGGATGTAAGGCGCGTCATGTTTTTGAGCAGCGGGGCTTGCTGTGGCAGTGCATCTATTAACCCAAGGGTGGCCTTTAGAATGCAAAGTTCTACGTGGCCCTGGGGGGCGTGGGATGAGGAAAGCCAATGGTCCGTGGATGTGTTTAACCAACAGTTCATGTCACCAAATATGAAAGGGTCAGGGGGTAATGGAAGGGATTTGACTGACAAGAAAAATTCCTGACGCTCTTGTGCACAGGTTGGGGCATAGATGTTGACAATAGCATGCACCACGTCAGCCCACAAGAAAGTGACAATGAGGACTCTGCCATTGAGGAAGGATTCCAACGATAAAAATTTAAAAAAATTGTTTTTCCAAACTAGCACCCCACAGTGCTCTGACCAAAAGGATAGGGAAGGGAGGAGCATGGTTTTCCAAGCATCCTTGGAACCTCGCGGACAGTGGGACTCCTGGATGGCCAGGATAACCATGGAAAATTTTTTTGTAAAAAACTTAGTTTCCTAGCCTGGGACAGCGAGGCCTTGAGTCTGGTGATATTCAACGTCCCTAAAGTGAAGGTTTCCCCCATCGCACCTTAGGTGCAAGGGGTGGGCACCCAGGCCCACTAGCCTCCTCTAGATCCCCACGGGCCTTCATGGCAGTGTGGGTGTTTGCAGCAATGCTATTGGTGGTTTTGTTAATTTTAGCAGAAAGGTTCGCGTTGGCTTTTGCCTTCGCTTTTTGTTTCCCCAACTTTGAGCAAATTTTTTGCGGTGCAGATGAGTTTGGTGCACCATCATTTGGGTCAAAAAAAATTTTCAGGTAGGTTGGAAACCAAGTCAGTTTCAACCGGAGTTTGGTTGCAAAGGTCAGGTGAGATTGAGTCACCCATCAGATCCTCAGATTGGTTGGCCCAATCATCATGGGCTTCCCAATCTGATTGGTTGATGGATTCCCAAGTTGCTTCCACCACAAAGGTTTTGATGTCCTCCTGGCGTTGGGAGTGTGGGATAGTGGTGGTGACTTTGGCTGCTTCCTTGGCCGCGGCCCTATGGGTCTGCTTGGCCTTCTTCCACTCTTGAGGGGAGATAGGTTTTACCAGTAGGTATCAGCCTTGTGCTCCCCACGGGAAAGCCTCTTTGGTACTGGTGGTTGGTTCGTAGTGCGCCTCTCCACTGTCCATGGCCAACAAGGGGTGCTCTTGGAATGTGATGCCCTCCTTGGTGGGGCATGCATGTGCCTTATGGCTGAACGCATCACAGTGGGGTGCAGATGGGGGGTGCACTGTCCACGGTTACCCAGAAAGGGTGGGTGGTATGCCCTTCAATATTGATATATGTGGAGTGCAGGATCTGGGTTAGGTCCTTTGCAATCTCCTCAGTTGTGGTCAGAACTGCGATGGCTTTTCTGGTGCACAGGTGTGGCATCAGCGTAAAGCGTTGCATCTCAAAAGATTGTATTTCGCCATATACGGTGAGACCATCTTTCAGGTGCTGCTCTAAAATGGCACGTTTTACTGTAGTAGGCAAAAAGTCAAACATGAGGAAAATTTGGTTGGATTTTGTCCATCTGGTGCATTTGGTTTTGACAACCTGTTGCCCTTTAAGGATGTCAATCACTACTTGCACTGCAGCAGCTTTTTCTGCTGCCTCCTTGTTTTTGAAACCAAGGTCCAGCCAACTGTGTGACATGAAGTGAGGTGCGACGTACACCGCGGTCAGGGAAAAAGTGTGCACATCCCCACAAAATTTTTCCCATAAAGCTGTTTGTTGGATGTCCAGAAACACATGGACTCCGTATTCCATCGACAAGAGTGGTTGGGAGTGTGGCGTGTTGATGTACTGGTTGCATTGTGCTTGCCAAGTGAGGATTTCTGGGGAAATAGTGGCTGCCAGTTTTTTATTTTTTTCTATTCTGCTGGTTTCTCTGGGGCGTTTTTGAACATTTGAGGCCACGGGCCTACCACCTGCTCCTCTTACCTTACTTGCCAACTGCTCCCTGACATGGGTGCAGACTAATCTCCTCTGTGAGATTATCAAACTAGAATCAGACTTGAATTGAATAAGTTGCAAAAGTGATTGCAACGAGAGAGAAAAGTTCCTTGAGAAGAATAGCGCAATGGAAAGATGATGATAGTTTACTACTTAAACTATCTACCAGATGAAAACTATAGAACTATATAACTCTGTTCTAAACTTTAGGATTTTTTATTATAAGTGAATCCTAAAAATTTATAGTGGGGATTCAGTTGTCTAACCCTCAGTTGACACTCTTTGATGAGATGGCAGCCAGTGCCATTGAATCACCCATCCTCATATCATCAGCAATGGTCTTCCCCATCCTGGCTAGAATTCTGTCATTGGACATCCTTGAGACCTAAATGGAAAGAGTCAGAAAACGTGTCCCTAACGTTTTCCTCTCAATCCAAGTGAATCAAACATATCTGGCTAGCGACCTTCATAGGTATGGGAATTATTACCCATTAAGGCAGGTCACGCACCAACCAATCAATTCACTAGTTGCAGGTGGCATCACTCGCCTCACAACTTGTTATTCATTCCCAATCAGTCAGTGATGAAACCCAACCAATCACAATTGGTATACATGATAGTTAATCACTATCAGATGCCCCATTTCTTCAGCAAGTCTGCCTGATGAGATCTTAAACGTTTGTCCAGATCAATTCTCAATGGATATGACCAGGCAAATATCCCAAATCCCCCCAAACATAGTTACTCTGAAACTTGTGCCAACCAATTTCCAATTCACTACGCTTTAGGAACTATCTTCTAGTAATTCCTGGTAATCTAGCAGGTTGGGAATATGGGCAAAAATCCCAACAACCATAATTATGCTTACCTTGATAAAAAGCCTTTTGATACTATTCTTTTTACATTAAAGGCTTAGATAATATATAAATCCTTTTTCAAAACCTTCACTTAAGAATGAAATAAATCTTGGGATAAGTTCAAGAATTATAATTAGATTAATTGTTATGTAACCCCAACTTCTCTAACTCCACATAAGGCTAAATCTGCTTATAGAATATTCTACCTTATTGTTTGGCAAACTCTAAATTAAATTAGAGTTCTTGGTTCTACCCTTAAAATTTACCAATAAAAAATCACCAGCTTCTTTTACATCTTTATAACCATGCCAGATTTTACTTTCTCATTCTATAGTTTGCTAAGTTACTTAAGTTTACTATTGTGAAAAATTGGCGCATTTGTTTTTAAATTGAAACTTGTTATTCATCAGGAACTAGCTACTTCACTTTATGAGATATAAAGCTATGATATTAAAAGCCTTATTTGCAATATCAGCATCCCATTTTTAGTGTCTTTTTTTAGTACTAGATGGTCCCAACCCAAGGGGGGGATTCATTGATGTCCATTTTTAGTGTCTTGGGCTTTAATTAAATGTATATAGAATAAAAATTATGGATGATTTGTATCAAATTTTAGTATTTCTAGCCTATTTAGCACAGCATACTAGTAAAATATAAATAGAAACTAAGCTATATCTTTAATTAAGTATGTACTTTGCATGTATTAAAAAGCCTAAGCGGAAGCTAGATATATAGTAAAGACTCTCCCAGATAATTAATTATATGCAGATTATGATTAGCACCTATCTACAACTTACTTTATCAACCTTAACAAACTTAAATTATATTGGCTGTAAAAAGAGTATTAATTATAAATGTTGTTTCAATCTTATAACTAAATATGCTATAGTTTTTTAGATCAACTATATGAGCATATAGCAATATCATATATGACAAAAGAGGGTAAAGCCAGGTTTATCTGTGTGACTCTTACCTCATAAGACTGGTGCTTACCATCTATGCTAGTTATGGTCTGTATTTTCTAACTTTATTTATTTGGGGAATGTTGACCAGGTGACAAGCACTTCTGATATAGTGAGACAGCTAATGAAATTTGACAATTAAAGACAACCCAGAGGGTAAAGGCCCCTCTTGTTGTCTCCAGGATCACCAAGTTTAGGACGGTAGGGAAGGGGAGTTATGCTGGCTTATTTTTGGATGCAGCATGTGTGAAGGAAAGGATCAACTTTTAAGAAACATATGGGGAACCATGTGTTGATTGTCCTTCTGTTATGAGGGGACATATGTCCAAACAGCCATGCTTGTAAATGTTCCAATATATGTCTATGGAAGCGATGAATGGCTTCCTGGATGTTGGCGCTGCTCCTGTGAATGATCAATACCATTGTATGTATCGTCCATAGTGCTATTGCTACTATTAGCATCATAGAGATGTGGATAGGAGAGTATATGTTTATAGCAAACATGTTCCTTGA
Source organism: Massospora cicadina (assembly GCA_022478985.1). Taxonomy (NCBI): domain Eukaryota; kingdom Fungi; phylum Entomophthoromycota; class Entomophthoromycetes; order Entomophthorales; family Entomophthoraceae; genus Massospora; species Massospora cicadina. Next base: position 152,583 of record JAKSZP010000122.1, read on the forward strand.
TAGGCTGAATGGATGTACGTTTTCTTGGCGGAAAAGGTGCATGGCCTCTTTCCATACCGCCACTGATGTTGGTCATTGTTCTAAACGGTGGGCTAGGCTTCCATACTGACCACATATTGCACATGAGGTGTGGTTGGCATTTGACCATTCAGCTGTTTGGTATAAACTCCTCATGCACCTCCATGCATGTTCTCTTATCCTGAGTTGTAGTAGAGGGTGATGTGTGTCTCTCCATACTCTTCTTTGGGTCCCCAGGTTGTAGGGTATGTCCATATGGTCCAGGTAATCTATCCTGGCTATGGTATTTGGGCTTTTGCTTATTATATTGTCTGTGACAATTTGATCATTGATCTCCTGTCTGTGAGTTAGCCTTGGGCGTCCTCAGTGACTGGTTTGGTCGTTTATGTGAATCTGCCATGTCACTCTTCTCATGGCTAGGAGTATTCGTTTATAATGTGCAGGAGTGCCGTGTGGCCCTGAAGCTATGGGATGGGATGCTAGATACTTGATTAATGTGTTTGGGTGATCTGGGTTTCTTAATTGTAATCCATTTGTAAAGTTATATATTGATGTTCTTGCCCAGTGTGTATCTGAAAGATCTGGGCTAGTCACCTGAGCTACCCAGGATCCCAGTATATGGGTTGCTTGCTCTACATAATTAGTAAGCCAATACCTCCATTCCTTATAGAGCCAAATATGGTTTTGAGGCGTACAGGGGGTTGTGGTTGTACCATAGACATCCTTGTAATAGGGCGTGGACTGTGTTGAAAGACAGTGAGAAAGCGATTGCATGGGCCGTGAACCATATGATTGATAGAATCATAGAGTTGGCTACCGTGACCCTTCCTGTTAGACCTTTTTGGTGTCCATGTAAGGAGACAATGCGTTTTGTTATTTTGTCCAATAATTGATTTTCCATCATGGAGTTAGCGTAACCTCCTGCTTCCAACCATACTCCCAAGTGACGAACAGGGCCAGCTGTTGGCATGGTGATGAATGGAAGTTTCAGTGAGGTCGTTGCTACTTTTCGCCTCCTATGTCTGGTCAGGGGTCTTGATGTTGTACCATCTTGTTGTCCCTGGGTAGATGGCATCCACTAAGTTGATATTTCCCCAAGAGTATAATTTCCGTTTTCTCAGTGTTAAGTGATGCGTTACTTATGGCTGAATATTCTTGTATTATCTTCTCAATTCTTCAAGCGTCCTGATTGTTGGATATGCCTACCACATAATCATCATTGAAGGCCATCATTATGACTGGTGGTTGGCCCTTGACGTTGATTCCTTTGAGCAGTGTGTTTGTATTTCAGATTAGGTGGTCTAGGCTAAAGTTGTGGAGTAGAGGGCTTAAGGGGTCTCCTTGTTTTACTCCTCTCTGTGGGATAACTGGGTTGGTTAATAAGCCTGCTCCCCGCAAAGCCATGGTTGCAGACTCTGTAAACAACATTACCAGTTTATAAATCTATTTGGAAGCTTGAATTTTTGAAGGCAGGCCCTAAGATAGGTCCAGTTCACCCTGTCATATGCCTTTTGTTGGTCTGAAAAAGCAAGTGCTCCAGAGGTTTTGGACTGGCAGATATTTTCAACTGTGTGGATGTTATCCCATATGGATCTTCTTGGAACAAATCCATAGTGTGATGGGGATATTGCATTAGTTGCAATTTCTCCTAGTCGTTTAGCCATATTTTTTGTGAAAATTTTTGTATCTGTGTTGGGTAGGGAAATTGGTCGCCAGTTGGATAGGTCTAATCTGCATCCTTTCTTGAATAAAGTGATCATGTAGGCTTCTTTGCCTCCAGTTAGGAGGCATGTTTCCATAATATGCTTGTTCATTGAAGCTAGAAGAATGTTAGAGATATTAGTAAAATATTTTATATAAAATTCATAGGGATTCTCATCAGGTCCAGGGCATTTCCCTCTTGGTGCACCGCGTACTACTTCCCATAATTCCTCACGTGATATTAGGTTAATTAAATTGTTATTTTGAACTACAGTGTCAATATGTGCGCTTCTAAGGAATTTTTCATTTTTTTCTGGTTCAACTGGCTCAGATTTATACAAGTTTGTATAAAATCTGTGCACTTTGGTTGTGACTTCATCGGGTGTTTCTGCTATGGATTTGTCCAGTTGATGGACCTGTGTACAAGCTATTATATTTTTCCAGGCGTGGAATTGGCAAAAAGTAGCTCAAGCAAGTTTCTCCATCTCTTATGTTTTTGCCTTTATATTGTACTCCAACTTGATGTTGGTGTTCGTGGATCAGGGTGTTTAACTCAAGCAGAAACCTCCGCCCATTTGTGACCCCATCCATGGCTGTATCCCATTCTTGGTACATTGTTTTCTAGATGGTCAATTTCAGTCAATTTGTTTGATAATGGCTGAAACTGCCCTGTATCTTCTAGACAATGTATGTTTAATTTTTTGTGTTGTTGATTTTTTGAAGTTTTCCCAGGTGGTTAGTGGGTCCAAGAAAAAAGATGTTTGAAAATCCAAGGTTGAAGATATTTCCTCCATCCAGGATTGAAATTCTGAGTCAGCTGAACTTTCTGAGCATATTCTGCACCATCTGGGTGCTTGGGTACTTGGTTCCGCTGGTTTGTAAGACACCAAAACAAGCTGATGGTCAGAGAATTCAATTTTTGCAGTTTTAAATTTTTGAATTTGGTGATAGAAAATTATTATGCAAGTATAGTTCTATCCTCAACATAGAGACAAGTGTACCATTATATACATGTGGGCATGTCATGTTTTGTAGCAGGGATTGCCTTTTTGGCAGTGGATTATATAGTCCCAGGGTGGCCTTTAGTACTCAGAGTTCCACTTGCCCTTGTGGTATCTCCATTGTGTATGGCCATCAGTCTGTCTCTGGGTTAATCCAGCAGTTTATGTCTCACATTATGAAAGTATTTGTTGGTAGATTTAGTTGTGTTAGAGCTGTGAGAAATTCTCTTCAGTCATGTGCACCGTTCAGGGTGTACACACTGGCTATTGTGTGCACTTTGGTGTGCCATGAGAAGGTTACAGCGAGTACATGGCCATCCAGGAACAAATTTTTATTAATAAATTTGAAATTTTGGTTCATGTGTACTATCACCCCACAGTGGAGTGACCAAAACAATATTGTTGGGAGGAGCATTTTTCCCATGCCTCCTCCTCTCCCTGTGGACAGTGGGTTTCCTGCACCGCCAGGATATCCAAAGGTGGGTTTTGTAGGAGACTCAACTTCTTGGCCCAGGATGTTAAGGCCTTGAGTCCCACATGTTCAGCATCCCTATCTCTACTGAAATGCCCAATACATCTCAGGAGCAGTTAGCAGAGCCTCCCAGCCCTACTCCCTTGCCACCTTGCTCTCCACTGCACCTCTGCTGTGAAGAGCATAACCATGAGTAGGAGTTAAGGTGTATTCTGCCCCTTTCATTGCCGCAGTTTTTGCTCCTCTCTTGGCTTTGGTTGGTTTCAATATATTATTGTGGTGCACTTGTGGGTTTTTATTGGCCACATTATTTTTTTGCACATTCCATTGTTAATTTCCTCCACAATTAGGTTAAATTCTGTAATTTTGGGGGGTGCGCTGAACCCCAATTTTGCTGCATTCATTTCTAAATCAGGTCTCACCAAATACAAACTGGTCAGATTGGGTATAAGGTTTTCTGTGGGATCTGATTGGTTCATGGACTTGAGTTCCTCGATGTCTTCCTGGATTTGCTCTAGCAATATAGTTGATTCCTCTGAGGCCTTTGCCTTGGCTGCAGCCAACTTGTGAGCTTATTTAGCCATTTTTAATTCTTTTAGGGAGATAGGGTTAATAATTTTATATTGCCCGTGTTCTCCCCATTTGAAGGCTTGTATAGTATCCATGATTTTGGTGTACTCTGAGTCATCTTTACCCATTTCCTCCTCACAGAATTCTATTTCTCTCAGGCCTTCTTTTATAGGTCAAGCATGAATCTTGTATCCAAAGGCCTGGCAGTGGCTGCAAATGGGGGGTACACTTTCTACCATTGTGCAGAAAAGCTAGGATTTTTTTCTATCAATTGTGAAGGATGTGATATGGGGTATTTTTATAATATCCTCTACTATATCCTGGTTTAGTGAATTTATTGTTATTGCCTTCCCTATTCTAAGGGTCAGCATCAGCTGAGATTGTTGCATTTCAAATTGTTTAATTTCTCTATAGGCTTCTAAGCCTTCTCAGAGATATCTTTTGACTACTGTGCGTGCCAGTATGAAGATAGTCAAAAATTATGAAAATATCTTTGGATTCAGTCCAATGGGTGTATTTGGTCAGGACCAATTGCTATCCATAGGGAAGGTTGAGTACCACTCTGACCTTCAAAGCTTTGTTTGCTTCTTCCACTTTTTGAACCCAAGATCTACCTAACCTCTGCGGATAGTATGGGTTGATAAGTAACTAAGTATAGGAAAAATTTTTGTTGGGCTTTGCCAAACTTTTCCCACATTGTCAGTGTTTCTACACCCAGGAAAACTTGTATCCCATGTTCCACCGATGACAGTGATTGTAATTGGGATACTTAAAAATAGCTGCAGTATTTTACCAAAAAATTAACAAAACCTGTGGGAGGTGCCACCTTGGGTCTTTTATTTTTGCTGAGATTTTCATTTGTACCTGTGTGCTTGGTACCTTTGGGTGGTGCAGGTCTGGGTCCATTGCCCTTTACTGCATTTGCCCAGCTCTTTACCTTATTATTCATACTTATCTTGCCTGGTGTTGATGATCAAATTATACTGTTTGAATTGAACCATGTTACTAAAAGTGATAGTAATCTATATTTTTTAACTTCTTCCCCCATTATCTGATTGAAGTAGCATCTGTTACATAGTTTAATAGAGTATATCTAAAGAAACTATCAGATATAAATTGAGATGCTCTGTTCTGTTTAATATCTAAATTCAATTGTTTACCTGCTGTAGTTAAACTGTATTTAATACTATTCTCTTAACTCATCTATTAAATTCTAGATTCTAATGCTATAGAACTCTTCCCAGGAACACTTTATCTTGTAAAAGGTTGCATAAAGCTTAGTGCAGAAGTATAGTTTTATATATGGTAAAAAATAAAGAATAACTTTCAACTTTAGATAAGGCAATAAAGAGGAGTATATAAGCTCCCAATTGCTATAGTGGCTAGCTTTTTGCCTTCACCTCAGCTCCACATGCTGATAATAAAAGGCTTAAACCATGTCATGTGCCCTTAAAGGGTTACCTGCAAATTTTCAAGCCCTGCCTTCTGTGATGGGGGAGAGTTGCCCACCTTAATATTTAAGCCCACAACCTCTAGTTAGCACCATAAAGAAGAAACAGAATAGGCATCTATCAACTAGGAGAGGCCAAACTTCTCCCATCAATATATGCTATCAGTAGTACTTAGAAGTTACCACTTCTCTGAATATTTAGCTGTGAGTCATCATCCTGTTTTGGGTAAGCTATAGTGACAGATCTTGCTGCACCATTCCCTAGAGCATTGTTCTTAACAGCACCTGCTTTAAAGTAACCTTACTGGAGTACATTGTAACGCTCTTAATATTCATTTTTCCCTTTACTTGGTCAAGACCTAAAAGTGCAAGCATTTTTATTCCACAACGTTTTACTCCAGCTATAATTTAGTTGGCGGAGCAGGAACTCAAAGTCAGATCACATTAAAAATCTGAGGCAATTAGCCAACCATCTAGATACTCAATATGCAAGTAAAAAGATCCAAACCTATTGGGAAGTCACAGAAAAGCCAAATGATCGATATTTTAAGCATTTTGGCCTCTGTGCTTAAAAACATTAATAACCATATTTACCCTGATAAAGTAGATTAATCAAAGGCAACTATAATTAACACCTTTTACATATAATTCATCTAAAATTTAATCTATAGTTTTCAAACCGCAGGTTATACCAGCCCAATACCCAACTAACCTTGGGATGTAAAAGGCCCAGGCCAAGACCTAATCAAAGCCATTTGCAATAATTATCGGCATATTTAGTGAATATATTGATGTTAATTACTACCATGCTAAACCCCTTTGGAAAAGTTTTGATACATAATTTAAATAAATTCGCTAATCAAAGTCCCATACTAAACTGGTCAATCCTCGGCTCAGAGTAGATCAACTCGCGTCCACTAAAGTCAGACATTAAAGTCACATGAGTTGGATTCTAAAGTTGTCGGCTCCAATTAAATATTGGCCGATGGGTATTTACAGCTTCTCAAGCAGATTTGCACGCTAAATTCTTAATAGCTAGTAAAAAAGTGGGACCAAGGACTTTCAAAATGAACGGAGGTACTAGCATCTTGGCAAGTGCCAAAAAACCTAAAAGTTATTCCCAACAATATTTCATTAAAGTTACCTTTTAACTCCCATCGTATACTTTTATAAAGACGCTTTTGGTTCATAGCAGTCCAATTGCAGTGCCTTTACTGGAGATCTCAAGGGCTAACAACCTTCGCAGACTTCAGGTATCCGCTTCTATAAAAATTTGTAGTATCCAACATCCTGTTTACGAAATTACAAAACCTTAAAACCGAACATGATTTACGTAATTTAATGAGCATGATGGGGTCAGCCTTACATTAGTTAAATTAATCAGGGGTAAATAATAAGTTTGATGGGAGCATCCAGCCAGGGTCCCGGTTCGATTGGCAGGAGGTTAAAGGTGGCCGTTGTACTTCGTTCCGTTGGCAAGGTTCAGTGCCTCAAACACGATCGTGATTATTCCAATCAGAATCTCAAACCCTATAAGCATCCAAAAGGAGGTGGGGCGTCATGAGCGAATCAGATAACGGTAAATTTTTCCAAACCACGGGGAAGAAAAATTCCGGATTAAAGATGATCGAACAGACTTTAGTAAAGACGATGAGAACGTGTACTTCAACCACAAAAAACATTGCGACATAACCATAAGATATAAACTTGAAATCGGAATAGAAGCAGAGGCACCATAACTTACCGATTAAAATAATGACGATCCACTCCAAAAACTCGCCTAAAATATTAATACCAGATAGAAAGCGGTACCGTGGGTCGAGTTCAGGTGTTCCCTCAGCATGTCCAACATGTCGCAGATAACATCGACGCGCTGGTTTAAAAGGTCGGCCCTTTGTGGGATCTCAAGGTAGCCTGAAACTTAGGGGAACAAAGGGGAACCTTTACCTCGGATGGTATTGTACAAAGGTTGGAGCTGGGGCTCAGACCAAAAGATCTCGGGCGTGTCGAGAATGTTACTCACCAGATTCACGTTGATCTTCATGATATAAAGCTGCCCAATCTTCTTGGCGATACTCGTCCTAAAGTGTAAGCTTCGGAGGGAAAGGGCTAGCTACCGGGCCATATTGACCTTCCCCGTCTCGGCCAGCGTTTGAGGGATATGCTTGGTGTCTTCTATAGTCTCCGAGACAAGGTTCTCATACAGTGACATCTTTGTCGACTGTGCTATGGCGTGAGATATCGTCATCTTTTCCAAATATTTCGTGGAGCTTCTTAAAGTTATCACGTCGTTATAGATCCTAAAGTGAGGCAATTAAGTTTGAGGGGCATGCAACCATATACTTGGGCTGGTGGGTATTGTTGTAGTGGAAATGGAACTCGTCGGTTTCAATATCGTCTTCATCCACCTTATCCTCACCAAAAGGCTTCAGAATGCGCAGGACTTCCTGCTCCTGCTTTTGAGTCAGCCCCCAAAACACGACCACCCCGTAATCAAATATGAACAACTCCCCCATCCCGGGGAGCGCAATATCGATGACGTTTTCCGTATCGGAATCTAGCGCGCAGGCCGTCTCAAGGTTCTCACCCTCAAACGAACGCAGCTCGCCAAGAGGGATGGTGATTTGAGTGGGGGTGTTGACCCAGGAGAAATTAAAGGGGGTATACATGCTAAAAACCAAAACGAAGTCAAACCCTCGGTGCCTTCAAACCAAACTTACCATTCATCAAAGATCTTGGGGGCGCAGCCATAAAGGGATTTCAAACTCTGAAAATACTTGAACATCGAGTCCATCTTATAAGAACTAACCATCAGACAGTTGCAAAGCTCTTACCCAGCCGTCGAGTAAGAGGTGACCCTGGGAAGCTTCTGCTTCAACTTTTGGAGTACTGCTGCGCCTGCCTCCGCACCGTCCCTTCGGGCAGCTGGGTGAGTTGGTTGTATACCTCGTCCTCGGAAAGATCATCAGGTAGGTTGTTGGTGAGCTCGGACTCGGGGAAGAAGGCCAGTTTCTGGCTAACTTTGGTAGTTCGCGTTGGTAGCTTTGGCTGATTTCGTACAACCTTTGAGGTGACCTTGTTCTTAGCTTCACCCTTTCCGGCAGCCACTTTAGGGTTTCCTTTTGGTTTGAGTGGAGTGTTCTCAGTAGGGAAATCGGGGCGAGCATTACGGTGGGTTAGGAAGGGCTCGGAGTCATCCAAGAGGGCCGTATAAGGTTGGGAATTATACTTGTTATTAGACATACTAATGTGTGCTAATTAAAGAAGTTGGGTGCGAATTAAGTATTGTGATTAAAAATACCTGAAACGGTACCTGCCTTAACGGGTTGGATTCAGCTTGAAACCTTCGCGTACAATTTCAGATGGAGCAAGTTAAAATCGAGATTTCTAACTGAGACTATCGGATTGACGTCGCAGTTGAGACTCAAGTCTAGCGGTGCAGCTGAGTAATCGTTTCCAGCTCGACAGATCCAAGATAGAAACTTTTAAAGTCGAAGTTTCTACCATTCGCGTAAGCAGCCATTGAAATAGCTTTATTGCCGCGAGCTTATCTTTCAAGATAATCTTTTTGGGGGTTAAACCTAATTTCACTTTGTTTAAACCCTTAGAGCGTATCACTTCTGATGGCAGTGCGTAAGTTACCACTCTTATAATTCCCCTTTCAACTCTTCTGAGCGTACTTTAATTTTGAACTCCTTCTTCAACTCTACTTGCGCTTTATTTACTTCCTTCCACTTTTCGATACTTTTATACCCTACCAAAAGGGGTTTTGGTTGGCTTATATTTTTCCAGGTGCGCAATTTGAAAACAGCAACGAGGTTGGCGTATTTTCGCGCCTGACAAACTCTTATTGCTTGGTTGCTATTGGCGGGTCCGAAAAAAATTTTTACAGGTATTGTTTCCTTCGACATGTTGATTTTGTAGTGTGTTCGAGAGCGAGCTTGCTGACAACCTTCCCGTCATCCATACCTCCGTGGGGGAACTCGTATTGTTGGCCGTCTGACTGCTGGCAACCGGCATGGCCTCCTTGTCCCTAACTCTACATCGGATCAGGTATTTCCCTTTGGTTTACGTTTGGGTTTGCGACCCTTTTAAACAATTAATTACCCTTTTAGGAATACGCTTATCTTAGAAACTCACTCCCCGATCAAGTCGCAATCAAAGGATCGAGGAGCGTCTGTCAGCGCTCGGTAATGTCGTGGCTTGCAACGATTATGTCGCGCTTGTGCATCCAGATATCGATAGGGTAGCCAAATAGTTTTTGATGTATCTAATGAGCGGTAGGAAACTGAAGAGATTATTGCCGATGTTCTTCAAGTTGAGGTCTTCCGCCAAACCATAGCCGATAACGTACTGGTGGGTAGCTACTGCGCCATCAGCAATCAGGGGAGGGATCGTTCACCCTAGAACGAGTATCCAAGATCAGGATGAGCTATCCTCTTTGCTTCAGGTCCCCCTTGTGGTAAGTTTTTATGCCTTCATCTTTAGATCCTTGGCACGGGTTATAACATTTTCTACGATAGGCGGGCACTGTCAATCGAGGCTCGGATGTCATTGGGGCCGGTATGGTTGTCAATGACTGGAGTGCGTTTTGTGGCCTGGATACCACAGCCACGGAACTCTCGGTGGTCGAATCCATCTTCAAGCTACAGGACGCTCAGCCATCCACCATCGTTACTTCTATGCGGGATGCTCTCGTTGACACCTATTCGTAGGGGTTTTAGTCTTTTCGGACTTGTTGAATTTCTACACTTAGCGAGCTTTATCGCCCTTTGTCTGTATCTTCTACTATAGAGCAGATTATCTGGCTTAATATTGAATATAAAACCGTGCATCTAGATAGTTAACTGCTAAACGTTGGCCTTGATAGCTTGTTTCATTCTCGATTCTTTTTTGTTTCATTGCAGTCCAGTTATGCATCCCCGTTTTAAATGTATATGTCATTTTATTTTTTTGGTTTTGCTATTATTAATAAAGGTAAAATGGTTGATTATTGGGCTCACAATTAATCGTTGCTAGTCTGTTATTTTAGTTTGGCATCTAAAGTCCCCGCGTTGAAGCATCGCTTTACCCCTTAGTGGGGGTCTTCAGCGACGAACCCAAAATTTTCAGCTGGTATACGTTGGTTCTAAGTTTAGATACTGACGCTTGATCAATTTATCGTAAAATTTCCGATGGAGTTTTCAAGTCCCTACTGGGCTTTCGCTAGGTTGCGATAAATAAGCTTTGTTTAAAGTAAAAATGATTGAATTAAAGAGCTGCCTTTAACCCTTTCTGCTCCATTGGTGACAATATATTGACAGGGTAAATTTGAGTAAAAGTTAAAAATATTCATAGACTGTTGTTATTTTGCCTAAATAAATTAATTTATACATCTATCTAATCATTTGAATGTCCATCTGCATGATCCCTTTTTTTCAAATAAACCTTGTCTAAAGTCTACCATTCTTGCTTGAAATTGCAAAAAAGTACTCTGGAGTTGCAGGTATGCCATACAAAAAAATCTCGAGTTGAAAGGGTTATTTACTAGGCAGTTTAGACTAGGCTCCGATAAATTAATATTAGTGGGCTGCTTACGCTATATCAAAAGCTTACGGTTTCATCGGGCCTGAGCTTTTTATTTGCTTATCTATGGCTTAAGTATTATAAAGTTTAATGGGCAGCTCTGATGACCTTTCGCAAGTGGGATTAGCCCTCCATACCATGGTTTCAAAGCATCGCATTTGCATTTAAGAGTATACATCGTCGGATCCGCATTGGGATGATATACCGTTTTGTGTAATTGAAAAATCTACCGGCGGATCACGTTTACGTTTGGAACATGCCCTGGGTTGAAACCTGTTATAAATTATCTAATTTCGGTAGTTGATATTTCAGAGATAGGCCATCCTTATATTAAAAAGTTTGCCATAATATCTATTATTATTCCAAGCCTCATATAAAGACCTTTTTTGGTTTAATCCAAACACTTTACAAAGATTAAACGGATAGGCATTACCAATCTGTCAACCGAGATATCGATTAACACAAGTTTTATAAGTTTACACAATAGCATCTATTATCTATCAGTTTATACTATAGCATCTACTATCCATTCTCTGCCATCTGAACCGTTCCTCAAGCTCACTGCTTTTAACTATGTTTGGTGACATACTATCGTTATATACGCACAAAATTCTGAACTTTTTTGAGAGATGGTTAGTCTTAGGCTAAACTTGCCACTCGGAGTTAGATTAAAAGTCATTGAAGGGGAAATAAAATTCGTATACGCTTTAGTGTGCTAAGCTCTATAAATTGCCCAGGTTATAGTATTATATGCAATTTGTGCCAATAAATTTGCCCCAGTTTAATCAATTCAAGGTTCTGCCAAAGATTTTTTAAACATCAAATCAACTTTAGAGCGTAAATCGACTAGATGGACTGGTAAACTTATAGTAATAATGTTGGGAAATCTGGTATAGGAACTCACTGACTTGTCTAAGTGAGCCAGCAAGCCCAAGAAACCCAATCCCTGAGATCCCACATCAGTGTCAACAAGGTTAACTTGCTTTTAAGCAGAAGCTGTAAGAGCAGACATCACTCCAAACTTGCACCATCTGCACCAAGTGCCAGCTCACTAGATCACACTTCTGCATCTGTCATGCCCACCAGCTCAGTGCGCACAGCAGCCTACTAACTTTCAGGGCCCCTCCTACCATGGATATAATTGCCCAAGGTGTTTTGAGTGATGGCCCAGAAGGATGCAGCCCAGCACTTATGGGCATGCACCTCCCATATTGTTATTTTTTGGTTGACCGCATAATCCATCTCACTTGCAGATTAAGTATTTTGAAGATTGGTAATCTAATTTATTATTTGGCAATGGTTGCCAACTAAATTATTGGTCATGATAACCAAAGAATATAATCTGATGATTGGTTTCATTTTGATTTTCGTCAGGGATCATCCCTAACAATATTAAATGAGTATTTTGATGAGGGCCTGATAGCCAATACATAGATTGCCATGGCAGATTGTTCAGGCAGAGGTGCTGAATGATTAGGGTCATTTTTATAAAGCTACCAAAGCGTTTTAATGCTTGTTTTGATAGTAGTTAGTAGTTGTAGCCAGTCAATATGGCCCCTAGAATATCTGTATACAGTTCCTGACATGAGGGGATGACTACCAATCGGTAAAAGGTTAAACTACTGAGGAGTAACTAAGGCAAAGAAATACACTATTATTTGGAAGTTAATCCTAAGGGTCAAAAGTTTTAGGAGAACGACCATTTGCTTTTCAGTGAGTTATCTAGCAAGATGTCAGCCTTTTGTCTATAAAAAACCTATAGTATTTTCTAATAAAATTTCAGAATTCAACTCATATATATTTATTTTATTTGCTTCTAGATTTAAAATTGAAGGGAATAATGGTCACTAGTTGTTTTTCTCAAGTTTCAGTTTATTAGAGTGGATTTGAAGCACTTACATATAGACTCAAGCTATTAGTTGATGCTATATGACTAGCGTCCTTGTTATTTTGCAACCAACCTGTGCATTAAACTACCCAAAAGTTTACACTTGGTGCTCACTACAAGGGGTAGTTGAGTCTTGTTGAATAGAAACGCCATGCCCTCCATTCAGGGTGAGATCCAGCAGCTATGGAAGGAGCCAAAAAGCGTGACCCAGACCACCCTAATATTAGTGACGCAGGCCAAGTTATCCAAAGTGGAGGGTCATGTTACCAAGATGGAAGAAGAAGCCAACCTTATCACAGAAGTTAATAATGAGTTATTTGGGAAAATATCTAAGTTAGAGCAAAAATATTTCTAAATTGGAGAAGGATCTACTACTGTTCAAGATAGCTTTAAAACAGAGGCTGAAAACAATTGGCTATTAGGAGAGAAGTTTGGCCAGCTCCTGAAACAAGTACAAGATATGGGGAAAGATAAATATTCTTGTATTCATGTGTAACTGAAATTGGAGATCAGGATTTATATAAAGAGGAAAGTAATATAGGGAGCATTAAGCTTAGTTAAAATCTGCCAAGTGTCTATGCGCCATTTTGGCAATGACCCCTGACAACACACCAATTAATGCTAGAATAGCTAGCTGTGCTGCTCATCTCACAAATGAGCCTGTGGAAACTGAGGAATTTTGGCCCACCCCAAAATAGATATTTTATTTAGATAATGCTCCAGCTTTCTTCAGAAATTTTAAAATAATGATGCTCAGTTGTAGCAATAACCAAAAAGCTATTACTGTGATCAATTTTTTAGCTACCGCTTGTAGGAATTTGATATTACCCCATTTGAAGGGTGAGAATTGGCCATATACCAAGACAAAAAACGTGATTATAAAGAATTTGATAGCCCTGAACAAATGGTTAACCAAAAGCAAGAGTTTATGGGAATAAAATGATGAAAAGATGAAATTTGAGAGAATTTGCCAATTGCTTCTGTTATGAGACACAAACTTTTTTTCAGGAGCTAATAACATGAGCGATTTTGATGCCTGCGTTACAATAAAGGAAGCGCTCTGATTTTATTAGGACTTACAACAAATATAGCGCCAACATTCACCAAAAACAATAATGCTTCTCAAATGGTGGAGCACATGAAGTGTTATTGTTTCATTACATAATTGAGAGTACAGACTGTAAAAACAAGGCTGGGCGTGAGGAGGCCAAAAAGGTTTAGTTGGCAGGCCTCCCTGAACTTAACCATACCCTGGAACAACGCTGTAGAGGCCAGATATGCCCAAGTTAGTCCTGGGGATACATGTGATGCTGGGCCCTGCATTACATCATGGATATTAAAATACACCAGCTATGTTATTAATCAGGAAGGTTCATTACAGTTGCTTGGGGAAGGTGATTTTGAAACCTGTTCCATTTACAATATTGCCAAATTGGGAAGAATTTACTTACAATCAATAACTCAATTTTGTAGAATTTTTTTTGCTTAATCTCACTTTGTGTGACTTTTATAAGAAAAAGCATTTAATTTAACCGCCATCTGGCCACACTCATTTTTCTTAAAATTTTCAGCGGATCCACCGCCTGCTGCTCCAATATGGGGTTGCAGTGCTCCACCACCTAGCGTTTTCTGCCCTGTGTGCAAACACATTTCATGGGGTCAAAATAACCCACCATCTTCTTCTGGCCAAGTTGTCCCCCCATGGGACTTAGTGCTCAACCTGGTGCACATCCACCCTTATTGCCCCATCCTCTCACCATCCCTCATTCTAATATATGATTTTGACTATAAGTTGACTACAAGCATTTATTCCTGTATTCTGACAACGAAATTGTTGAATTGGCCACTGCTGCATTAGTGCCATCTGGCTTTATCAATTTATACCCAATTTGAGTGCTATTCTGATGTTTACTTTCCAAATGGAGGAGGATGCAGAAGTAGCTTCTACTCCCCTAGTTTACAAAAACACCCCTATTACTACCACCCAAACTCACCTTCCTTCAAGCATCACATTGGTGGTGTCCTTTGCATCCCTCTCATCTTACTTTTCATCCCAAATATTATATGATTATCTGATGGTGAAGCTTCTGGCTTATGGGGCACAGTCCAACCTTGTCTTCACCATTCCATCTGGTGAAGAGTGCTTGCTGCACCTTGCGCCACTGCCACTATAATTCCACATCACCCTGCCATAGTCCAACAAATCCCCCATGCTTGTATTGCAGCAGCGCCTGAGCATTTCTTTTGGTTTCAGGTGGATAATGGTCACAAAATTGTCCCCTCTGTTTTGGACATGACCATTACAAAAGATTTTGCCCCCAAGCCACTTCCTTTGGTGTGGCCTCTGAGCCATATTTGGCAGATTATGAATGGGGAATTTTGTTGCCCCCTCCCACTCAACGTTCTCATCAATGGGCCAGAGTGAAAAATTGGCCTGCACCAAAACCACCAACAATATCCAACCTAATGTTACCCATGTCAATCAGAGTCAGGCCTGGTCCACCATTTGCACCCAAGCAGGCCATTTGACTCCTACACACCCAAAATCTCAATCCACTATTCTTGTGAGCCAAAATTCATGAGACTTATTGGCAAATTGACAAATCAGGTACTGTTGTCATCAATGAGGAATCCAGTGAACCTCTCAGCCAGTTCAATTGTGTTTGGGCTGAATTTTACAATTCTGATTTTGGCAAAACCCCATCCCCTAAGCGATTTTCTCCTAAACCCAATGACATCCCCTTTTAAAGTGACCACCAGCTCACCTTAGCAGCGGTGGCCTCACCCCATTAACCAAACCTATGCAAAGAATTGGCTCAATCCATTTCTCAATTCCATCAAGAGCTGAGAACAATTGATATCCCCCCTGATTTTCCCAAAGCAGCACAGGAGGAAATCACCAAATTGGCCACTGAAGCCAATAATGCGGTCTTGCATGTGGCAAAACTTGCAGACTTTGACCCATCTGCTAAAATCACTAAATAAGTATCACCAAAATTTCTTAACTTTCCAAAGTCCACATTCAAGCTGAACTTCATGTTGCAGAGCTAGTTGAAGCTGTCCTCCAAGCTGATCTTGAGGAAGTTAACCAACTTTTTGTCCATATCCACCCCCACCACACTAATGCCCCAACGCCCTAGATTTCCACTTTTGTCCATTACTACAACCTGTGTGATTCTGTCATGGGCAACAAGTCTATAGAGGAGCTGTCCAACCCCCTCGCCCTCTGCCATGGTGGGTTAGCAGTATTCCTTTCCCCGCCTGGTTAGAGGTTTTGTTTTGTTTTTGTTTTTTTTGGTTTTGTTGATCCATTTGTTCTTTTGTTCAGTTCTTTTGCTCATTGAGTTTTGGTAATGGCCATCCCTGGTCATCATACTCAATTAAATTTGAGATTTTATATAACTCAAGTTTGGAAAACCCTGTGCTACAGTACCATTCCTGATGGTAGTGTGCGCTTATTGGTTTGTTTAGCCTTAGCACCACTATTACAGATTTTTAATTCTCGTCCTAATGTTTATTAGTAATTCCACAAGACAAACCTTCCTGGTTGGTCAACTTTCTTAATAAAATCTCCCAAAAGTTTTAAGTTTTTGCATGGTCCCTTGATCAAACCAGTGTGCAGACCTTATCAAGGAGGTATTGTCATGGAAATGGCAGAAGAAGTTTAGACCGGCCTGCTAGCTGGGATGCGTGGGTACCCAAAAGCAAGCCAGAATGTCAGAGGCATTGCCAACTGTACGACTTGATATGAAGCTGGGAATTGTGATACCACAAAGTGGTGGTGCAACAACAAGGTGAGGAGTATCCTGACGACAAACCACATTGAACCCAATCCCAACTCAGTGGGTCTAGCTGCAGGGGGTGGGGTTACTGTGATAGTTTTGACGAGATTCTTGGCATGTGAGGCCATCTCATCGGGGGCAATAAGGAGATGGATTCTTTCTTTCCATTGATGAACATAGGGCCATAAGATCCCCATGTATTGCTGCCAGAAGTTCATGAGAACGGGGTTGTAAAGCCAAAAATATTGGATTCGCTGAGCCCAATCAGTGATGGAGGGAGCCATAGTGACCAAAAGAATTGGTAAAGCCCACCCAGAGTGCGGGCTGATGGGCCACCAGGGAAATGCCATCTGGGATGCAGTCAGTAAGGGAAATAAGAATTTGGTTTTTTGGTAAATTTTTTTTGGAAAGGGAAGTAAAAGAAAATTGCCAACAATTTTCTCAGTGCCATGCAACTGATTAAATAGTGGTCAATTGGGTAGTGACAGGATGGGGTCAGGTCCCACAAATTTGACCTAACTGGCGAATTGTTCAGGAATGGGTGGGATTATTCTTTGGGAACCAACATCACAAAATTTGGCGGCAGGCCGAATCTCTGTCAGTTTGACCTCAAATGTCTGAACCAGGGCTCAACTATGTTTTTGATGGTTAGCATGATGGCGTTTGGCCCAATGAGTGACAGGAATCCCCCAAGGCCATCCCATATAGGAACAGGTCCATTTGGTTGGGAACAGGTTCATGACGGCCAACACGCCCATGCTCAGTCATTTAACTGTTTGTTCAGTCAACAGCAGCACATCAGCTGCAACGCCCAAATTACTATCAGAGGGCTTCAAACCCTAGTCAATAATGCCCAATATTTGTTCTACTGGTTTAGTGATCGAATTGGAGCTATTGGGTGATCTGGCCGATATCTCATTCTTCATGCTTTTACAGCCATTCAAATTTTGGCCATCAGCCAGATTACCACCTGAATTAGATCTGACCAATTTCAATTCATTAATCTTGGCACAGATTTCACTAATTCCCCACAACAGTTCTGCTGAGGTGAGTGTGGGTATAGGGGGTGGGATCTGAAGTGGAAGGGCTGTCACCCATCGCTCATCTACTATGTGAGCAAGATCACCCTGAGTGATGAGAGGTACCGCCATCCTCTTCAGTGTCTTTTTATTTAGGAACAGGAAGATGACCCAATTGAGAGCTAAAGGATGTTCCCCGAGACTTACATTACCCTTTCCTTTTTCCAAAGGAATGGCACCCCCACCGGGAAACTGCGCCAGAGCCACGTTCTTGTGTGCTTTAGGTAACTTGATAGCCATAATCGTCACAATCTTCTGAAGAGGGCGGGGAGCCTTGGGGTGGGATGTGTGGAAAGATTTGATCAGGGCCATGCAATTCGCGCAATTGCACGCCTTGACCCAACTATTTTTGTAAGCTGGGTATCCTTTCCAGGCCACAAGATATTGGACTGAACGTCGCGACTTCTGAGATGCCAGGATGGCCTCTACCTCAGCTTCTTCCCCATTATTGATGATGATCAGTTCCAGATCTGTAGGCATTGCGCCCTTGAAGTGTGATAGCTGGGAAACATGAAAAACTGGGTGCTGCTTCCAATACGCGTGAAGCTTCAAGAAGAATGCCCCATTACCCAATACCTCCTCCACTAAGTGAGGACCCAAATGCTTACTGGCAAACTTTTGGGAAGGGGTTTGAATTTGCAAATGACAAGTATCAAGAATGACATAGGACCCACCATAAAGTCATGACCCAGAAGGCGCTTACGATCTGCAAATTGCTTATAGTCATTGATGGCTTTAGTGAGGTGTTCCCACACTAAAGCTTGAGCCAATTGAATATGGGCAGCATGGTCCATGGTAGCTTGAACCTCAGGTCGCAAGCATGCTCTGACTGAAAACGATGGGTTATAACCCAACGTTGCTTCATATGGTGAAAACCCTGTAGATGCGTGGATCCCATTATTGTATGCAAATTGAGTGAGAGGCAAGTCACTGGCCCAAGTATCCTGCGCTGCTGCAGCATAGCAACGCAGGTACTGTTCAAGAACTTGGTTAACCCGCTCAGTCTGACCGTCAGACTGGAGGTGATACGCCGTGGATTGACAGGGGTTATCTTCAGGATTGATAGGAGTTCACTCCAAAACCGTGCAGTAAACTGAGTACCCCAGTCACTAATGATTTCCTGGGGAAGACTGAACATTGAAAACACATGTCATACAAAAAGATGGGTAGTTTCTTCTGATGTAATTGTGGAAGTACAAGGGATAAAAAGAGAAAATTTTGTAAAGCGGTCCACCACTACCATCACCACTGTGAACTCATTAGAACAGGGGAGATCAACAATAAAATCTATGGACACCAAGGTCCATGGACCTTCTGCCTGCTGTAAAGGGAGCATGAGGCCATTCTTTCTGGAGTGTTCTGACTTAGCCCTAGCGCAAATAACACAATTGATGATCCAAGCTGGGACCTCTTTGGTCAGTCCTGCCCAATTAAAGGTTCACTTGATCAGATCTATGCATTTCTTGTTACCAGGTTGTCCGACTGTGGGGGAATCATGGTGTGCACAAAACACTTCTGGGCAGAAGGAGGGGGGAACCCAAACACAAGAATGGAAGTAAATGAGCCCCTCTTCTAAGGAGTATAGGGAGTGTTTGGGACTCGAGTGAGCCAAATGCTCAACCAACTCCACGCCCTCAGGGCAGGCCATTTGACCAGCTAACACCTGGGCCAATAATGTATCATCGGGAGAAAATGTGGCAGAGGAAACAACGGAGGGAACAATTGACAGAATATGAGTGGCAGGGATCACAGTAACGAGATCCACTTCCTCAGGTTCTGAGGGACAGTGAGCAGAACTACGGCTTAGGAAATCAGGTAGGACATTGAGCGCACCTTTGACAAATTTATATTTGAAGTTAAAACTGCACAGGTCCCAATAGGTTCAGGCCTGCCGGTGCGCCAATTTTTGGAGTTTGCGGAAATACAAGAGAGCCTGGTGATCCATGCAAACTGTTAGCTCATTATGAGCACCTTGCAACAGGTACCACCAATGAGTTAATGCCCATGCTATGGCTGCCAACTCCTTATCATAGATGGCCCAAGATTGCTCTGTAGATGTAAATTTTCAGGAAAAATTGGTGACTGGATGTTCAAGACCATTGTGGTCCTGAAGTAGTACTGCGCCCACTGCTACCGACAAAGCATCGCATGTGATGATATACAGTTTGGTGGGATCAGCATGTTTCAAAATGGGAGGAGACATGAAAACCTCCTTGATTGATTTAAACGCCTGCTGGCATTTGGGGGTCCAACAAAATGGTACGTTTTTCCCAGTAAGGGGATGGAGTGGGGCAGTCAACTGGGAAAGTGCTGGGGAAAATTTTTTTTAGAAAAATGATAGTTCCCAAAATGCTATGGAGTTGCTTTTATGTAGTCATAGTTGGCCATTCTTGGATCACATCTAACTTGTTAGGAGGGATAGCGACACCTTCTTTAAGAACCAAGTTTCTGAGAAAAGCGATTTTTCCTTATAAAACTCACACTTGGAAGCTTTGAGGAACAGGCCTGCTTTATGAAAAGCAGCCACCACTGCTTCTAAGTCGATAGAGTGTTGTTTGAGAGTTGGGGAATGAACTAGGATATCATCAATGTATGCAATAGCACAAGAGAACCAGAGATCCCCTAACGCATTCTCAATCATATGTTGAAACATAGCGGGAGCATTTTTCAAACCAAAGGGCATTACACGAAATTGAGAAATGCCTCACCTAGTTTGGATTGCAGTCAACCATTCCTGTCCTTCCATTACCCAAATTTGGTTGAAAGCATTTACCTGATCCAGTTTTGAGAACACATGAGATTTGGCAATTGCCTGACTTATTGTCTGCTCCAAAGGCAATGGGTAGGGATCTGTAACTGTTATTTTGTTCAAGTGACCATAATCCACGCAAGGATGGAGCGATCCATCCGATTTTCTTGCAAAAATGATAGGGGAGGCAACGGGTGAAGTTTCTTTGAACAACCAACCTTTTTTCAACATATCATCCAACCAGATATTGAGTGCAACCTCTTCCTCCGCTGTATGGGGATACAATGGGCAGTTAGTATTCACCAACTCCACAGTTGTCCAAAATCCACAATTGTACCTAGTATGTTTTGGCAGATGATCCGCCTTTTCCATGTCAAAGATTCTCCGATATGGCATTAAGCTTTTGGGAAAATTGGCTGGGATGCCCACATAAGTAACTAGGGTAGTGATAGAGCTGGTCCCTTGTATTTTCTTGAGGGTGTTGATCAAAGGGAACTCTCCCTCCAAATCATCATTGGCAAATGACAATGTATTAGACTCTAAATGAATCTTCACATGTTGTCAGCGCCACCAACCCACCCCTAAGATCACTGTGAACACCAAGTTTGGCATGGTCAAAAAATGATTGCAGAAGTTATATTGGTGGATTGAGAAGTGTATCAGCCGGCGGATATCATATGAAGGCTGGTAAGCAGAAGAGACCAACATTACTGAGGAGCCCACATCCATTTCCAATTTTAGACGTTGTGCCAACTCAACACTCATGAAGTTCCCCACTGCTCCGGTATCCACCAGAGCTTTGAAGGAGACATGATGTGGACCAATACTGATTTTCATAGTACAAGGAAATAAGCAGAATTCTGTTTATTGGGAGATTTGACCGACTTATGGATGATTGAAGAAATAACGGGTATATTGGGGCCAGGGTCAGGGTTCTTAGCTGGGGCGAAGATTGGAAGTATGAGAGTGGGGAAAATCATTTCCTCCATATGGGCTTGAACAGAATCATTAATAGTTAACTCTGGAAATGCCAACTCAGACTCGGGGGTTATGGCAGGTTAAGACCCATGTCAACTGCTATTTCAGTGACAGGCGCATCATCTACATCTTTGTTAGGAAATCCTAACATAAAATTCCCCTTCTGATACTGGGGAACATGGCGAGGCAAAGCTTTGATAGTAGTTGTGGTGACATATATTTGATCTACTGATCATTGGATAGTAGAGCAGACCACGTGATGAGAGGAAACCAAATCCAAGCTCGCTCTAAAGACTGCCTGAAGCATATTGATAGATAGGCCCAACGCGGGAGCCAGCTCGCAAAAGGTAGAAATCATAGAAGCCAAACTAGGGGCTTTGACCATGGCAAGGAGCAGTCTGAATAAGTGGTCAGATTGGGACAAAGGGGTTTCAAGGCGGCCAATACAACAGCCATCAGGGGGTGGAATCTCCTTCTTGTGAGGAAGAATGCAAAATACTTCTCACCCAATGGCGGGCATCTTCATCCACGGCATTTAACAATGTAAGCCCTTGTTGGGCATGCGATATTGCAGAAGCGTTATTGAGTGCAATTGTTGTATGGATTTTTACTTTGGCAAGTGCATCGAGAAACTAATTGGTGATCTCTTGGGAGGGGATAATTGATCTTTTCCCCAGGCTAGAGGAAATCAGAGGAGATGCAATCTTCACATCTTGGGTGGCTTGAAGAAGGTTTCCCAAAATAGAGCGGATGCTTCTCCCCAAAGTCAGAAAGTGACCAAAAAAAGAACAAACAGCACACAACTGATTGCACGTTCATCTGAAAGAGAGTAACCACTGCGGCGCCCAATTCAAAAACCAAGGCAGAAGTGGCTGGAAATAATGAATTGTCAATTATGTCATGGAAATGGAAGAAGAAGTTTAGACCAGCTGCCAGCCGGGATGCATGAGCACCCAAAAGCAAGCCAGAATGCCAGAGGCATTGCTGAACGTATGACTTGATATGAAGCTGGGGATTGTGATACCACAAAGTGGTGGTGCAACAACAAGGTGAGGAGTATCCTGATGACAAACCACATTGAACCCAATCCTAACTCAGTGGGTCTAGCTGCAGGGGGTGGGGTTACTGTGATAGTTTTGACGAGATTCTTGGCATGTGAGGCCATCTCATCGGGGGCAATAAGGAGATGGATTCTTTCTTTCCATTGATGAACATAGGGCAATAAGATCCCCATGTATTGCTGCCAGAAGTTTGTGAGAATGGGGTTGTAAAGCCAAAAAATCGGACTTGCTGAGCCCAATTGGTGATGGAGGGAGCCATAGTGACCAAAAGAATTGGTAAAGCCCACCTGGAGTGTGGGCCGATGGGCCACCAGGGAATTGCCATCTGGGATGCAGTCAGAAAAGGAAATGAGAATTTGGTTTTTTGGTAAAATTTTATTTGGAAAGAGAAGTAAAAGAAAATTGACCAACAATTTTCTCAGTGCCATGCAATTAATTAAATAGTGATCAATTGGGTAGTGACAGGATGGGGTCAGGTCCCACAAATTCAACCTAACTGGCAAATTGTTTGGGAATGGGCGGGTTTATTCTTTGGGAACTGACATCGCAAAATTTAGCGGCAGGCCAAATCTCTGTCAGTTTGACCTCAAACATCTGAACCAGGGCTCAACTACGTTTTTGGTGGTTAGCATGATGGCGTTTAGCCCAACAAGCGACAGGAAACCCCCAAGGCCATCCCATATAGGAATGGGTCCATTTGGTTGAAAACGAGTTCAGAATGGCCAACCCACCCGCACTCAGTCATTTAACCATTTGTTCAGTCAAGAGTAGCCCATCAGGCGCAACGCCCAAATTACTATCAGAGGGCTTTGAACCCTCGTCAATGGCGCCTGATATTTGTTCTACTGGTTTAGTGATCAAATTGGAGCCATTGGGTGATACAGATGATATCTCATTCTTCATGCTTTTACAGCCATTCAAATTTCGGCCATCAGCCAGATTATCACCCAAATTAGATCTGACTGATTTCAATTTGGTAATCTTGGCACAGATTTCACTAATTCCCCGCAACAGTTCTGCCAAGGTGAGTGTGGGTATTGGGGGTGGGATCTGAAGCAGAAGGGCTGTCACCCATCGCTCATCTACTATGTGAGAGAGATTGCCCTGAGTGATGAGAGGTACCGCCATCCTCTTCAATGTATTTTTACTTGGGAATGGGAAGATGACCCAATTGAGAGCCAAAGGATGTTCCCCAAGACTTACAGGTATACAACAATATGGGGTATCTTATCTTAACAAATTTAACTACAGAATCAGGTGCATAACTGGGCCGCCCTGCTCCTGTCAGATCAGGGCACCTAAACACCCTGACACTGATCTGCACTTGGTTATGGAATCCGCGTTGGGTCTAACTAAGCTAATGTTTATTAGTATCTTGTTGTCTACTCTGTGTTGTACACCCTGTTTCTGGTTCCTCTGTGCTCTGGTACCTTCCAAGGTGCCTTATTCCCAATCTTACTAGCGACTAGTTCCCCTGTGGTGTGGCTGTGTATTCTGCACCACCTTTCTTGGAACAAGAGGTTTACAGAAACTCTCCAGACATTAGTCAACCAGCCTTTTTACTTTACATGCATTAGAACTATCTGTGTTGGACTTTCTCCAAGTGTGAACTAAGTGCAATGGCCGTTTATCACGGCCTCTATGGTGCTCACCACAGCTTTCTCATTTGGTTTAGTATTGGTGCATCTTGTCATTATTCTTGCTACTACTAACTGGGAAGTGCCCACCTTTCCTTCTCATATCTGGTGGAGTTAGTCCTTTGTGATCCTGTTGTCATGATTACCAACTTCCCCCAATATTTATTCTGAAATTTAGCAGGCTCTTGCATTCCACTCACTGAAAGCTCTTATATTAATAACAAATGAACTGGTTCATGCCACCCTTGTGTGGGGTAGCTTTGTTGTTTCAGATGTCTCCTATGTGGCTGACTGGGTTTTTGTGGTGTTCTTCGTACAGCTGCTTTAGTGAAATTCAGTTGTGTTTTTGGAGCGCTTCTTGGAGAAGCGTCGCCCATGTAAGTCCAGGGGAACGTCCCCTCTGCGTGGACTGGACAATTTTCCCATTTCATAATAAAAAGGGTCCAAAGAGTGCTGCTGTACCTCTCGTCACTCAAGGCAACCTCACCCATGTGGTAGACAAGCGCTGGGTAACAGCACTACCTCTTAAAATTTTTTCCTGGTTCCTGCGCTTGCCTCCACCAAATTAGATCACCAAACCAAGAAATCTGCACCAGAATCATTAGTAACCATCTTCACGAGATGGAAGAACTTTATGAAACTGATGGCACTAAATCCTCAGAATCAAAGTCAAAATGTCCAAAAACAATGGGAATAAAGCCTAACGGGCAAGAAAAAATAGTTAGAGGGGGACAAGTAATGAATTCTTGGTTGAAATTGCTGATGGCATTGAGACATTGAGAAGTATGGTTGCTGACACCAAATTCCCTTGAAATTGTCAGGGACAATCCCCAATGGGCAAATAAACATCAGGTACTGTTTCCTATAGTTCAAATCTCCCATTTCAAAATTTGGGATTGGTGTTCAATGGTACCCATTTAGCTGAAAGAATGCTCCAGCGACTGGGCACAAGTGGGTTGTCCATCCCAAACCTGTTTCCAACCCGTTGGGACCACCCCTATGTGGGGTGCCCTTGGGGGATCCCGTTGCCCATTTGGCCAGATGCTGATGTGCTAACCAACATAAATTCAGTAAAGCCTCAGGTTAGGCGTTCACGGAAAAACTGATAGTGACTCAGTCTTCCTCTGAATCCTTCAATACAGTTCTGATTAGGATCATTCACCCTCTTCACCAAAAATTTGCTGAATTAGGTCAAATTTGAGGGCCCCAATCCAGTTGCTTTGACAATATGACCCAAATCGAACACTATTTGATCAGTTGCATCACATTGAGGAAATTGTTAGTTGATTCTTAACATTTACTTTATATAAAATTCCCTCTAGTGCCCATATTTTTTATTCTACTTCAGTTCTTCTTGCCAAACTCCCAAAGGCACTAATTTGTGGCCCGTTGGTCCCTATACTGGATGGGCTATACCAGTTTTGATAGTCACAATTGCTCCCACCATAGTCAACTAAATCTATAGTGCAAGGAATTTTTAAGGATTTAATCCCGTTTTTGAAGATATCCACTATCATGATATCATATTCTTTTGGCCTCACATATCTCACCTTAAGTCAAGGATCTTCATTCTTGTCTCTGGTCTGGTGATGACCCCTTCCAGCAAAAACCTGAAGCAGTTTATCCAGTAGTGCAACCCTCTGCAGTAAGGCCTGCAGGGTCTGAGGTTGCATCAGTTTGGTTCATTGCCAGTTCTTTTTTCATGATTGCTGCACATCAATGAGCCATTGTTGCCCAGCTTCCCGCACCATACAACGGCATTCTAGCAGCAATGCCACTGGCATTCTGGCTTGCTTTTTGGATGCTTTTGCATCATAAATGGTAGGCAATTCTAGAATTCTCATGATGTTTTCTGACATAATTGACCAACCATTGTTTCCTGCCATTTCCGCCCTTCTTTTCTGAGTTGGGCGCCTCAGTGGTTACCCTCTACCAAATGAACGTGCAGTCAGTAATTTGTCTCCTACTGTTTGTTTGATCAGTTGCCTATTTTGTAAGCAGCGTTTTAAATGCTTTGGAAAAACTTCTAGCTGGTAGAAGAATCCTGTGGTCTTCTACTCTTCCTCAAATTATGCTCAAGAAGGGAATCTGAGTGTCCCTTCTGGAGATATTGCTAATCAGGCCCTTGACGCACTATATAAGGTGCAAATGCGCTCTGAAATTGCGCTGAATAATGCTGCCTCACTATCCAACGCCCAACAAGGTGTTTACCTTTTGGAGCAGTAGAAGGAGAAGCCTGTCAGTGGGTGCGAGGACTTCTGTGTTCCATTGCATATGTGGGGCACTTTATCTCACTTGTCGCAGCAGTATCAGCAGCTTTGAAACCCCCTGTGTCACGTTCAGACCGTTTAATTCAATTACTTTCCTTTATGACTAAAGCCCATAGCTTGGCCTCTTTAATCACAACCTTCCATGAACAGGCTCATGCGCTTGAGCTCTCTAATGATATGCTCCGAGAAATTTTTAGATCAGCGTTGGATTCTGCCTCTGATCAAAATGAAATTTGGTCCACCCATATGGGATCAGTGGAACAAATGTGTAAGGCTGTGACCTCCATCAATGTCTCCCTTCGCCATGATCCCCACCTTAAAGTGGGAAATTATATGATCAGGCTTCCCTATGAAAGCTTGGATTATTTTCTCAACTTTGAAACAGTATTGGTACTGGCCCCAGAGTCAGCCAATATCCCCATGCCTAAGTCACATTATCCTAATTCATCTGTTAATGAGTCAGTCAAAGCTCAGATCAAAGAAGCTGGTTCCCAAACACTTGCTCTTCACAACTTTATTCCTGATGTTAAGTTTTCTACTGATGGTGCAAGCTAAAATGACTTAACAATGAATTTGAGGATAAATACTCGCTTTTTTAAATGAAACTCCTGCTCATAATTGGGAAGAAGATTCTCCAATAAACCTCAAATAATAGCCAAGTAACTCCAGTACACTCACCATTCTTAAGTCTACTGGCAACAACGATTATGAGACCTTCTGCCTTCATACAAATTTAGGAAATTATTCCTCTATAATTAGCTCTACTTCTCTGGCAGGTAACTGAGTACTTCTCTTCAGGAAGTACAAATGCACACAACTATCTAATAAAGATTTAAAGGCAACAGATACAGATATCAGATAAATGACAGATGGACAACAATAATTAATAAACTAAGAGACAGTAGTTATTACTTTTCTCTCTCATTGAAATCACTTTTGCAACCCATTCAATTCAAGTCTTAATCTAGTTTGATAATCTCACAGAGGAGATTAGTCTGCGCCCATGTCAGGGAGCAGTTGGGCAAGTAAGGTAAGAGTAGCAGGTGGGAGGCCCGCGGCCTCAAACGTTTGAAAACGCCCCAGAGAAACTGGCAGAATAGAAATTTTTTTTTAAAAAACTGGTGGTCACTATTTCCCCAGAAATCCTCGCCAGGCAAGCATGATGCAACCAGTACATCAATACGCCGCACTCCCAGCCACTTTCATCGGTGAAATACAGAGTCCGCGTGTTCCTGGACATCCAACAAACGGCTTTATGGGAAAAATTTTGTGGGGATGTGCACACTTTTTTCCCAACTGTGGTGTACGTCGCATCTCACTTCATGTCACACGGTTGGCTGGACCTTGGTTTCAAAAACAAGGAAGCAGCAGACAAAGCTGCTGTGGTGTATAGTGATTGACATCCCCAAAGGGCAACGGGTCATCAAAACAAAACGCACTAGATGGACAAAATCCAACCAAATTTTCCTCATGTTCGACTTCTTGCCTACTACAGTAAAACGTGAAAAATGGAGCAACACCTGAAAGATGGTCTTGCCATCTACGGCGAAGTACAATTTTTTGAAATGCAATGCTTTATGCTGATGCCACACCTGTGCACTGGCAAAGTCATTGCAGTTCTGACCCCAACCAAGGAGATCATGAAGGACCTAACCCAGATCCCACACTCCACTTTTATTAATATCGAAGGGCATACCACCCACCCTTTCTGGGTAACCATGGACAGCGCGACCCCCATCTGCACCCAATGTGATGCGTTCAGCCATAAGGCACATGCATGCCCCACCAAGGAGGGCATCACATTCTAAGAGCACCCCTCGGCAGCCATGGCCAGTGGAGAGGTGCACTACAAACCAACTGTAAGCACCAAAGAGGCTTTCCCATGGGGAGCACAAGGTTGTTACCTACTGGTAAAGCCCATTTCCTTGCAAAAGTGGAAGAAGGCCAAGCAGGCCCACAGGGCCACGGCCAAGGAAGCGGCCAAAGTCACCACCACTATCCCACACTCCCAACGCCAGGAGGACATCAAAACCTTTGTGGTGGAAGCAAATTGAGAATCCATCAACCAATCAGATTGGGAAGCCCATGCCAATTGGGCCATCCAATCTGAGGATCTGATGGGGGATTTGATCTCACCCAATCATTGCACCCAAGCTCTGGTTGAAAATGACTTGGGGCCCATCCTACCTGAAAATTTTTTTTGACCCGCTCAACGGTGCACTGAACTCATCTGCACCACAAAAAATTTGTCCGACATCGGGGAAACAAAAAGTGTTGGCAAAAGCCAACGCGAACCTTTCTGCTAAAAATCAACAAAAATACTGATAGCGTTGCTGCAAATACCCACGCTGCCATGAAGGCCCATGGGGATCTAGAGGAGGCTAGTGGGCCCAGGTGCCCACCCCCTTGCACCTAAGGTGTGATGGGGGAAACCTTCACTTTAGGAACGTTGAATATCGCTGGACTCAAGGCCTCACCATCCTGGGATAGGAAACTGAGTTTTTTACAACAAACTTTACCCGTAGATATCCTGGCCATCCAGGAGTCTCACTGTCTGCAAGGTTCCGAGGAGGCTTGAAAACCGTTCTCCTCCCATCCCTATCCTTTTGGTCAGAGCACTGTGGGGTGCTAATTCAGAAAGATAACCTTTTTCAAATTTTTTATTGTCAGAAACCTTCCTCAATGGCTGAGTCCTCATTGTCACTTTCTCGTGGGCCAATGTGGTACACACTATTGTCAACATCTATGCCCCAAATGGTGCACAAGAGTGTCAGGAATTTTTCTCATCAGTCAAATCCCTCCCGCTACCCCAGACCCTTTTGTAGTCAGCGACATAAACTGTTGGCTAAACACTACAACGGACCAGTGGCCTTCCTCCTCCCACGCCCCCCAGGGTCATGTTGAGCTCCATGTTCTAAAGGCCACTATTGGGTTAATGGATGTGCTGCCGCGGCAAGCCCCACTGCTTGAGAACATGACACGCCCACACATCCACAACGGCCAATTAAGGTCCATGTCCTGCATTGGCCTTATCCTTACATGGCGAAATTCCAACCCCACATATCCCACTTCAAAACAACAAAAATGGAATTCTCTGACCACCGACTGGTCTCAATAACCTAGCACCTACCTGTCACAGTGGCTAAAGCCCCACATTGGTGCAAAATCCGCCCCCCTGAGCTCGCGTTGCCAGGATTTTCCACTTGGGTGGAATCAGCAACTTTGGCAAAAGATTTTGTTGCACCATTTTGCGCGGACCCCATTTCCACATGGGCAACCTTCAAAGAAGATACCATCTGCCACTCTCATCACCTCTCCTCCAGATGTTCACGAGCCACATCAGCTGTCATTTCACGCGCTCTGGCAGAGCTGGCACACCTGGAGTCCAACATCCCAGCTACAGGATACAGCTCTGCATGGGTCTGGAAGTGGGCAGAGGCAGCCGCCCACCTCAATGCACTCAAAAGGCAACACAAACATTGGGTTTGTGTTCAGTACAGGGCTAAACGCATCACAAAAGGTGACAAGTGCACCACATATTTTTTTAAAAAAATTTTCACACCATACCAGAGCATGGCCTGCACACAGGTGCGAAGATTGGATAATTCTATCGTGGATATGCCATCCAAAGTGGCAATCAAAACACAAAAGTATTACTCCAAGTTGTACCGATCCAATCCAATTCAGCCAGCCAAAGTGGCGGAATTTCTTGACCGAGCCCACATCTGCACCATTTCCTGATACCAGGAAATAATGAATTTGATTACTCCAAACGAATTATGGACAGCCATCCGCGGTGCACCAAACCAAAAATGCCCAGGCTCAGATGGCATTCCATATGAATTTTACAAAAAGTACTTCAAATATATATCTCCACTACTGTTGGCCTCATTCAACCAGAGCCTTTTGGAAACGTGCCTCCTGCCAGGAGGACAAGAGGCCTTCAACGTCACACTCTTCAAGAAAGGGGACAAGCTAGACTTAGCCAACTGGCGCCCCATTTCTTTAACTAACACAAATACAAAAATTTTAACAAAAATCATGGCTAACCGTTTAGGGATTGTAGCTTCTGCCACCATCTCCCCAGAACAATTTGGTTTAATACCCAGAAGGTCAACTTGGGACAACGTGCACTCTGTGGCAAACGCATGCCAGTCCACAGCCTCTGGGGCACTTGCATTCTTGGACCAACAGAAGGCCTATGATAGAGTGAACTGAGAATACCTCAGGGCCTGCCTCCATCAATTCCGCTTACCCCCTCGCTTCATCAACTGGGTAATGCTGCTCACGGAATCTGCAACAATGGCAGTGCGTGGCCCTGGCTTTCTAACGGAAGTAGTCCGCCCTCAAAGGGGCTTGCGACAAGGGGACCCCCTTAGCCCACTCTTATACAACTTCAACCTTAACCCACTACTTCAAAACGTGAATGCCCAACTCACTGGGGTCCATGTGCCAGGCCAAGCCCCAGTCAAGATGATGGCGTTTGCAGACGACTGTGTAGTTGGGGTGTCAAATAATAAAGATGCACGTGCACTTAAAGCTTTCATCCAGGAATATTCCTGGGTAATTAACGCTGCACTGAACGCCTCCAAAACCGAAATTATCCTCCTTGGTCAGTCTCATAACTGTTGGGCCCCTGAAACCAGTGCCCAGCCCAGACCATCTGCTCACACACGCGCTCGCCCTCCCAGCTCACCCCGAACCGCCCCACTTGTGCTCCCCTTCATGCCACGGCCTATTATAGGGCCAGTCCGCCATCTGGGCATGTGGGTGGAGGCAGGCGGATATGCATCAGCAGTAATGGAGAGTCATATTCTAGATAACATGATGAATCACATCGCCTCCCTCAGAGCCCACCCTATTTCCCTTACTGGCAGGGTCGTTTTGGACAACTCTATGCTCCTCTCCAAAGTCTGGTTTGGAGCCCACACCATCCCCTTCTACCCAAGCTTCTTCAAATCATTGCATGTCCTGCTGCAAGGATGGCTTTGGTCAGGTCGCCCTCCACCAGTACGGCTAGAAGTCATGTTTGGCCCTCGTCGTCATGGTGACATAGGCCTGCTCGACTTTAAAGCCCATGTTGACAAGATCTTGGGTACCTGGATTGCAGCCGTCACCACCCCCACACTCCCCTCCCAACACTGGTCCCGCATGGCCCACTCCAACTTCTCCCACGCCTTGGGCCTCAACAATCCATCGAACCCCCACTCCCCTGATGAAATACCTGGCTTCACACCCATCAGCCACAGGTCCTCACGTTACTAAAACCCACTACAAACGAATCCTCCTCTCCATGCGGAGTGCTGAGTGGAGAATTCATATTAGTGGACATACAACCTGAAGAGGCCGCCCCTCTCCTCAGTTCACACAAGAGGTACAGGGGTTACCCATCCATGATGGCGTGATCCCCACACGGCCCCATGTCCTATCCAGGGTGGATTACATGGACATGGTGGACATCCCATACTTCATTGAGACCCAAAAAAACATCTGGAAATACGCTCACCATCCTCTGTTGCAGCCTCAAATCTGCTCCCATGTGTGGCGCTGCCTGAGGCGGGTGTACCATACAGCTGAGCGCTCTAAAGCTTTACACTCATCCTGCGTCATGTGCAGCCAGTATGGAACGCTGTTCCACCGCCTGGAGAAGTGTCCTACCTCTAAAGTGATATGGCGCGAAGTTCAACGTTTACTGGGCCAGAATCAAACACATCCCTTCAGTCTGTCAAGAGATATGTTTGTTTTATTAATGGCCTCCCCCCTTCCACCCTCCCTCCATGCTCTGGTGGTTGCAATCGCCATGTGGACCATCCACACGATTGTCTTGGATGCCATCGCAGGCTCCATCCCCACCCTCCCAGAAGCTGTCCACAGATTCCGGTCTCATTTGGTGGACCAATTTCAAGCGTGGATGTTTGGATACCTCCCACCGCGCCACTGACAGCTGGTATCCTCCTGGTTCCCAGTTTGGTTCATCAAATCAGACCCCTTCCTCCACACGTGTTCAATTGTGGCTACGGCCCCTTCACACGTTCCCTCCCCCTCCCCATAAGTGGCGTTCCCTCTGGCAACAAGAGATAGCATCGCTTCTCTGGGGTGCCTTCCCTATTACTAAGCGTTATCTCATTCAGGTCAATTTTGGAAATGTCCGTCCCATGGTTAGCCTTCCCCACAATAAATTTAAAAAAAGACAGTAGTTATTAATGATTAATATTTAAATGATAAATGATGATGTTTATTAATTTGCCAGGCGCCAGTATTGAATACCTCTTGGGCATCTCCTGGCTGAACTCATCTATTAGATGAGTTCATTAATATTATTTCAATCCTCTGCTGGTCATGGCAATAATCATAAAATATCCCCAGGTCAATTCAGCCCATTAATTGACTAAAAATAACAACTGTTTCAGCCTAATTGAAGGTGATTTTACACACACTCTCTGCTTGGCATAACTTTCTGAGCAAATTTAATTTTGGTCAATTAAAAGCAAACACTTAATTACAAACTGATATCTTGCTTCAATGTTGTTGGATCCACCGACAACTGTCCCAGTGTGGGGCAGCAGCGAAACTCTCCCTTCCATTTTCCGTCCAACAGGGAAACGTGCTCAGACTGGCTCGCCCAGTCATTCCAAACCCTTGGGACGATTTGTTCCTCCCAAAGCTCTCAATGCCCATCTCGCATGAACCCAAGTGGTGCCCCACTGCCCATTGGTGCTCCCCAGAGCAACATGCATTTTGGCCTTAGGGTCAAATATGGGAAATTTTTCCCCTACAACGACCAAGCCATTATCAAAATGGCTCAGGCAGTGATGACACCTGCCTTCTTTATTGACTTCCACCACTATAAGGGGTACTTTGATCTTGGCTTCCTATGTGAAGCTGATGCAGCCACTGTGGCAACGGTGCCATTAATTTACAATAATATTCCCCTCCCAACAACGTGGACCCAGCTCCCAATGGACACCACCTTGGTGGTCAGTTCGCTGGTTTGCCCACCCACCTCCCCCAAAGTGCTCCACCAGGAGCTGATGGAAGGTTTGGAAGCCTACAGTGCCAACCCCATCTTATAATTTGTGGTCCCAAATGGGGCCACACGCCTTGCTGGGCCTCGGGCATATGCCACAATCAGCCCTGAATTTACAAAATTTTTTTAGCAATTCCCCCTCCTGCCACCATCCCATCTGCCCCCAATCCATCCATTCTGAGCCCACATTGAGGGCGGACAGATGATCTGTCCATCCTGTTTCAAGTTAGACCACTTGAAATGCAAATGCCCATACTCAGAAACTTCCACTATTGCCAAAAGTTTGCCTAATGCCCACCAATCCGCCGCCCACCCCACACCAACTCTGACATGGGGTATGATCCTACCTTCCCCTCCTCCAAAACCTAATGCTGCAGCTGCACCTACAGCCACCATTCAGCACCCACCTTGCCCCAATGCCACAAATAATTCATCCAACCAAACATTGTATTGGATCCCAGTTCAATCCCATGCATCTGCAAACAGATCAAACAAACCTCAACTGTACGCTGATTCCCCAATCCAATTTAACCAAAATTAATGGGAATTATTGGATTAAATTGATGAATCAGATAATGTTATTGGAAAACTGACACTGCAACTC
The DNA here is from genome assembly GCA_022478985.1 of Massospora cicadina. Classification (NCBI taxonomy): domain Eukaryota; kingdom Fungi; phylum Entomophthoromycota; class Entomophthoromycetes; order Entomophthorales; family Entomophthoraceae; genus Massospora; species Massospora cicadina. The sequence continues at coordinate 186,435 of JAKSZP010000122.1, forward strand.
AAGCGGCTCTGTAATGCAGAATGGGATGCAAAATTCCCACCTCAGAAATACATCCCACAACTAAATGCCAAACTGTTCTACAGCGACCACCAGCTTGCAGTAGATGCAGCTGCCACACCATATTGCCATCCACTTTGCAAAGCAGCCGCCAAATATGTGGCTGCGCTTGCAGGAGGAATTCCACCTCCAGTCATCCCCAACAATCTTACTCCACAAACTAAGTTCAACATGAAAACCTTACACAAAAACATCACTGAAGCCATCCAGATCGTGGTAACAGTAGCACGGAATCCAAAAGCAAAAATAACTTGAACCAACATTGCAACGCTTGTTAAATTCCCAGACACTCACCTCAAAGCTGAAGACGCTTTGGGCAAATACATCGTTGGTATAATGATGACTGGCAACTATTTGGAAGTTCCAGTCATCAAGGATATTGAACCCCATACTGCTGATGCCCCCACACCCTTACTATCTGCCTTAACATGCACCCTACTCTGGAATGAGATGGATGCAGCTGAAGATGAGCCCCCAATCACCCCTCCCCATCCACCATGGAAGGATAGCAGTATTCGCTGCCCACCTGGTTGGATATTTTGTTAGGTACGATTCAATCAATACATCAATTTTGGGCATTTTGTTTGAATTGTTAATTTTTATTATTATGATTTATAGTTTTAGTTTGGTAATGTCCATCCCCTGGTCAGCTTACTTCGGTTAAATAAACGAAGGCAATTTTATCTCATTTCAGGACGATTTTGGTTGCAAACTCAACTTAAATCTTCCCAATTAGAGCTAAGTCATACCTCAATGAATAACAATAAATTAGGATAATAATATATATGAACAATAAAGATTATATACCCCTAATTGGGATGTCAGTAAGCCTCTCAATAGCATTAAGTACGCCCTTAATTGGGACATCTATGTTTAAGTGCATGATAAAATTGATTTCATTAATTGAACCCAACATTCTGCCTTAGTGCATTAAGATTAGTGCACTAATTTATGAGGCGCAATTTAGTTAATGCCGTGAGACCACTTTGCACCCAAGTAGACCCATAATCAGCATAATGTGATTATATCATAGCTATTATTAGCTATGATAATTGGGTTACTTCAGATGCAATCAAAGCGGTTATGAGGTGAATCTGATTTATCAGATTATATATAAATCAGGAAGAATCAGGATCTATCAATGGGAGTAATATATCAGCATTGATGGTTTTCTCAAAGGGTTTTTTTGAGTCAACCATCGAAATCTAACATTTCCCCACACTTGACTAGAATATAAACCCTGAGTTTTCCCAAATTCATCTTCAATGTCAGAAAACAGCTCTTCCTCTGCCTATCACAATTTCGTCACTTCCCTTAAACCCAAACAGTGGCATCAATATAATCAAATAAACAAAAATATGCGCATGCATATGTTCTTAGGCTCTCTCCAAGCAGCAGAGTTGGGGCAGCTTATTCCTGCACTTGTCATGATGTCTACTTGGCCCAAAACCATTGTTGAGGAGGAGGTTGTCCCAATTTTAGATCCTACCCAAGGATCAATAGGATACAAACTTTGGTCTCATGCTTCAATGATTGTCTCAGTGGACAACTTTGGTCGTTCTTTTGATCCCAGGGGGCCAACTTTTTTGCTTCAACTTATTTATCAGGATGGTGATCTTTTTGTAAAGTTTATCTTTGCACTCGGCCATTTCCCAATGGCTTGAAATTATAATGTGTTGTTGGGACATCCAACTATTCTCATTGAGTCAGCCTCATAATGAAATGCTGGCCAAATACAATTGACTTTATAACCCCATTCATCTTATACTGCCAAGGATCTCACCATCTAACCTCAAGATTTCGTTCAGGTCAACAGATTTGTGGAGGAGGTCCTTGATTTTGGTTCATGCCGCAAGAAAATTGGCCCAATATTGCTTCCTCTTTGGGTTCAAATACCCATGATATTCAGGATGTTCATTTCCGCTCAGCCGTTCAGGCAGCTTTTGATGCCCTTCATCAGGATAACGCTGACAAATACTTTCCTATAATGGCCTTACTCAGCCACATCATGCATATTTTCACCGACCAGATGTCCTCAGGTCAGCTATTGCATGTTCCCCTCTTATCAGGTGATGGAAAACCCAAGTGTATCATATTTGACTATTGACCCAGGAAATATATCAGTACTGAACTGATTTTTTAGTTGACTGTCTTCTCATGGGCGCTTGTTTTCCAACCAATTGAAGGCTTGATTGGGTAACTGTCAACAGTTTTATTTCTCCACTCCCAATCATTCACTGGGAATCATCTACAATGTGTACGCAGCACATCTGGCTTTATGCCACTATTGCCCTTTCCTTGTCACCCAGCAACTAGATTGGGCCAAATTGGTGCAAGAAGATAAAGAATCAGGTTCCAAGTTACCGCCCCCATAAAGCAGAGGAATAAAATTCTTATCTATTTATTAAATTTACTATTTTCAAAGGGTGGTTAGCTGAGCGGGTAAAACTGCTTCCACCCTAGTGCAGGCTTTGAGTTTGAAACCTGTACTGGCTAGAAAGCATTCTCAGTGTGGTATATTTGTCCCAAGGTTGACCCACCTCAAATAATTTTAAAATTTGCCATTTTCTTATTACTTGTAATATAAAATCTTATTAATTTTTTATTATGCATATAGATGATAGACATAATTTTTTTCTTTTAATATTATTATATATTTTTCTTATTATCATTATTTTTTCTCATATTTTTTTAAATTTATTGTGGAGAAGGCCAACCTGAGGATGGACACTTCTGAATGTAAAAATGAAAGAAAAAGAACCTCAGTAACAGGGAAGGAACCCCAGAGAAGCGATGCTATCTCTTGTTGCCAGCGGGAACGCCACTATGAAAAGGAGGAGGGAACATGTAAAGGGGCCGTAACCACAATTGAACACATGTGGAGGAAGGGGTCCGAGTTGATGAACCAGACTGGGAACCAGGAGGAGACCAGCTGATGGCGACGCGGTGGGAGGTACCCAAACATCCACGCTTGAAAGCAGTCCACCAAATGGGACTGGAATCTGCGGACAGCTTCTGGGAGGGTGGAGGTGGAGGTGGAGCTGTGATGGCATCCAATACAATTGTGTGGATAGTCCACATGACGATTGCAACCACCAGAGCATGGAGGGAGGGTGGGAGAGGTGAGACCATAGATAAAGCAAACATATCCCAAGATAAACTGAAGGGATGTGTCTGATCCTAGCAAAGCAGATGTTGCACCTCACGCCATATCGCTTTAGAGGTAGGGCACTTCTCCAGGCGGTGGAACAGCGTTCCATACAGGCCACACATGACGCAGGATGAGTGTAAAGTGTTAGAGCGTTCAGCCATATGGTACACCCACCTCAGGCAGCGCCACACATGGGAACGG
>JAKSZP010000123.1:0-188552 GCA_022478985.1 Massospora cicadina
ACTACAAACCAGCTGTCTTAGCCACTGAGCTCACCATCAGCAACAGCATTTATTTCAAAATCCCCTACACAGAATTGAGGACTCAAGTCACTGAGGCTTTATCCTTAGTTCTGAATCCATCTAATCTTGAGAGAATCCTAGATCATGATATCGCCACTTATGCTCTTCACTTTGCTGGCCAAGTTCATCAAATTTGTGCCACAAAGCATCCAGCTTCTCCCAGGTTCCATTGCTCATTCTGCTTTAGCTTCTGAGAAGCTCATAGTCGTCGCTTGCAGGATGCCATTTGCTTCTTGTATGACTATCTTATTTTCAGCGCTTCCCATTGGTATCTTCCACTGATGGCTTTAATAGTATGATTCAGCAACCCCGTCTAGCACCCCTTGTTCACTGCCAGCCCATATGTCCGGTGTTCTTGATGAAGCCTGTCAGCAAGCGCTCAAAACTAATCTTCCAGCTCCAGTACCATATCAGGATTACTCAAAGAATTCACCGACTTCCTCTTTCTGTACTGTTGCTTCCCTCCCTGCTCCAGGGTTTTTTGTTTAGCTTCTTACGACATCTCAAATTTCCCTTCCCCTAGTCACTTTCTCACAGGGATCTGCATCCGTTTAAAGAACTTGGTTTCGTGTAGGTTTATCCCTCACTAGCATCCAATCTCAAATAGACTTTGATGGGTTATTAATTCCTTAATACAATCCATCCTCCCTCCCCCAAGAGGTGACATAGGTGGAATCATCCCTGTATTGAGGATAATCATTAAGAATAAAAGTATAAAATATATCGGTTTTTTCTATGCAGGTTTATAATTTTTTCCCAATATTTTTATCAATCTTTTATTTTTCCCCCAAACTGGATCCTAGATATTCCAACTCTTGCTTAAAGAAAGTGACGCTTCCTCAGCTTAATTTTCAGGCTGGCCGCGGACAGTCTCTTGAATACTTCTTCCAAGTAGTATGATGGTCAGTAAACGTCCTACTGAACACATTGGTATTGTCCAAATACACCAGGATGCACGACAACTTCAAGTTACTCAGTATAGCATCCATGTCCCTCTGGAACATCGCAGGCGCATTGCATAGACCCTGGGGCATCCTCGTTGGTTGATATAGCCCCTGTGCGGTAATAAATATTCTTTTTCTTGTTCTCTTCTCTTGGAAAATCGATTTGCCAATATCCTGATATCAGATCCATTGTGGAGAAATACTTTTCTTCTCCTAATCAATTTAGCACATCATTTATTCTTGGTAGGGGATACAAGTCTTTTTTCATAATCTTATTCAGCTTCTGGTAATCAATCACCACCCAATTAAAGCCATCCTTTTTCTTCATGATAAGAATTAGACTCGCCCAGGGACTTGATGACGGAATTAGGAGCCCATGCTTCAGTAGTTTGCTGATTTCTTCTTCCACTAACGCTTCAGCAGCCTTTGACTGTCAAATTGGTCTCATCCTGACCGGAAAATTTTCCCTGGTGTTGGCCTTGTGGATCACATCTCTCATGCATCCAAAATCAAGGTCATCCTGGGTGAATACTTCCTGATACTTTTTGAAGAATTCAAGCACCTCCTCTTGCTGTCCTTCCATCAGATCAGCGAGTTGCTCTTGATAAACCAATAGGTTGATACTCTAAGTTACACTGGCCAGTAATCCCAACTCAATGACGGTCCCAAAATCGTGGAATTTCCTCAGTTCAGCCATCAGAATTAGATGAACAAACGCGGTGATCTAATTGTTCCTGATCTTCATCATTTTTTTACTTAAATTCACCAGGAGAACTTGAATTTCTTCATGGCCCAGCTTTATTATTCCAGGGGCCACCCAAGTCTCTAATCTGGACTTCTTTCAGGGGCTTTCAACCTCTCCATACAGCAGCTCAGGTATCTCCAATGTCAACCCTGTGTCAACTATCATCTGTAATCCTGGCGGTATGGTTTTCTCATTCTTGATCCTCAGTGGAATTCCCCAATTTTCTAGGATTTCTTTCAGCATTTATCATCACTTCCAACTAACTAATTGGTATCAAATTGGGACAATGCCATCATTGTATATCAAGTTGATGAAGTTGTTTCTCCTATTCAGTGAAGCTTCTCCATCCTTCTGATAGACCAAAGGTAAAGTCTGACCCAATATGGTCAACATATTATCTTTGAAGTTATATTTAACTCCGTATTTGTGTATAAACTCCATTCTGATCAAAATGTCATATTTTTTGTTGGCCAAAACTATTGCTGGCACAGATACCACCAACAACCTGAATCATAGTGGCAAAGTGCTATACGCTCCACAGGAGATGGTGGTGTTCAGCCCAGCTGTCCCATATTCCTTCTTGTGTTCCAAGTCAGGCGAGGTCTTCATCCTTACACCAGCTTGGTCAAGACAATGTTAATGGACACTCTGCTGTCAACAATCGCCCTCACTCATACTTGATTCACTTGTATATCTATATATATACACTTGGAGTATTTTAAGATAGTGTTTACTGAGTGTATAGCGGCGTTATTAGCTGAATTGAGGGTTTGAATGATTTGCACCAACAATCAGGAAATGATTCCTTTATTGCGTGAGGGGGATCAACAGGTTTGCCTCATCTAATTGGACTTCAGACAATTCATTGGGATTATCAGCGGCCCAAATCTTGCCCACCAGTTATTGGGTGTACATCTGGGAGACTTTCCTGATTATCTTGGGGTCAATTCCCTTTGCCCCAGATCTTATCACTGCGTTTACGTCCAAATTGACCACTTGATACAGTTAATCATGTACATCTTCGTCCACAAACAGATAACTGATGTCAATTTTCTTATTCATGATATTTGAAGGAACAGGCTTCTCCACAGCTCTAGACTGTTCCCCATCTAGGCTGCGGGCACTTTTCCTGGCTCCTTTGCAGCAGCAGACTCTTTTGCATGGAACACGTTGATTTGATCCTTAAGCTTCTTGCAATGTACAGCGAAATGTCCCTTCCCTCCACATTGGTAGCAGACCTTCTCTTTCTTATTAGTCCATCTGAACTCTTCAGGCTTATTCCCCAGCAAGGTTTGGCTGTTCATCTCTTTAGCACCTTCATTCCCCTTCATGAATTTTAATTTCATACTGGGTTGGATTTGAAACTTCTGTTTGGGGCATCAAAGGTTGCTCCCAAGATTTTCAAATTATCTACCATCTGGGAGGTAGTGATTCCCATTTCAAACACAAAAGACATCATTTGGTGAAATTGCGGTAGGGCCAAAGAGCCACTCGTAATGCAATTCTGGCATCAAAATCACCAGTACCTTTGCTCCAACCAGGATTTGTGACTCCTGGTAGAACTGATCCGCAAAGCTCGCTAAAGATTTGTCTTTATGGAAACTTGATGCCCATAAACTCCTGTTTGCGCTTTGACATAGGCGTCAGGCTCCTTCAATTCCTTCATTATGGCTGCTTTGGCCTCCGTGTATGACCAGCTGTCCCCTTCCAGGTGGGGCAACACTAAGTTTTAACAGTTGGTGTCTAGGCAATTCATGACTGTCAATGCCTTTTGATGATCACCGTAGCCATACATAGTCATATTGAACAGTCAGAAAAATGCTTGGGCATTATCCCAATGGAAAGTCATAAATTTCAGCATTGCCTTAAACTCCTCCAAGGTATCTCTAGCTGATTCTCTAGGTTCGGCCACTTGGCTCACTTGGGGAGTAACTTTGGGCATCATCTCTAAAATGGTAGCAAAAGCAGGCGGCATGTTTCTTGGGGTATTTGACTTCCCAGTTATCATACAAGGACTTCTTTCTTTGGCGTCAGTTGGTACATATGGCTCACAATTGCATTTGTGAGTTTATAGCTCCTTGACCTGTTTGATCGATTGCTTAATGTCAGCACTGAAATTTCTCAAATGAACGCAATCTGCTTTACGCTCCATTTTCAGATATAAGACCTCTCAAATTAAGCCCCCTTCTTTCTTCTTTAATGAAGTTACTTTTCCAAGGGGGTGGAAGGCGAGTCAGTAGGGCATATGGCTACCAACCTGAAGGTTGTGGGTTTGATTCCCGCCCTTCGCACATTGATTGGGGTGCCAGCCAAAGGAAGCTATTGGCGGTTAGTAGGTATAATAACACGAAAACCTTATCCATGATGTAACCAGAAAAATCCGAGTCCCAATCTGGAGGTGAAAAAAACTTTCTATGACAGAGTTGACCCTGCTCAGGTTTCATGTCGATACTTTCTTTCTCTATTTTGGTAATGTCCATCCCCTGGTCAGCTTGCCTTGAATAAATAAAGTTACTTTTCCAATTAAATAGTTCCCAAAACTCGTGACATTATTGATCCCTTCCTCCATCTTAACAACTCATTCTTCTAAGGCTGCAATTATTGATGATCCGCTGAGTTTAGGGCGTTCTGATTAACAATGGCTAACTCCATCCATGTTCTCTTAACTTGTCTTTATATGACATCCTTCTAAGTTCTATTACTCAACTACACCCCTGTAGTGAGCACTACTTTGTAAAAATTTATGGGTCTGGTTATTATTTGGCCAATGACCCCTATAGATTTATTACTTGCACAGGTTCAGTTCTTGTGCAATTTTGTCCACATTGTATAGTTGTTGATATAATTAGTTGATAATAGTATGACGACTACTATCCATAGATATATGGAATTCTTAGATCTTATCCCAATGCTCGGCCAGTATTTCTGCTCAAAATACTTGAAAAGTCTCAAAATATGGATTTGTTCCCTTGTACCGTCTAACCCAATCTTCTCTGAGATTCCCTGGTAACAGTTTCTCCAGTTTGACACACAGTTGGCAGCGATACCCAATTTGTGTCTGCTTCTTCTCTGGATCCCCGCTCAGATCCTTACTTTTTCCTTAAAGAGTCTCCCAATTATTGTACACAGCAAGAATATCCATGAGAAATAATAGAACAACTGAAAGCTGATAAAATTTACTACTTAAAACTATATACCATATAAAAACTTATTCTTTATTGGTATATTATAGGGAATTTATAGTGGGGGATTTGGCGTCCGACCCTCAGTTGAGCCTTTCAATGAAATGGCAGCCGTTGCCATTGAATCACCCATCCTTGTCTCATCAGCGATGGTCTTACCCATCCTGGCTAGAATTCCATCATTGGACATCCTTGAGACCTAAAATGGAAAGAGTCTGAAATGTGTTCCCAACCTTTTCCTCTCAATGCAAGCAAACCAACCATATTTGGCTAGAGACCTGCTTAGGTAATGGGACTTGTTACCCATTAAGGCAGGTCATAAACCAACTTATTGATTTGCTAGTTGCAGGTGGCATCACTCTCCTCTCAACTTACTACTTACATTCCCAATCAGTCTTTGATGAATCCTGACCAATACATTCGGTACACCTGATAGGTAATTACTATCAGATGCCCTTATTTCGTCAGCAACTCTGCCCAACGAGATCTTAAGCATTCATCCAGATTGATCCCCAATGGATCTGACCAGGTAAATATCCTAAAATCCCTAGAACATAGTTACCCTGAAATCAGGCTCGACTAATTTCTAATTCACCTTGCATTAGGGAATTATCCCCTAGCGATTCCTGGTAATCTAGCCATCTGTAAATATGGGCAAAAATCCCTATAGGTGGTTTGAAAAAACCTCTTTGTCTCACTTAGCTCACTTTAAATTTAAAAGTGACCAAACACAGGACTAGAGAGAACATCCGCTTGCTAGTGAGATACTGCAACTATAGAGCAGTACCCCACAGCCAACCACTTAGTTCAAGTAGGTCCTTCCACACATCTATTATAAGCACAAAGAAACGGATGTTTTGTTTATGCCAAATACATCATTAATCAAAAGTATGCTAAGATGGACACACCAAGTGGATGACTTCCCATTGACAAAGGCCAACGCTCAATTGACAATGATAACTGTTCAACTAATAAAGGCTCAAATAATGAATTGGTGACAATATGCATGAAAAAAATGCTCAAATAAAATAATGAACCCAGCAATAGGCACAGTAAACGCAACTGACTCCTCATGATCAGTTTTCACCACAAACCATATGATCAACAACACCCTCAGGGTGCGCAAAGAAATACCAAGAACAGCAATGTTAGGATATTCCCCAAGATTCAATCAGGGGAGAGGATCAGGGCCCTGCAGGGAAAATTTCAAAAAAATCTTGACAAAGTATTGGTTCAATCAGAGTCTGAAACTGAATTAAACAACAAAAGCCAAGGGCCCAAATCATCAGGGCAACACCAAAAATGTTTTTGCTCAGGATAGAGAAATTCTCCAAAGATACCAACTTGATCACTTGGACAAAACGTTGGACCAGTCCTGATAAGGACCAGTTGGGGTGATGATTCCTGACCATAATCAACCTGAAAAACTGAGCGAACCATTGGGGACAATCCCCAAAAAATCTTAGTTGACAGGGGGGCAAAATCAGACCGAAATTGATATAGAAGACAGAGCTAACCATCAGGGATCATCCCTGATGGGGATGGAGGAGTATTGGGAACTAAATCTGAAAGATTGGATGCCTGGGAAAGTTCATCCAAGAAATTAAAAGTGCAGCTGGAAGGGGCAGAAACCCTGACAGTGGTCAAATCATCAATAAAAAACCCGGTAAAGTATACCCCCATCCAGAAGGACATATTAGTGCACCGCAGCATGTACTATCACAAAATTAAGCAATAGGAGACACTGCATTTCCCATACTCAATGGTGACACAGTGGATCTCAAAAATCTTTATGCCCACCATCGCAGCCATCTGGTGGAATCACAAATTTTATGCTGGGGCCTCCAAGCGCTGGCTCAACACCCAGATAGTTCTTGACATGGAGATGTTCTTCAAGTCGTTACAGATTCAAACTGAGGACGCCCTGGAGTGGATGAAACTCCTCCTCAAGCACAAAAAGTTGAAGCTACAGTTCAGGAAGACTTGAAGCTGGCGGATGTAAAGACATGGATGATGGCTAGAATTGACCTTCTTAGTGTTATGGAGTACAATAAGGCCAGCATACCAACAAATTTTGCCCAGGCCATAAGGAGCTTGGGTCTTACCCCAATAGAATTGACCTATCATGCAAAACAGTTCCTGAATGTTTTGACAGCCGTTGAATGGGCTTGACACACCATTCCAGTAAATACCACGCTGGAATGGTACAACACCATATTCTCCCCTAGAGGAGGCACTGCCATAGATTGTGGCCAGTTTTAAGGCTACTAAAGCCTTACACTGGTCATATACCTGTATCCCACTAGTCACCTCATCTGACTTGATGAAGGCGGGCTGGACAAAGGAGAAGACAGTGGAGTGGGGGCCCTTTGGGTATTGGTTGCCAGAAGAGGCCATCAACTGGCCTGACAACAGGTTCACCCCACTGGAAATGATTACTGGTTCTGCGTGGGAGCCAGTATCAATCTAGTTTGAGAGTGGGCAGATCTGGGAGTGACGAAGCTGATCCATGAAACTCTCCAGTGCTAGCTGTTCCCTATTGCAAGAGAGAAACTCTGGCATGACATCACCGCACTAGCTGAAGCTGCATACTGGGATGCTGCAGGGTTCACCCCTGTGTCAGCTCAACCGTGGATGGAACAAAAGGTTTCACCACAGGTGGCAACAGCAATGAAAGGGGTTATGACCCCTGATTTAGGCCAGGAATAGCTTAAAGTGGGAATCTTAATCAAAACCATCTGGGACTGGAAACAATCCTTCCTGGAACTGTTGGTAGCTGCCCCATACACCGCCAAAGGATTTGCCCCATCAGAAGCCTTTCAGTGGAGCAAAGAGGGAGTACCAGCCACCATGGCACATATTTTCATGGGGGGCGGATGAAACAGTGTAATGGTAAGGGGCTGGTGCCAGCATAGTTTTATTACGCTGGAAGCCCTCCAAAAATACCTGCACCCAACGTGCAGGCTAGAATCTTCCCTCCTTTGGTACCAACTGGGATTTTTGCCAACAGATACCCTTTGATTGGCAAAACCTAGAGTTAGGCGCACAGATGGCTAGAAGCATTAACTGACAAGGAATTAACATATGCCAGGGTGAGGCGTTCCTCAATTGGGGCTTCAGCCTCAATGAATCGTTAAGCTGGATATTGAAGGGGAAGACCCCGCCAAGGTACCCAACCAAATCCAGAATCCAAGTTGTACAGTGCAGCAGCAGCGCAAACTGACAAAAACACAAGGAACGGGGTGGGGAGCCATATTGACTACATCCGCCAACTAATCAAAAGCAGCTTCATGGACTGCCAGGAACTCAAATTGTATCTAAAGGATGCAATCTGAATCCATTTGCAGCTGATGTAACGGATGTAAAATCCCAGTTGTTATAAAATTGGCGGAATCATCAAGATATTCCTATAGGGTTTTTGCACAGGGTACAGCCCTGTAAGTCCAGGGGAACGTCTCCTGTGCATAGATCGGTCGCTCTTCCCATTTTTGAATATAAAGGACCATAGAGGGTGGCTGTACCCCTTGTCACCCAGGGCGACCTCGCCCACATGGTAGATGAGCATTGGTAACAGCCCTCCCTCTTCAGATCCCTCCCTGGTACCCTCGCTCACCTCAGCTGAACTTGTTAGCCAGATTAAGAAAATCTGCACCAAGATCACTGAATCGAAGGTGAAGGGTCTGAGAGTGATGGGATTAAAGCTGGACAATCAGAAAATGCATACTTAAAAAGGGACAAATGTTGAATTATTGGCTGGAATTGCAGAAGGTTTTGATTCAGTTGCTAATATGATTGTTGACGCTAACCATCCTGAAACAGTCAGGAATGATCCCTGATGTGCAGTGGGTATCTTCAGAAACCATCACTGATGGTTTGAAACCTCTATCTGGAAAATCGGGAGTTGTGGCTGATGTAACTCTCTTGACTGAATGAATGGCCCAGTGACCGGGCACAGGCAGGTTGGGCATCCCAAACCCATTTCCAACTAATTGGGACCGCCCCTACATGGGGTGGCCCTGGGGAATTCCTGTTGCTCGTCAAGCCAGATGCCATTATGCCAACTGATGGAAATGTAGTCAAGCCTCAGTTCAAGCATTCAAGGTCAAACTGACAGCAACTCAGCCTGCCGCCAAATCCTTTGATATCAGTTCCCATTAAGATTATCTGTCCCCCTCCCCAAAAATTTTCCGGTTAGGTTGAACTTGAAAGACCCAATCCCTGCTTGGTACCACATCAATTGACCACTATTTAATCAGTGGTCTTGCACTGAGAGAATTATTAGTAGATTTTTTCCTTTATCTTTTCAATAAAAATCCTTTACCCAATTCTAGTTTGTATACTGAAAAACAAACCACTCTTTCCACCAGCATTCCAACACCCCTTGGGGTTTATGGCTGTAATCATCTGGCAATTATTGGCAGAACTCCTCTCAAGTTCCATAACTGTCATACCAGCAGCAGTGCCTCTGGCATTCTGGTTTGCCGTTTGGGTGCTTTGGCACCTAGGCTGGCAGGCCAGTCTAATTCTAACTTGTTGTTTGCCTGACAAGCCCACTGAGCAATAGGACCAATGATATGATGATCGTTGTCCTCAAAACAACAGAATAAACTTATGTAATAAATATGGAGCACTTTCTCCTGCCACACTCTTTTATTTAATATAATAAATACAGCAACCCCTCGCTGTTCTGCTCACTCTAAAACTATCAACAGCCAACTTTCTCAATCATCTCATCTTTCTTATATTGTAGCGACTTTGGATGATACTGCTTCCATAGCTTAGTAATTCAATTCGCCGTATCTCATTGGTTCCAGCAATTAATAATTCTTTAACTTCACAATTGCCTAATATGAGGCGATTTCCCAACAACCCAATATCACCTCAGCTCGAGGCTCTTGAATAATCATAACTCCTATCAAACTCAGTGGATTACATCTTTTCCGCCATAAAGTCTTAGGGATTATCATCCAATCATATCAGAATCACAACATTATCCCTCCTTGACTGGAAGATCAGGCTCCTATTGCTTATATGCCCGGAGGAACTTGGCGTGCACTCTGTTGATGATTGACCACTCACGGGGTCCTTAATAGTATATGCATCCATACCTGTCTTCTCAATAACTTCTAAACGGACTAATCTAGATACTGGCCAACTTGTGCTTTCACGTGAAACCATGTTGATCATGGAATAGAACAATGTCCCTATCTTTGAACTGTGCTAACCTGCTACGCTGTACATGATCAGCAGCTTGAGTCTTAATCTTCTTGGCTAAACTTAATGAGTATGCTTCAGTTTGCAATTTGATTAGGGTGTCAGCTAGAGTTATCAGATGACGTTGGGGATCCTTTCCACCGATATCTTCTACACAGAATATAGCAGCTCCAGAAGGGCAGGGTATCATCCATATAGTAATTGGAAGGGACTCTTCACTGTGGTAGAATGATAACTGATATTATAGGCAAAAATGGCGGTGGACAAAAGGGAAGTACAATCTGATGGTCAATCCGCTACTAATTTATGGAGTATGTTCACTAAGGTCCTATTGACCCGTTCAACCATTCCATTAGACTTGGGGTAGTATGGGGTTGTCAAAAACCCCCAGATGGTCATTAGCTCATTAAGCTTTTGGAAGATGTGGGAAGTGAAGTTAGTTCCTTTATCAGTAAGGAGGAATTAAAAAAGCCATGCCGCTGAATAATGCATCCCATAATGAATTTGGCCACTGTGACCACCCCTAAGTCTCATATCGCCCTGGCTTCAACCCACCAGTTAAGTGGTCAATTGCCACCAAAATGTACTTGGACCAGTTAGCTCCCGTTGGCAGAAGGCTAACAACATCAAGGGAAGCTGTATGTCAAGCAAAGTAAGGCTTCACTAACCAGTATGAGGTCTTCTGGCGGAACAGATTTTCCACTTGGCACTGGTGACAGGAGGAGATAGTATCAAGCACATCAAAATTAATGATTTCCCAATAATGCCAAGGCCACAATAATTCCAATGTCTTGCGCACGCCACCATGCCCAACTGCCCTATGTGTGCTCATGATAATGTTAGGCCACACTAAGGGTCTCAGGAAGTTTACTGTTGGATTGCCAATCCGCTTGTACAACTCACTATTCCGCTGGAAAGTATTGGCTCACATTTCATTCAATGCCTTGATGACTTGTGGTGGCTCATCATCATACTTTCCGCTGAGCATCTTGTCATACATAATATCACTAAGATCTGCTGTAACTGCAATAGTTGGTAGCCTCAACAAGCAATCAGCACTCTGATGTTTTGCTCCTTGTTGGTGAAGGATCTCAAAGTTGTAAGCTTATATTTAAGGGCCCATCGGGCTAGACGGACCTCAAGCTCCTTAAGATTCTGCAACCAGCGTAACGAGGCATGAACTGTTACAACTTTGAACTTTACACCATGCAAATATACTCTGAATTGCTTGTAAGATATATCATTGCCAAGCACTCCCGCTTGGTCACAGTATAAGTACATTCATGGCTATTCAGGCTTTGGCTGCAGTACGTCACTGGGTGCTCCTCCCCTTCATCATCTTTTTGGGACAGAACTGCCCCCACAGCAGAAAGAGATGCATCCGTCTGTACAATAAATTCCTTTTCAAAATTTAGGTAGCATAGCACTGGCGCATTGATCAACGCTGTTCAAAGTGTATCAAAGGAGTGTTGACAGAGTTCCGTCTATTCAAACGTGGCGTCCTTTTTTAGTAACTCTAACAGCGGACCCCTAATACAAATAAAGTTATGTATAAAGTGGCGATAGTAGCCAGATATTCCTAAAAATACTTGTATATCTCACTTACTATTTGGTGTAGTCATCTTCCAGATGGCCTCCAACTTGGCTGGTTGGGGCCGCAGCCCTGTTGTATCAACCACAAACCCAAGTACTCTAACTGATCCTTGAAAAAGTGGCATTTTTGGGGATTTATTTTGATGTTGGCCTTAACCAACCGGTGGAATACCTCTTGCAAATGATTAAGGTGCTCAGAAAACGTGCAGGAGAAAACATTGATATTGTCAAGGTATACAAGAACGCATGACAGCTTCAAGTTGCCAAGGATAGTGTCCATTGCTTGTTGGAATGTAGCTGGGGCATTACACAGTCCTTGGGGAATACACGCTGGTCGAAAAAGCCCTTTTGATGTAAATATGGCGCATTCCTCCTGTTCTGCCATAGGTAACTCGATCTGCCAATAGCCAGATATCAAATCCATTGTGGAGAAGTAACGAGCTCCTCCCAACTGGTCCAACGCATCATCAATTTGTGGCAAGGGGCATGAGTCCTTTTTCATAATGCTGTTGAGCTTGTGGTAGTCTATTACTGCACAGTTGGTACCTTCCTTCTTTTTGACAATTAAAACAGGGGAAGCCCACAGGCTCTTTGATGATCAAGCATTCCTTGCTCCAACAGTTTATACATTTCTGCTGTGACAACTTCTTCCACTGCTCTAGATCAGTGGATTGGCTGAGATCTGATGGGGGGGATGATCCCCAGTGTCCACTTGATGGATCACTCCTCATGTGCACCCTAGGTCATGATCATCGACAGCAAAGATCGCTTTGTATTTTTGAAATAAGGCTTCCACTTGATCTTTTTGGTCTTCCGTTAACCCCATTAAATTTTCACGCTGTAAAAACACCATTATGCCAAGCTGTGATTCAATGGGCAGACCAAATTTATCCAATGAACCAAACTCATGAACCTTGAGGACCTCTTCAACTGGGATTAAATGTAAATACGCCACTATTTGATATCAGCGGATTTGCATTGGTTTATCCTGAAGCTTTGCTACCAAGACCTTGATCTCCCCATGCCCCATAAGTATAATGCCCGGGGCCACATGGGTCTTGAGCCAGGATTGCTGATAGGGCCCAATGATTTCCCCATATAGCCCAGCAGGCACTTCCACCTCTAATTGGTGTTTATGATTACTTGGCGTCCAGAGGTAATAGATATAGGGTCAGCAGCTCTAAGCGGTAATCCTTGATATTCATAAGTTTGATGGGGAAGGGACCGTGTTTTGCTCTTTAGTCAATGATAGCAAACTGAAAACCACCCCATCACCATATGCAAGGTTAATGTGAGTCATGTGTACAGGATCCTTTGGCATTCTGCTGAAAGTGAAGTAGATTGGGATCTGCTGTACCAGAATTTCAAATGTCTCTGCTGTCATATCAACAACAACCCCAAAGTGGCGCATAAAAGCAGTTCCAATTTAACAGGTCATAGTTATTGTTTGGTGTAAAAACCGCAGGGTTTTCACTGGTGCACAGGTTCGCTTAACTACTGACTCTGGGGATAAATACAAATTTGCTAATTGTATGAAGACAATTAGCCTAGTCGAGTTCAGATAAATGTGTAGCTTTAGCCCTAATCTGGCAATATATAAGGTTTAAGTGACTTCAGCCTCACTCTGGCAATATATAAGGATTTAAGTGACTTCAGCCTCACTCTGGAAATATAAAGGTTCAAGTGACTTTGGCCTCACTCTGGCGTTGACACTTAGACAGGAAGTAATTCTATACAACTTTACTTTGAAGTAAACAATCAACAATTGAAAACAATAAAGTTTTCACAGTACTAAGGTGTTTATTGTTATTAAAGTGAGGGAATATTTATAAGGTAAAATGATGAAGGACATGTGTTAGGGGTATCTATGGTAACCACGAGGTTCTTGGCACGCCTAACCAATGAAAAGGAATATCTATGAGGTCTCAGCATGCCTAGCTGACGAAAAGGGATATCTACAATGATCTTGGCATGCCTAGCCAATAGAAAAGGGATATTGGTTCAATTTCAGGAATTCCATCTGATATCCATGAGGAATAGCGTAATTAAGTCGCTTTTCATATCAGCCCACATGTCAGTTTCCAAAACCAACAATTTCCCATGATTAATTACCCATTTTGAGTCAATTTACTCATCTTCAAATTGTTGGCAACAATCCCTGATGAAATTGTAACTGTAATTACATCAGATATAATCCTATGAAAATTACAATTAACCATTTATTCAGTGATTATTGCCAATGAGACAAAATAATTGATCAATAGCTTAAAGCTTAATCAATAAGCTAAATTGAATAAATGAACCAATTATCTTAAATTAATTGAAGCTTAAATAATTTTCAAGCGGGATAATGTGGTCATATAAATTCCCACACATCCCCCCACTTGACCAGATTATCAGCTAAAAAATGTCTTCATCAAATACTTCCTTCTATAAACGAATCTTATCTAGTCTGAACAAAGTGGACGCCTCCCATTTTTGAGCAATGTCACAAACTGCTCAAAGATGTATCCTTTCCAGTCCAGCTATAGCCAGCCCCCAAGTCAACAGGATTTGACAATCCCTTCTTCAGCTCTTCCTGCAACGGTGCCAATTTTCCAAGAGGGGACAGGGTTGGCTGTTTCTTTTATTAAATTCCCATTTTTTCATCCCTCATTCTCTTGTCGCTGAGCTCAATTTTGAGGCATTGCTGGATTCAGCTCACATTGTGCTAAATCCAGTAATTGCTCTTGAGCATAATGAGGCAATTTCTCCCAACTTAGATCAATTTTTCTGATCTAGTCAGATCTTCTCCCCGAGTTCCTTTTCTGAATTGGCCAATTTTACAAAACCATTTATCTTGTCTACCAAATTGACAATTGGTAACGACGAGCATGTTGAACTTCCATATCATAAACTTTGGGGTAAATTGATTGAGGCACTTAATATCTCCTTCGCGCCTTGTGACCTTGATAGTTTACTTGATTGGGATTCTGCCTCCTTTGCACTCAGATTCGCAGGGCAATTACTTTATATGTGGGCTACTTCACTCCCCACATCACCAAATTTATACCTTTCCTTTCCCTTCCAGTTCCAAGAGGCCCATAGTCGCCACCTTCGAGATGCTGTTTGCTGCCTGCACAATTACTTCACGACTGGGACTATCCAGCAATATCTTCCCTTAATAGCAATAATTGGTGGTATGGTTCAGCAGCCCCCTGCACATTTCCCTTATTTGTTGTTCTCTCATATGCCAAGTGTTCTTGATTAAGCCCATTGTTAAGCAATCTGGACACAGCTTCCAGTGCCTGTGCCATATTGAGATTACATGGACTTGTTTGCAGATTGCATATTCCTGCATTGCTGTTTTCCTCCCCAATCTGGGGTTTCCCATCTTGCTGAACTAGACGTCCCCATTACTCTTCCCATCGTTGCATATTTGCAAAATCCACCTCAAGTTCAAAGAGCTTGGTTTCAGCTTTCTCTTTCCCTTGCAAGTATCCAATATCAGATCAACTTAGGCGACCTCTTTCACAACATTGTTGTTCAACCTCCCTCCCCCAGAGGCATCGAAGAAGAGCTCACAATTTGCAACCTGAGGCTTAAAAAATAAAAATTATTTTAAAATAACTTCTCTTTTTATTATTTTTTATTTTATTATTATTTTTTTCTTATTCCCATTTTTTCTATTATTTTAATAGATATTTTTATAAATATATATTTATATAATACCGTTTTTAAAAAAATTTTACCATGTACTCTATTAATCACACAACCATCAGATATATTCTTGATTGTGTAGGCATCATTCACCATATTTGCAATAACCTCAAATGGTCCCAACCATAACGCATATAGCTTATTTCAGCGACTGAACCCATGGGTATTGCAATAGGCTACTTGATCTCCAGCGGTAAATTCCCTAAGAGTGGATCAACTCTTATCATCAGCTTTTTTAGCCTGAATCCTTCTCTTGATAGTTGTATCACAGGCTTGAGATTGTAGATCCACTATTATGTTCATGAGTTGATATAAATATTTATCCACGCTCATCCCCAGAGTTGGCTCCACTGCTGAATAGAGAATTGGTGGCAATGCAGCTTTGTGACCGTACAATAATCTGAACAGCGTTTTTCCCATCGCCAAATGGAAACTGATATTATATGCAAAAGTTATCAAACTTAGATATGACGCCCAAGATGATGCTTTACCTGAGATCAGCTTCTTTAGTGTAGCGGCAAGTGTTCCATTGACTTGCTCCACAACTCCATTCATTTCAGGCCAATAGGGTGCAGACACCACCCCCTTAATTCCCATTAGTTCATTCAGGTATGGAATTACAAATGAGGTAAAATTAGTCCCACTGTCACTCAGCAACAAATTGGGGACACCCATGTCAGTATACCACCTGCTCCATAATGAATTTGGTTGTACTTAGGGCATCTGCTTGACATAAGGCTTGGGTTTCAACCCATCTTGTAAGGTGGCCTATCGCTACTATTATGTAATGTACACTGCCTGTACTCACACTTAGTGGCTCCATAACGTCAATTGAAACCGTGTGCCAAGCAAACCCTGGCTTCACTAATTGGTAATTTGTCACATTCTTATGGGGTTTATGGATCTGACATTCCACGCAACAGGTGATATAATTGGTAACGTCAAAATTCAGTGACTCCCAATAATAGTATAGCTAAAGATGTTTGAGCGTCTTTTTTAACCCACCATGTCTGATGACCTTCTGGGCGGCCAAATTATCTCAGTGCGTTCCAATGGTTTTAGAAATAAAAGCCTCTTTTT
The DNA here is from genome assembly GCA_022478985.1 of Massospora cicadina. Classification (NCBI taxonomy): domain Eukaryota; kingdom Fungi; phylum Entomophthoromycota; class Entomophthoromycetes; order Entomophthorales; family Entomophthoraceae; genus Massospora; species Massospora cicadina. The sequence goes on from JAKSZP010000123.1 coordinate 16,518, forward strand.
TTTGTTATTTTGAATAATTATCCATTAATGAGCTTGGTATTTTCCATTGCCTTCTTTAGCGCTTTTTTTATTTTAGATAGGCTCTTCCTGCAATTCCCCATGGATCATTCACTCAAATAGGTCATCAGCACAATCTTGCACAGCAAGAATGGTTGGCAACCTAGACAGACCATCAGCGTTCTGATTCTTATCTCCCGCCTGATGTTCTATCTCAAAATTGTAGGCCTGTAACTTCAAAGCCCACCGCGCCAATATCCCTTCTGGTTCTTTAGGGTTATGAAGCCATTGGAGAGAGGCATGGTCAGTCACGACCTTGAAGTGTATTCCATGGATATAGACTAGAAACTACTTGCATGCATAGATAACTGCAAGACATTTTCGCTCTGTAACCATATAGTTTCTCTCAGCCTTCAACAGTGTTCAGCTGACATACACTATGGGGTGTTCATCCCCCTTGTCATCCACTCAGCTAAGGATGGCTCCTATTACCATCAGTGACACATCTGATTGAATAATGAACAGCTTCTCAAAATTTAGGTATTTTAAAATTGGACTCATCGTCAAGTATTTCCTCAATTCATCAAATGCAAGTTGAGCTTCATCATTCCAGACAAACCCCTTTTTTGGATCTTTCAATAGTTGAAAAAGCGGCTCAGCTATTTTTGCAAAATCCTTAATGAATTGGCAATAATAACTGACCATTTAGAGGAAAACTTGAATATTGCACACGCTCTTGGGGACTGACATCTGATTAATCGCTTCTATCTTTTGGACTTGGGGCTTAAGTCCTCGGCATTAATTACAAATCCTAAGTATTTCAATTCCTCCTTAAAGAAATGGCATTTTCTCATCTTGATTTTGAGATTCGCTGAAGCCAGTTGCTTGAATACTTCCTCAAGATGTTGTAAATGATCTGTAAACGTTTAGCTGATTACATTAATGTCATCCAGATAGATTAGAACACAAGACAGCTTTAAATCCTACAAAATTATGTCCATAGCCTGCTGAAATGTCATGGGGGCATTTCATAAGCCTTGAGGCATCTTCTTCAGCTGATACAACCCCTGTGCTGTGATAATAGCACACTTTTATTGGTCTTCTGGGGGCATGTCTATCTGCCAATATCCGGAGATTAAATCTATGGCAGAGAAAAACTTGGCTCCTCCTAACCAATCCAGCACATCATCGATCCTAGGCAAGGGGTACAAGTCCTTTTTTGTGATTTTATTAAACTGTCAGTAATCTAATATGACTTGATTCAAAACATCTTTCTTCTTAACTATTATTATAGGACTTGCCCATGGGCTGGATGACAGTACGAGCATTTCATGCTCTAAGAGTTGTTCAATTTCTTTGGCAACAACTGCCTCTGCCGCCCTGGACTGTCAAATAAGCCTCAATCAAATTGGCCCATCATCTCCAGTATTGACTCAGTGTAAAACATCCTTCACACACCTAAGATCATGGTTATCCTGCGCGAAAATAACTTGGTATTTCTCGAATAAGGCCAGAACTTCATCTTTCTGGTCCTCTGTTAATCTGGCTAACTGATCCCATTTTGATTAGTGTATGGACATTCCTGTCATTTTCCTTTAAAAGTCCCAATTCGTCAATTGACTGAATTTGTGGAAGGAACAAATCTCCAATACCAGTTTTAGTTGGGCGAATGTGACCACCTGGTGTCATTTGACCTTTATTGGAGATTTTCCCAGATTAGCTAAAAGAATCAAATCTCCTCATGACCAAGGATTAAAATTCCTGGGGATACCCAAGGTTTGATCCTCGATTGTTGCCAAGGAGCTTCAATTTCTGAGTATAACTGCTCTGGGATCTCCAAGGTCAGTCTGGTTTCCACGATTTGCTGCATTCCCAGTTCAATTATGATATCTTCCATAGAACGGATCAGGATTCCATGATTCTCATTTACATATTTAGGTAATTTCTGGGTTTTTTTTTGACTAATTTGTAACTGATAGGTAGTATTCCATCCTTATAGACTAAGTTGATGAAATTTTTCCATCTACTAAGGGGCGCTTTCTCCTCACGTTGATATACCAGCAGCAATGTCTGCCCCAGAATTGTCAAAGTGTCTTCCTCAAATTCACATTTGACCCCATACTTCCACATGAAGTCAGTGCCAATGAGTATGTCATAATTCTGGTTTTCTGGAACAATTGCTGGTACCAATATGACCAAGGATCCAAACCATAGCAGTAGAGCACTATAAGCCCCACAGAAAGTTGTAGAGTCAGGGCCTGCCATCCCATACTGTTTTTAGTGCTCCAAATCCGGTTTGGCCTTCAATTTCTTTACTAATTTGGTTGATACTATATTAATTGGCGCTCCACTGTCAATTGTTGCTCTGACGGGGATTTGGTTCAACAAAATATCCGTATATGTGCACTCAGAAAATAAGATAAGCTATTGTTTATTGCGTGTATAGCAGATTCGTTGGCCAAATCCAAGGTATGAATTAACTGTGCTGATATATTGGGGAACGTTTCCCGAGTTGTACCAATTAAAATCAATACATTAACTCCATCTAACTTGGTCTTCAATAAGTCTGTCTCATCTTCAGCATTTTGGACCTTCTCCATTATCTGTCAGGCATACAGGCGAGCTACTTCCTGTATAAATTTGGGGGCAATATTCTTCAATTTCGATCTTGTTATGTTTACATCTTGGTACATGATCTGATGAAGGGGATCTAATTCAGGCTCATCTGCAAATAGATCTGACTTGTTCAAACTACCTGACCTATCTGGGGGAACTTGATTACCTGCGGTTCTAGACTGTTCTGCGTCTAGACCACATAGTCTTTTCCCTGCCCATCGGAAGTTTCCTGATTATCCTTATGCTGGACTAAATTAACCTGATCCTTTGGTTTGCGTTGTCCACAGTTATTGGCAAAATGCCCAGGATGTCCACACTTATTGCAAGTTAAACAAGGCTTGAATGGTTTAGCACCTTCATTCAGTTTATCTAGATTCCCATGATTGTTAAATCTATTGATTTGTCAAGGAATCATCCTGGTCCCTTATTATTGTTTAACTGGTTATTTGGCTTGTATGTACAATTTGGTGCATCAAATGTTGCTGATAGAACCTTTAGGTGTTCTACCATTTGGGCAATGGTGTATTTACTGGTCAAAGTGGAGGACATCATTTGGTGCAATTCTCAATGAGGGCACAACATGTTTTGCATCATAATTCTCCCATCAAAATCAGTCATCATGTTGGCCCCATTGAGAATCTGAGCTTCCTCATAGAAACAATTGGCGAATGCACCCACGGTTTTGTCCTTTTTAAATTGAATGCCCATAAATTCTTGTTTCCGAGCTGACATCTTATCTGGACTACCAAATTAGGTCAGAATCGCCTCCTTGTAACTCCAGTTCTCCCCACGAAGGTAAAGCAAAACTAGGTTTTGGCATGAAGTATCAAGACAATTCACAACAGTGACAGCTTTTTGTCAGTCACTATAACCGTACATTGTCATTTCAAATAACCGGAAGAAGGCAGGCACATTATTCTGATGGAAATTGGGCAACTTCAGAGTAAACTTGAAATCTTCAACAATAATTGGGCCAGCACTTCTAATCAGAATTTGACCAGAGACTGGAGTTGCTTTGGGTGTTACTTCAGGAAGTGCCACAATGGTCTGGGGCATTTTCTGAACATATTGGATGATGCTGTTGGAGATACTCTCTGCTTCAATGGATGCCAATTTTTCCTCAAATAAATTCGCCTCATGGTACTCATCCTGTGAACAAGTAAACATAGAATTTTTGAGGTCATCCAATCATATGAGGATTTTATCTTCCCAAGCCAAGCATTTTTGGTCGTTTTCCCAAAGTTGACGATTTTTATCAATTTCCTCATGTAAAGTCGCTTTCAGGGTTTTGACTTCTTTCTGCAGCTTGCCCTCTTGGTTTTGTACATGGAATAAATGCATATAAAATTCATGGTTTTCTTTTTCATATTTGGACATTTCATTGTCTAATTTAATGATTCTGAGTTTCAACGAATCTAACTCAGATTGTTTTGCTGATTCTAAAGTGTTCTTGTTGACAATTTCTATTTCCATGTGAAGCTTATCAATTTCAGGCTCTCATCTCTTCGTTGAGTTATTCAAATTTTTTTTCATATCATTGATGGTACTCTTAATTTCCTGTTTTCCTTTGACTAATTTGAGCAAGATTGTGTGAGTTTCAGTGTTGGCTGCAGCCATTGGCACAGCTGCCTCCTGAGCTCAAATTAGATCAGCAATATTTGATTCAGCTAATCAGTAATACTTATCCACATCATGTTACCATCAATAATTAAACCCAATTTGGTTGATGATCTCCTTGACTATTTCCCAAAGTTTTGTGTTCAGCTTGGCCACCAGATTCTTATTTTGGGTGTTTGATTGTTGGACACACTGTGATGTGGAATCCATACCAGCACGAATCTGCTGAAAACTGACATCTAATTGTCACATCACCGCCTGCTGTTGAACGCTTTTATTTTGAGTATACTCAACAAGATCAGCGATCCTTGCCTGCTGCCATACTTGGATGGCTCTCATGTTTTGGGTAGTCAGCTGTACATATTTGATAATATAATCACCGATATTGCCAATGCTCTGCAAGTATCTTATTAATATTGAGGTGTTCATATTAATGAAGTTTTTGAAGTGTTGTCTCCGCTCTTCCTGATTGGTAGTGTGGTGGAATAATCTACAGCTTCAGTCTAAGGTATCAGTCAGCATAATTTGGAATCCTCTCATTAGGATATCACTGATGCTGGGTATATTTTCTCAGGTTTGCTCTGAAGGTGGTTTGTAAATTGTTATGGCTTCTCATTTACTCCAATCATTGATAAATGGATGTATTGAGGATCCGCCAGCATTCCAGCCTCTAATTGGATATTTCCCCGATGGTATGCTGATGACCCTGTTTCTTTGTTTCTTTTATGTTCCATATTAGTTAGATAAATCGGTGTTATTATGTTTTTATAAACTTGAATCAGCCCCTGTAGTGAGAACCACGTGTAAAAACTGCGGGGTTTTCACTAATGCACAGGTTCACTTAACTACTGACTCTGGGTATAAATACAAATTTGCTAATTGTATGAAGACAATTAGCCTAGTAGAGTTCAGATAAATGGGTAGCTTTAGCCCTACTCTGGCAATATATAAGGTTTAAGTGACTTCAGCCTCACTCTGGCAATATATAAGGATTTAAGTGACTTCAGCCTCACTCTGGAAATATAAAGGTTCAAGTGACTTTGGCCTCACTCTGGCGTTGACACTTAGACAGGAAGTAATTCTTCACAACTTCACTTTGAACTAAACAATAAACATTTGAAAAGAATAAAGTTTTCATAGTATTAAGGTGATTGTTATTATTAAAGTGAGGGAATATTTATAGGGTAAAATGATGAAGGACATGTGTTAGGGGTTTCGTGGTAACCACAAGGTTCTTGGCATGCCTAGCCAATGAAAAGGGATATCTACGAGGTCTCAGCACACCTAGCTGACAAAAAGGGATATCTACAATGATCTCGGCATGCCTAGCCAACAGAAAAGGGATATTGGTTTAATTTCAAGAAATATATCATCTGATATCCATGAGGAGTAGCATAATTAAATCGCTTTTCATATCAGGCCGCATGTCAGATACCAAAACCAACGGTTTCTCATGAGTAATTACCCATTTTGAGTCAATTTACTCATCTTCAAATTGTCGGCAACAATCCCTGACGAAATTGTAACTGTAATTATCATTGGATATGATCCTATGAAAATTACAATTAGCCATTTATTTGGTGATTATCACCAATGAGATAAAATAATTGATCAACATCTCAAAGCTTGATCAATAAGCTAAATTGAATAAATGAACAACTATCTTAAAAAAATTGAAGCTTAAATAATATACAAGCTGGATAATGTGGTCATATAAATCCCCACATTTGGTAACACTATAGCTGGGGCTACAAAGACAATTGATTTAAACTGCAAGGGTAGCGCGCTGCATGCTCCTTCAGAGATTATGCTTTCCGCGCCTGCAGTCCCATACACCATATGATGCTCCACGTCAGGCTTTAATGCCAACTTTGCCACCTACTTTGTGGACACCATGTTGACTGGGGCACCTATATCAATTATCGCACAAACTCAGGTTTTTGCTATGACTATGTCATAGTAAGTGCACTCAGAGTAAGATGCATTCTGATTGTTTAAACCATGGACATTTGACGAATCTCTTTATCAAGAAAGCTCATAATTATCTCCCCAACATTAGGGTATTCTTTAACATTAATGTCCCCAGGGAGGGCCACGCTTACCCCTTTTAAGAGAAGAGCATCAGCTAATGGATCTGGTTAATATGTAGAAAGGTGATCAAACATTTGACAAGAATAAGGCTTTGGTTGCTCTTGGAAGCCTGCTTCCGCCATATCCATGGATTGCGCTCATGTCAGCACATTCACCCCTCCAAATGGCTACTGATATAGAAAGGCGTCATCATACTGAGAAACTTCTACTGAAAGTACAGGGATAGGTTCAGGTGGGACTTTTTGAATCAGAATTGTGGAGGTAGAGAGTCCCATCTCTACTTCGCTCTGACTTTTCCCTGATCGTACTGCTTCTGCAGTAGGTACTGGACCCAACGATTGAGTCAACTTCTAGCCAGGTGCCCAGATCAACCGCATGAAAAGCAATTGACCCTATAAGACCTGCGTCTTTAATTGTTGTAAAATGGGACACCCCAAAAGTTGGGCTGGATTTGAACAGTGTATACAGGACCCTCCCAATAGGTGAACTGCTTATGGAAACTCAGTTGGAAGCAAGGCATGTAGTTATAATAAGGCCAGGGGAGGCCAACTGGATGCTGAATAGGGAGGGATAATTCCTCCTAATAAGAAAGGCTAGCAGCGGAGGCAATAGGCTTCCGATCTATATTGGGTGGAGGGAAGGTAGCGGATAGATGTCATAAATTTCAAATGAGTTTAAGCAAGGGTACATCAACCTCTAAATATGGAGCCATGGCATTAAAAAGCTCATAGTATGGCCTCAAAAAATAGGTCAACACTATGAATATGTCAGGTTTGGTTAAAATCCCTGCACCAATTAAAACATGGGCTTCTGCTGTAAATCAATCAGCAAACGCAGTGAGGGTTTTATTATGTTGAAACCTGATGGTAAGGAACTCAGCCTTCCGTTGCACCATTTTTGAAGTTCCTCCAAACAACCACAGCACAGTGTCCTTCACTTTTTGATAAGTAGCGGAACTGTTGAGAAGATAGCAAGTAACTTAGAGGCGCTTCCAACATCCAGGGTGGATATTAATAAATTTGGCTTTATGCAATCTGAAGCTCCTTCTATTGCAAACTCAAATCACTAGAAAGAATCCATGGATGTTCCCATCACAATCAAATGGAGACAGCTTATCAATACAAAACTCCTGCATAAACTCCTTCTTCCACCTAAGCACAGCGTCCAGATCAAACTTGAGTTCTGCATATTCAACGGTTGCAATGTCTCAGAATGCTTCCCTGCCAAAGCAAGCCTGATACGACATGACCAGCGGCTGAGGAACTTTCTATAAGATTTTTGTGATTGTTCAATGGGCCCCTGTAGTGAGCACCACTGTTATAAATTTGGCAGAATCGTTAAGATACGCCTTAAGGGTTTTTGCACAGGGTTCAGCCCACTGAGAAATAGGACTAACAATATGATGATCGTTGTCCTCAGAACAACAGAATACACTTATTTAATAAATATGGAGCACTTGCTCCTGCCACACTCTTTTATTTAATATAATAAATACAGCGACCCCTCGCTGTTCCACTCACCCTAAAATTATCAACATCCAACTTTCTCAATCATCTCATCTTGCCTATATCATAGCGAATTCAGATGATACTGCTTCCATAGCTTATTGTAACTCACTGGCTCCTTCCAATGAGCCACGAATGAATTGGAAAGCAGGACCCAAGTCAATGACCAAAGGGCAGACAAGGTCCCTGAGACCATTCTTCTAGTGCGTGTGCTACAGGAGCCACGGATAAACACCCCTTGGAGGACAGTTGCGAGTATGCTTACCCCCAGCAACATGCCCTGACTCCAAGACAAGGTGTATAGAGAGGCGATAGCCTTCCAAATCTTGCTCCCAAAGTCCAACTCCTGTTTTTATAGGCCAAACATGGCCGCTGTTAGACTAAATAATCAATATAAACCTTGGAAAACAGTAATAAAAATAGATAAGGCTCAGGAACGGCTTTATTTGATATATTCAGGCAAGTTGATAGAAAACGGAACTAGAGAACCTCCCATTCTCAAGTCCTATCTCTTATAGCTCTCTGATGGAAGCATAGATCAAGCTCATTCGCCATGCCTGAAGTTATGTCTTTTGAAACAAGACATAAGCAAACCTTAATTGCCTTAGGCTGAATTGAATTCCGTAGTTGCTGAACCACCATACCCAAGAATTGTTCCAATTCTGATTTGAATCCACCTTTAACCTAGAAACCACCCACTTCAAAACCATTTGGTTTGACCCTAGGCCTGATGAAACATCTAACCATCGTCCTTCCCCAGTCTTAGTCTCAACCTGAGGTCTAGCCAAGACCAATGCTCTCTCGCTCCCTCTATCTTCCACACCAGCTTGTCCTGTCTTATCAGAGATCAGGGCAATGTGATGTTGAGGATAAATTACAACCGTCACACTTAGTAATTCAATTCGCCATATCTCATTAGTTCCAACAATTCTTCATTCATTAACTTTACAATCACCTACTTCAAGGCGATTTTCCAACACTCAATATCACATCAGCTCAAGGCGCTCAAATAATCATAACTTTTATCAATCTTGGCAGATTCCATCCTTTCCACCATAATGTATTAGGGCTTATCGTCCAGTCATATCAGAATTGCAACACCAGTTTCCAACTACCATATAATAAATTGATTATTTGGTGCACCAACAAGCAACCAAAGCAGCCTAACTGAGTAGGGAGCAGTTTGGGGCATTGACAGCGCCAAACATTGCCTAAACTAGTTGGTTATGCAAAGTCCTCTGGGGGTTGGTCTGACCCAACCACTTAAAAAGCTCCTTAAAACTGGACACCCCAAAAAGACCAACAGGTAAGAGAGGTATGAAAACTTTAAAACAACCTTTATTTTTATTCAGGATATAAAAAGGGACCACCTAACAGAGCTTGTCTGGTGAGAAACTTACAATGCTCACCAGGAAGGGAATGTTAGGGGTAAAATTCAAAAATGAGCTTCAGAATTAGCAGGCGCGCCTTATAAAGGCTGCCCTTTGGGGGCCTCACCCAAATCATTAATTAGGCTTGTACAAGCCTAATCTACAATTTAGGCGAGGCACAACTTAGCGCTAAAAACTAACTGAGCCAAAAAGTATCTTTAAAACGATTTAACTCAGATTCAGAAAATTCAAATCCAAGTCAAAATGCAGCAATCGAGCTGAACTCAATCGTTACAGCTTGTGGAGGAGGAGGAGTGGTCTAACCTGATAATGTCAATTTATTAGGAGATTGACAAAAGCTGACAGGGGGGACTTTGACCACCACTGGGTACCCATACGGGGCTACATCAACATAGTGATCCTAAGTGATCTAGATCAAAAAACTCCTTGAGATTGCATCAAATATAAGGGAGTTTACTTACAAACAGAACTGACCAGATATGCAAAACAGACAGCATGATGGGTTACATTCCAAAACCTTTTGACTGATCGAGAAAGGGAATGGGTGCATGAAGTGATCTGGGACAGACTATTGTATTTTGGAGATGTACAAAAATTTTATCAAGACGGTGACAATTATATCAAAAATTGCCTTTGCCCTCAAACCAACAAAAGCGCTCTACAAACTGACGCTGTAGATGAAACCAAATAATATCGCCCTATCCCATTTCATCCACCTTCCCAGTTTATGTAGAGTCATATACGTCAAACAAGAGGATTAAAAACAAGTGTTTTAGTTCTGTTACCAGACCAGCCACACAATGGCCCAAAGCCACCATCAAAAAGGAACTACCCTCAAGAGTTTAAATATGACCCTGTCAGTGGGGTCACAAAAGTCGTGACAAAAACCTTCCTTTGACCAAAGGCCAAGGAGTGGATTCCACTTAGCCTAACGAAGGTCACAGATATGAAGCTCCACCAACAGGAGAAGGACTTTGCCAATAGGGAAGCGTGGGAGTGAGAAATGGCTAAACGACCTGAAGCAGATGATGAGCCCTTCATGAACCCAAATTCCAAAGCCTACAAAATGGACAAAGGATTGAGCCTTAAACTAATCACACCACGCCCATCCCAGGCGGAATGGACGATACAGGAAGAAGAACGTTGGAAGAAGGCTAACCCAAAAAATCCCCAAAAAAGGATGGTCAGTGCAAGTAGCTAATAGATCAAAATCAAAGCCTGACAAGTTGAAAGCAAACAAAAAGTCAAAACAGAAATCTTCAGTGAATAAAACTGAGGAGACTACCAAACAAACAAATGAGTTGACGAAATTGGCAAAGTTAACCAATCAAAACCTGACAAAAATGCTATTCTACCAATAAACTTAATGGGGGGGGTGGGAGAACAATTGAAAGTTGAGGGGAATCTGCCGCACTTCCAGTAGGGACAAAGGCGCCCCCAGAGCTTGTAATAAAACTGTAGCCATTATCCATCAATAGGGAGACAGGGATGGAGATGAATTCCCGGTGCACAAAATGCCTGGCAATATTATTCCAGTTTCAACCAACTGACCACAAAAGCCAAATAATACCCACCACTCAACCTCTGTGACACCATCTTCCAGTAACCAAACTTCAGTCAGTGATTCCTTGAAAAACCTAGAAAATAATATCAAACCTCATACCCATGGGTTGGGCAACCAGAAATGAAGATCACAACTACAAATGCTCAGGGATGGCAAGCCTACAAACAAGAAGGCGGAAGACTCATCACTATAAAACAAATTATTACATCAACCTATTTTAGTATTGGAAACACAAGCAGGTAACCAAAAGGAGATGGTGCCAAGCTCAAACTGCAACATGATGAACCACCCATGGTCCCACCAAACAGGCTGTCAAGGCCTCTGGATGGATCATGTTCCGATCATCACATTGAACAAGAAAATAGACCTTTTATTTGTGGAGGAAACTCACGCTGGAAGGACCTTAATAGCAACTGCTACAGATAGGGAAACCAGCGAAAGCCTTCATGTGGTGGATGTCTATGCCCCACCAAAGCTCTTGAAATCAATTTTTTTTAAAACATTTATTGGAAGTACCAACTGAGGTGACGACAATTATAGCAGGAGACCTGAATTGTTATGAATGTGAGTCGTGATACATTCCCAACAAGTGAAAAATCCCAACTGTAAGGCCGATGAAATGCTGGAATACTTAGTCAAATTGGGAATGTGCCTCATGATCAATGAGGAGACAAAAGTCTGGACAGCCTAATAAGGTGGTCATATGACTCTTCCAGATCCCCACAGACTGGTTCACACCTGTATTACATACTGGTGTCATCTGATCTCAAGCTGCTGACGTCCAACAGCAAGGTCAATATAAATGCCAAGAGTGACCATATGATCATCCATGTGGAATTTTGATCTGGATAACCACCAAGGACCCAAGAATGGCAGTTGGCACCAGCCACATTGAGGGATGGGGAATGACACCAAACAATCAAAGCTGGACTGGATTGACTGATTGCATATCTGGATTGTCACCTGGAGATAGATCATCTGAAAAGATGGGTAAGGATCAAAGAGAAGATTAGGCACAATAGTATGAAATTAACAAAAACGACCATCTACAAACAAACTGCCACCTTGAAGCAGCTTAAAGATGCACTGGAGAGTTTAAAACTCACCCAGAGGGACAGCAAATAATGGTGGAACAAGTAACGAAGAACTCATAAATGGTATTGAGCCTTAATGGTGAAACAGGACTTGGAGCGACAGATCAACGTTACTTATTGATATCAGAGCTTAGTGGGGACAATGACCAAAAAGGCCTGGCGCACCTCAAAGAAATCTGAACCAAGGCTAAGATATGCGAGGTAGAGATGGTGGCAAGGGAAGTAACAACGGATCCAGAAAAAATCAAGTGCAAAATTAGACAATTCTATGGTGAGCTATTCCACCAATGAGAGATGAGAGATATGGCAACAGAAGCCCTAATTGACCTGGCCAAGCCAGCACTTGGGGCCTGTATGCCAGAAGATGTCACTAGCTTGTCTTTCAAAATCTCGATTGAGGAAGTCAAATGAGCACTAAAAGAATCGCTAAGGATGAAAGCACCAGGCCCTAATAGCATGTACATGGAAGTTTACAGTGCATTCCGTGACTGCATGGCGCCAGAGCTCAAATACCTCTTCAACTACTGCCTCAAACAGGATGACAAATCCAGGGTGGCCAGAAGACCTGAATTGTACTCTTATTAAAAAAGCACTTAAATGCCTACTCTGGAACTGGCGCCTAATCACTCTATCCAACACTGACTATAAGATGCTCATGCACATCTTATCAAATTGGCTAATGGCAATGGCACCACGTACGCTGCTTAATGCCTAAAAACAGGTTTATCAAGGCAAAAATATCTGGGACAGTATTGGTACAGTCCAAAGCGTGTTGCAGGACTTGTGAGGATCCAAACAGGGCTAACTCATGTCTCTCGACATGGAGAAGTCCTACCATCAGGTAGCGTGGTCCTTCCTACACAGTGCTAAAGGCAGTTGGTATCCCCAAATCTTTTAGATCATGGATATCAACGCTGTACTTGGGCCTGATCACCAAAGAAATCATCGCCAATGGTGTAACCAATGACATTCTGTTTGGGCAGGGTCTCTGACAAGGTGATCCCATTTCACCTTTACTGTTTAACTTTGCAACAAACACTTTTTATTAGCTGCGGCAGACATTAAACTTTGGGGCTTAGTCCACCTAACCAAATGTTGCTGAAAATGCTGGCCTTTGTGGACAAGACAGTAGTAGGTATCAGTTTACCAACTGACCTTCAAGGCGCAAAAAGAGCTCCTAGACTTATAACAGTTAGTGTCAAATGCAAAGATCAATTTGGAAAAAAATCTCAGTAATGAGGAATGGCGTCCTAGCCTTCAGCGCACCAACTGAAATACGCCAATCCAGAAGTCTCAGATGATCTGATGCCTCAGGATTTTCCTAACAACAATGGGCCAGTGGTACTGGAAACTGAACAAGAAATGCTAACAAGTCTGTTGGCCTAAATGGCCTGCTGAAAAAATGCAAGTCTATTCCTGAGAAGAAAGTGCTGGATGTCAACATAAGAACTTCTTGAAGCTATAGTATGTCGCCCACATGCTGCCAATGAGCCTGAACCTAGAGAAAAAGACCATGACAATTCTCTGAACCTTCCTATGGTTTAAGGCAAATGCAGCGCTGATAGCCCTAGAGACCCTGTAAAAATGAAGAGCAAAGGAGGCATGGGCCATCTGGATTTTGAATCCCACACTCAGCGGATATGAGCAAAGTCATTACTCAGGCTAATGCAGACACACATGCACTGCCTTACCCTCGCATGGAATGTGAACTAAGCTAGAGTTCAGGGTCTTTAAGGAGATGATCTCACCATGCTCATTGCACAAATGGATGGCGGACTACTCATGTATGCCTTCCCAGAAAGGCAGCTCATATTACTGGTGACTGTGCAATTGGGCAGTACGCCTGGGTGGCTGGTTGTTTAAACTATTGGATTGGGATACTGACCAAATCCACAGGGATGTTGAGGCCTGCAATTCCGCAAGGATTTCCACAATGAACTTGGAGCACAATCAAATCATCTACGAGTACACCTCTAAGACAATTAAAATTTGCTACAAATTGAAACTGATTAAATATGGGGATCCGCTTCCAAAACCCAGAGTCAGTCCACCCGCTTGACCACGAATCATTAGCGACTGGGAAGTTGAAGGTCATGACACTAACTACCAAAAGAAGGATTTAACTTTGGGCTTTGACTTATGACTAGTAATGGAAAAGCAATGGTTGGTCACCTGGCAGATCCTAAACCGCAAGTTCAAATCAAGTAGAATAGCAGACCAGACTACCCACACAAGGAATGCCCCATATTCACCAAAATGGAAGCATATATTGGCCACTGAAACTATGAATGCGCTGTGTAAAAAAAATTAGTCCAAGATGTGATACATCCTCTCAGGCAAACAATTGCTGATGGAAATCTATCCGTTGCAAGAGTTATTTTCAAAAAAAAACCCTGAGAACAGCCCCAATCTAATTACAAGCCTTCACCTACCATTATTGTGTATGGGTGATACAATCAGCTCTTGTTGCCAAGAGTTTTGACAGCAAGCTCCCCCATCACAAAAGTTTGGTACTGAAGGCCATTCATATTATCTCCAATCAGCTCTACCAGATCTTAAAAATTCTCACACTTAATCCCTGGGTGCTATAAAGCCATGCGCTTGGCTTTTCCCACTGGATTGCACATCATATGTGATGAGGCAACAAACTGACTCAAGATTGAATGGCCTTTAAGCCCATCGATTATAGAACTGTGGCTAGTGATGGTGATTGCTGACCAGCAATGGTCAGAGGTGCAAGGAAAAAAGCAGCGCGACTTCCCAGTCCCTTACCCCTTGACCAAATTGACTGTATTTCTCCCTCCCCTCTTACTTTTCCATTTAAATTAATTTTTAAATAAAGAATGGATTTTACAAAAAATAAGGGTGATTAGCCTTGCAGGGTATTTCCTGCTTTCACCCTAGTGCAGGCTTTGTTTGATACAAGTTTGAAACCTGTACTGGATAGAAAATTCTCAGTGTGGTCCGTTTCCCAAGGTTAACCCACTTCAAACACTTTTTTCTTTTATATAATGTATCAATGATATCTAATATATAAGGTAACTTTATATCATTTTGGGTGAGTGGTTTTTTTAGTACTAGATGGAGTGGTTTTTTGTTTTTTAAAAATTTAATAGGCTAATTAATTTTGATTAAGCATATGGTGATTAATCAATTCATTAGCCCCATTAATTTTGATAAGCAGTCAGTTGTAGATTAATTTAAAAGGCTCACTGGTTTCTGTATACAGTTTATTATTGGTTGATGCAATGGGTTCACTTAGTTTTGGTTTAGTGGTTGTTGGGTTTTTAATTATTTTATTTAACTGAGGCAAGCTGACCAGGGACATGCATTACCAAAAGAAAGAAATGACATGAAACCTGAACAGGGTCAACTCCATCAAAGAAAGTTTTTTCCACCTCTGGATAGGGACTCAATTTTTCTGGTTACGTCATGGGTAAGGTTTTCGTGTTATTAGACCTACTAACTGCCAATAGCTTCCTTTAGCTGGCACCCCGATTGATGTGCAAAGGGCGGGAATTGAACCTGCAACCTTTAGGTTGGTAGCCATACGCCCTTACTGACTCGCCTTCCACCCCCTGGGTTTTTAGTTAGTTTTCACAGATCCAATGGGGTTACAATGCAGTTTGGTGTTTACTTAGTTAAGTCATTTGATTTAATTACTGTAAACCTATTGACACCCAAATACCAAAAATGATGTCATACTTAAGAAGTTGCTTTAAAGCTATCAATCTGCTAATTCTTAAGATAAAGTTTATCCAGCGATGAACTAGTCTCACAGTTGGATCCATTGCTTCCAGTCCATTTTTATATACATACTAAATTATGGTCAGATACTGGAACATTCCTTACAAAAGTAAGATGTGACCTAAGTTAGAGAATCCTCTTTTTTAGAAAAAAGGTCATCTTATTGGGCTAGTATTTTTCAGAGTTATGTGTGACAAACAAAAAACTATGTATACAGGTCAAATTTAAAATCTTCTCCTTTTTAAAAGTCAGTTAAATTATGGTTTCATATTTACCTATGGTAAAAAGTTTAAGTGCATGATATATGCCTTATGACTGAAGTTTGAAACTTAACATTTTATCTACTGCCATGCTGTGGTATTACATTGTGTTTTGACATTTAACTTTTAAAGAGTGATGGCTGAGATGGTTAGATTAATTAAATAATGGTTAATTTAGTCTAATTAAAACTGCGTATGAAATCAGGCAAATAGCTGATAGATAGACTAAAAATTTATATAAAATTAGACTAAATCAAGTAGTGTTAAGATGTGGTAGTTTCAGAAATTGTCTTTGTTGAGAAAATGTTATGGCTGTACAATAGGCTATATATTCCAGCGGATTGAAAATTATGGTCAAGGTGAGCCTTGAGATTGAGCAGAAAATATATTGATGAGAAGCGAATCAATTGTAGCCTCAATAGTTTAGCAAAGTGAAGGAATTCTGCTGAAACCTTGAGATAGACAAAAACTTCTAAAATGGAACAAATAGGAGATTTCTAAGCAGAGTGTGAATTTGACCCTTGAATACTAATGTAAGCGTTGAGTGGAAGAATGGGAGGGGAAGTTTTTTAGTAGTCTGCATATAAGTTCTGCATTTTGTTATATAATAAAAGTGTTGATTAGGGAAATTGCTCCATATCTTATAATACGTTTTACTGAGGATAAGCAATCTGCATATTAACTGTTCTGTTGTTCTTTGGCTAAACCCTGTGCAAACCAGCTTGGTGAATTAACATGTATCGCTGAAAAATTAACAGTGGTGCTCACTACAGGGGACCACTGGTCAACTGTAGCATATTGGCACTAGAGCATTGTGGTGATCCCTCACTAATTATCAAAACCTGATAAGGTTTCATGCTCAATACACCGGGGAAGCTAAAGAAGCATCTAACGAAGATCCAGTACTTTTCATGATAACAAAGCCAGGTGACAAGAATACTATGATGAAATTGCAGATATGCACTTGTCTTGCATTGGCGGCGTAACAAAAGGGCTAGTCTACAAATGTGACCCCTCATCAGCTTTTGGGGATTATAGAATGGCTTTTGAAGAGGTACTGACTTTATGAAGATGAGGCAGGGGAACATGCTTTAAGTTTATTATATAACCAACGGGACTAAGAATCTCATTACATATTGTATATGTCCTATCTAAATGCAACTACCATGGGACTGTCTCGCTGGCTCAGCACTCATGGTACCAAGAAATACTTGGTTGTGTACATGCAGCCTTCGATCTGCCAGCTACTGTGTGTGCTGGCCTGCCATAATATTGAGATTGAGGACATCATGCAGTTCTTTCAAGCGCAGCAGAATGATATTTTTCTATCTACTTGACTGCCTTGGTCACTTTTCCTTAGAGATTCAGGGGGTGCTTGTTCATGTGGACAACTGTATTGTGGACATCTGCCATCTCTTGGATGAATTGGTTTTACAGTTGAATCAGGAGTTACTTAAAGTGATAGGGGAACTGATGGACTGGTGTGGCCTATTGGCAGAATAAATTCAGGACAATACCATGTTGGGTAGCAACACCAAGCAGTTTATGAAAGACCTGAAAGAATGGGGTGAAGCAATTATTGCAGCAATGGCTTGGATTAGAGACAGGGTTATCCTGACAGAGCAGCGGAAAATAGATCAAGTTGACTCTGTGACAGTTGAAATTAGTCAACTTTTCGTTGAGAAGAGTAACCAGTGGAAGCTGACCATATGACAAGCTCTTTTTTGGCATCCCTAGGATATCACCAGTTCTGGGGCGGATTACTCAGTTGGAGAGTGTTAGTAAGGCAGATCAGAGCTGAGCTATTACCATTACATTCATTGAGATGGTGGAGTATGCTGATATGCAAGTGTGTTTGGATACCCTCTAGTGGACCAACGAGGAGTTGGTGCAAGAATGAGTTGCCCTAGTTAATTAAGTAGACTGTAACAGATGGGGCTCTCAAGGCCCAGCACACCACCAGCTGTGAACCCAAACTCCCAGATGGATACCACTCCCATGAGGGAAAGGGCAATAGCCATACCAAACCTCCAAGACTCCTATCCAGGCAGGTGGCCTCACTGGACACACCAGGCCAAGGTGTGAGCACTAGCCTCTGTCACCTCAGGGCCACTCTGGCAACTGTCATCCCAAAGGGATGAGCATGGGCTGAGGTGCAGCGGACATTGATGTCCTTCCAGCCTCTGGTCACCCACACTATGGCTTTCAACAAGCTCCCCAAGCCAACACTGGGACAGGGTATTCCACTCCACTAGGGCATCGCCACCCCAAAGGATCTCAGGATGTCCACCCCCTTCCTCACTTCCTATTGCACCACCATCCACGCCAAAACAACCTGCTCAAATAAAAAATATAATTTTATTTTATTAAAATATAACAGGTCTAGCAAACAGTGGCCTTTATTGGGGTGGGCTTGAGGTTCAGAATAGAATTACAAAGTGAGGTCCAATAGGAGCAGCCTCACTTTAAAATAATACCTAAAAAGGCTAAATGCATTGTCAGTTATGAGGCATGTAAAAGCCTTCAGAATTAATGGTGTACTGGAAACACGTCAGCAAAAGGGGAAACCTCAAAAAATGGACAACCACTTAAATAAATTTTTAAAAAATTATCCCGCTATTTACCCATATTAAAAAACCCACATCAGAATAACAGAATTGCAACCAACATACCCAAATCTCGTAATTCCCAACCTTATGAGATCCATGTATGATAATTGACTGTTACATTACCCCCTTGAAATGAGAATCCGTTGGATCCAAACCCAAATCATCAAGGAAGGCGTGCAGCGACCAACAAATTTTTTGACAGGGGACCTTTTTATGTGGGCAGCCTGGGGAAGTCAGACAGAAATCCAGAGCCCCCAAATCAAATCAACGGGTTCCTTGGAGGTCTCTGATGGGCACAAGAGGCCATCAACCACTAGAATTCCAGCCCACCCCCAAGCTCCCCATCCCCTTCGTTGGAAGACCCCACAAAACCAATGAAAAGGATTGATGTCCCACAGCAATGCTTGGGACATCGACCACAGCCATCTTGCAGGCTGGATGGAACGACAGCCAACCAAGGTAAAGTTGACTTTGGAATAATGTAATGGATGGGGCTCCCAAGGCCCAGCCCGCCACCAACCATGAACCCAAACCCCTGGAAGGGGGTCACTCCCATGAGGGGAAGGGCAATAGCCTTACCAAAACCCCAAGACTTCTATTCAGGTGGGTGGTCTCACCAGACATACTGGGCCAAGGTGCGGTGCACCAGCCTCTGTCACCTTGGGGCCACTCTGGCAACTCCATCCCAAAGGATGGGCATGGGCTGAGGTGCAGTGGACATTAATGTCCTGCCAGCCTCTGGTCATCCGCACAACTGCTTTTGACAAGATCCCTCAGCCAACACTGTGCCGGGGTATTCCACTCTTCCAGGGCATTACCATACCAAAGGATCTCAGGATGTCCACCCCTTCCTCACTTACTATTGCACTGCCATCTGCACTGAAACATCCTGCTTGAATAAATAAAACACAATATTAAATCATATTTTATTTTATTATGAGGTAAGCCAACCAGGGGACAGGCATTATTAAAAGAAAGAAAGAAACAACATGAAACCTGAACAGGGTCAACTCCATCAAAGAAAGTTTTTCCACCTCCAGATCGGGACTCAAATTTTTCTAGTTATGTCATGGGTAAGGTTTTCGTGTTATTAGACCTACTAAACGCCAATAGCTTCCTTTGGCTGGCACCCCAATCGATGTGCAAAGGGCGGGAATTGAACCTGAAACCTTCAGGTTGGTAGCCATATGCCCTTACTGACTCGCCTTCCACCCCCACATTATTAAATTATATTAAATTATAACAGGTCTAGCAAACAGCGGCATTTATTAAGGTGAACTTGAGGTTCATAATAGAATTTCAAAATTGAGGCCACTAGGAGCAACCTCACTTTGAAATAATACCTAAAAAGGCTAAATTCATTGTCAGTCATGAGGTGCATAAAGGCCTCTGGAATTAACGGCGTCCCAGCAACTTGTCAGTGAATGGGGAAATTTTTAAAAATAAACAACCACTTAAATAAATATCTAAATAATTATCCTGCTATTAACTCAGATTTGGAAAACTGCATTGGAATAACAGAATTGCAACCATCAACATACCCAAATCTTGTAGTTCCTAACCTTATGAGATCCATGTACAATCATCAACCATTACATAGACAAAGCAAATCAATGAGCGTGTGACACTGGTTGGAAGTTTGCAAGAGTGAAGGCACATTTAATGACTTTATCTCACAGCTTCAGGCAATGTAGCGTAAAGTGGATGCTGAGTGAGAATTCCGCCACAAATTGCAAAGTCAGTACAAAGTGCCTCAATGGGAGGTGCAAGAAGGCCATGTGTTGTTATTATTTGGTCAAAGCTGAGTGAATAATCGATGAACATTATTGCTGAAAAGCATGGCAAAGGAGGAAATGGTGCAGTCAGTGGTGAGTTGGGAGAAGAATGCTATAGATTGGCCAGTGAGTATCCCTCAGGGGTCGTGACAGTCCCTTTTCAAAATACAACTTCTTCCTGGTGTACTTCAGCAGGTTTGCATCCATCCATGTGACCCAATGCTAGTTCACAAGGGGATGTTTCTCTCAGTTGTTTGAAACTTATTCCAGCTGTTCCTCGCGCCTGGAGCCCATAGTGAGGTGGTTTTTTTGGATCAAGAAGTTGCCACCCTTCAGTCATGATGGGAACATGCACATGTATTTTAAATGATTCAAATTCGCCATGGAAGGGGCATCAGATCAGTGGAAAGAAAAACTGCTGCTTTCCACTCTATACGTTGAGAGCGCCGACCAGGTCATTTGTTACCTCCAAAATAGTTCCATATCTTATCAAGAGGTGAAGGAGACTGTGATCCATTTGTTTTGGGGCGTGGCTAAGATGGTTCAGTGCAAGGCCAACTTTATGACCATACAGTTTCACAAAAATGAGTCCCTGGTGGAGTTCACAGAGCGAATTTACAACTGAAGCTCATATGTTAGTGGGATCTAATATATTAACCACTGAGGATGTAGGCATAGCTATGGCGGCGGAAGTCAAACCATACCATGAACTGCATAATACTATATCTCACATATTGTATGAAGATGCGGGTCTTCTTCAAATCATTAACACTTTGCTCTGTCTTTCCGCTACTTTCCATGCTCCCAATGTGGAGCGGAAGGCCCCTGCTATCACCGCAGAATACTCCTCAAGAGCTGTACAGCAACGACTCAGTTGTAATCCATTGAGTATTATTTGTCCACCATATATGTTGGTGGATCTTTTCCGCCCTGCTTATGCTCAATCACCCCATCCCCAGCCTAACTTCCATACTTTGGGAACCATTTGACCCAGACTTTCAGGAGCAAACTATAGACAGGAGCCATTTATGTATGTTTGTTTCTTGTATGGACAAAAAGGGCATTATGAAGCTATTTGACCAGGTAACTAGCAGGTGCATGCAGTGCTATACATTATGATTTAGCAGGGAAAAGCTTGAGCGGAGTAGATACAGGATGATCTACCTTCACTAATTCAAATTCAACTGTACCTAAAGATTCCCAATGGTCTCTTTGCATAGGCTTCAGTACACAACCTGACGACTAATTAAACCAACAACTTCTGGCTGATACCTAGCTTCCATGCAAGAGAGCGACTCTTCCCCTTCAAACTCTAGGTTCTGCCAAGATGTGCAAAAGCCATATGCATGGCAAATCCTTGAACTAAATGGCACAAGTGATGCTGAACCCTCAACGGAAGTCGCCTCCCTAGTGAGGGTTAACGTAGACATTCCAGTAGAAAAGATTTCCCAAAAGTATCCTCATGTCAGTATGGGTATTACATCTTTCCATGGTAACAAAAAGACCTTGGACGTAAATGTAATAAGCACCAATAGTTCTTTTTATTTGGAGTGTACCTACTGCAATATTTTTGTTCAAAACACAAAAATCTAAGCTAGTATAGATACTGGTGCCCGAGTTAATATAATCTCCACTAAGCTCATGGCTAAGCTTCCGCTGAAGCATGATGTTGATCACAAAAGTAGTGTATGGGACCATGGGGGAACACAGCACTATTTTGAGGGAGCTTACAATGCGTTACCTCCGATACTTGGTTTGGTTAGGTCTTCCACTCCAGTGGTGGTTCTGCCAGAAGTTTTATACAATATGCTGATTGGTACTGCATTCATGAGGCGATTTGGAGCTGTGGTCAATATGGCAGAAGGACCGTTAGTATCTTGAGACAACAGATCCCCATTTACTTTACCTCTAGCGGAATCCCAAAGGAACCATTCCAATCCAGCTAGATTAATTTGGCGTATAGTGATGGGGTGATTCCTGTCCAATATTGAAAAAGAAGCGAAGGACCAGAGCCCTTCACAAACTAGATCTATAGGTAAAAAGGTATTCCGCTATGAGCTGCGAGACACTTTGAGCATACCTTCTGAGTATCAGGTCAGAATAGGAATTGAGCTCGAAATAGATGTCCCTGGAGGGCTATATGGGGAAATTGTGGGACCCTAACTGCAATCACGGTTTGAACCCCATGTGGCTCTGTGGATAATGCTACCAGGATTGGGGGAAGTGAAAGTATTGATAGCAAAACTACAGAAGGAGTCAATGATTATTAAAAGGCACCAAGAAGTGGCTTATTTACATCTGGCCCCTATTGATGAGGTTCACCATATTCATGACTTCAGACTTTGTGAAGACCTTGTATACTGGTAAAACCCATTTGGCGTAATGGAAGTGGTTCCACGGGAAGCTCTAACCAGATTGTTGGTGGAACAGAAAGATAGGGCGATGGATTTATTTTAAAGTACTGAGATATTTTTGCATCCAATGACCACAATTTGGGGTGTGCCTGAGGGGTATTGCATCAGGTAGACACGGGAGATCACCATCCCATCTGTTCACAGCCTATTCAGTGCTCAAGATGTGGCGGAAGATGTTGTCTCCAATGAGGTAGACAAGTTTATTGAACGAAGGATGTTAGAGTTATCTTAGAGTCCTTGGGTATCACCAGTGCTTATTCTTAAGAAAAAAGATGGAACAAACCAGAAGGTCATTAACTATCAAAAGCTCAATAGTGTTATGAGAAAGATTCCTACCCCCTTCCGCAGATTGATGATGCATTAGACCGACTTTGAGGGACTAATTATCTTTCTGACATGGATTTGATATTGGGTTACTTAAAAGTTTTCTTGCCAATGGCGAAACATGAGAAATGCGCCATAATCACATTGAAGGGGTTATTTCAGCCTGCACGTATGCCACAAGGTTTTTTCAAAGACCAAGCTAAGTTCCAGCGTGCTATTGATACAATCTTATGTGACTTAAAGATGTCCTGCGTTTTAGTTTAACTCGATGATATCAACATATTCTTGTGAACATTCACAGAGCATCTTGACCACCTGGAACAAGTGTTCTGCCATCTTTTTGATGCTAAATCAAGATCAAGCCTCTTAAGTGTCATTTTTTCAAAGAGCAACTGAAATACCTTGGGTTTTTGGTGGACTCAAAAGGTGTAAGGAGAGTGTCTATATCTCATCTGTTCTCAGCGTGGTAGTGCTTGATGAACCAGGCCAACGCCAGGGAACTAGTCATTAATAAAAAGTACTAGAGCCCAGCAGAGGGTGCTGGTGCAATAATACCTTAAGTAGAAAAGTTTGATCATGATATAAAATAACCAACTAAAAGCGACGTGGTGCACACAGGAAGAAGGGGTAAACGTCCCAGGTTGGAGGGAACCTGGGCGACCCAGTTTTGCACAAGGGGATAAACTAATCATATTAAAGATGGACTGGTTAACATAGTGCGAGACCTCCTCAAAGGGGTCCATGCACAGGATCGTCTGAAATAACATAATAAAAATGGGAAAATGGAGAAATTTTATTTGGAAAGTCGACCAACAAGGAAGGTTGGTCACGGAAATCTGATTTAAACTTTGTCATGGAAATTTGGGATTTGATGACGTGGGCCCAAGCACTGATTCACCAATAGGCATACACTACCATCCAAATTGGTAGAATACACTGAAAACAACTTCAATTGAGTAATAGATTGAAGTTGAACTGACTCAAACGTGTATTTTCGTAAATGGAATTTGTTTTAAACCCCATTCCTCAATCAACTGAATAGTACAGTCATTGTTAATTGAATAAATCTTTCATTTTAATGGCTGGATAATGAAAGGGGATGGGCGTTCTGCACTTCACTAATACCAACCTGGGCATATTTGGCTTGTACCCAGCGCTGTCTAGTGTGTGTCTGGGGTCAGGGAGGACCTGAAGCTTCACCTTCTGGGCCCACTGTCGCCCAGCCTTATCCTTAGGGTTGGTCCCCACTATCATGTCATTTAACCATGACATTACCCCTCTCCTCCCCACGGGGCTCTACCCCCCTCCAGGGGCTTGCGCAAGGGAAAAAATCTTGTAGGCTGGGGTCAACTTCATGGCGGCAATGGTTGGTTTGGGTTGAGATCCAGAAGCATGGTGGAAACGCTTGTGGAAGGCTTTAATCAGATCTTGGGCATGCACACAGTCGCGCGCTGGAACCCAACTGTTCTTTGCAGCGTCAAAACCCTTTCAAGATACCAGGTACTCAAGTCTTCTTTTAACTCGGCGGGAGGCTACTATTTCTTCCACTTCCCACTCTGGCGCCCCATCCACGAGATAGGCCTCAGGAGTCTCTGGTGGGGGGCCCTCAAACAACGTCAATTTGCTCTCATGGAAGATAGAGAAGATCTGAAATGAAGAGGGAAGATATAGCTGGTATGAGGCATGGCCCACCTTTCTAACAATGCAGTAAGGGCCAATCCTCTTTGGTCCCAGCCTCTTGCATGGCTGCTTGATAGGGATGTTACAAGCATCAAGCATCACGAGATCCCCTTCCTTATACGCTAAACCCACTTGGCGCTTACCATCAGCGTTCTCCTTATACACTAGCATTGCCGCCTCCAAACTTGTGGAAACCCCTAGTGGACCTTCTTAATAGTCTTATCAAAGTCCACCACTGCTTCAACCTTAGATCCACAGCTGGTCTCCATGTTAAAGGCGGGGTTAAAGTCATGGTTAGCAAAAAAAGGGGAACAACCAATTGAAGAATGCAAAGTGTTGTTGTAACTAAATTGGGCCATAGGAAGGTGAGAAACCCAATCTGAATGATCCACGGCAGTGTAACACCGCAAAAACTGTTTTAAGCACTGGTTCACTCGTTCAGTCTGCCCATCTGATTGGGGGTGATAGGCAGTTGAATGGCAGGGGCGAATTTGAAGAGTCTTACAAAACTCTTCTAAAAAGACAGAGGTAAACTGGGGTCCCCAGTCACTGATTATTTCTTGAGGAAACCCATGGAGCGCAAACACATGAGTGACGAAGAGCCTAGCCATCTCAGCCACGGTTATTGTCGTTCTTCAAGGAATAAAGTGGGCGAACTTTGTAAAACGGTCCACCACCACCATGATGGCATCATAACCATCAGAGGCAGGTAACTTCACAATGAAGTCCACCAATAGGGAAGTCCAGGACCCTTCAGCTATTTGGACTGGTACCAACAACCCCGATAAAGGTTGCCAATTGGGTTTCATCTGATTTCAGATCAGGCACTCTTTACAATACCGCCCCACCTGAGCAGGCAAGCCCTTCCAATTGTAGGTGCATCATATTAACTCCAACGTCTTTGCTTTACCAGGATGACCAACGGTGAGTCCATAATGATGGTCCAAGATGTTTTCAGGCGCAGTGGTCCAGCAGGAGCCCATAGGCGCCCCTGAAACCACACCATCTAATCCTTCACGCGATAGCCCCTGGATAGATCCTCTTGATTCAAAGCGCTCTTTGCAAGTACCATAGTATATTCAGCTGATTTTGGCTGAGAAAGGATTACCTTTATGAGCATACTGTATTCCTCCGCAATTTCCAGAGGTGCAAGCGCTGGCCCATTGGCTGGGGAGAGGGAAGTTGAGACACAATTTTATTTGGCGGATACATCACCTGTGTGTTATGAACTTTTACCTCCTTTTAGTCAGGAGCTAAAGCAGGGTTGCTGACTAAAGCATCCACCAAACCATTATCCTTGCTCTTGGTGAACACGTAAGAAAAGGCAAATTGGGCAAGGTTATCATGCCAATGGGTCTGCCGTGGGGTTAGGACATGAGGGGCGCGGTAGTACAGCAAGGCACGGTGATCTGTACGTACATGGAATGGCTGGGTAGAGCCATGCAAGTGATGACGTCGATAAGTCAGCGCCTCCACCACTGCTAGTAACTCCTTGTCATAAACGGCGTAATTCAACTCTGGCATAGACATTTTCCTAGAAAAATATCCCACCGGATGCTTTATGTCATCTTTGCCTACTTGTAAAAAGCTGCCACTAGGGCGAAGTTGGAGGCATCAGTAGACATAATGAACTCCTTTGAAGGGTTGACATAGCGAAAAACAGACGTGGACAACAGGGTGCACTTCACTGCTTGGAAAGCATACTCCAAAACAGGGGGACCACTGAAGCACCTTAGCACCGCTAGCCTTATATAAGGGTGCTGCTACCTCAGAAAGATTGGTGTGAACTTCTTGAGGAACGTACACGTCCCCAAAAAGCTCCTCAATTCCTTGACTGAGGTGTGGTGGGCCACTCACGAATAGCCTTCTCCTTGTCTGGAGTTATCATGTGTCCTTGGTCAAACATGACGTTGCCCAGAAAAGTGACCTGGGACCTGAAAAATTCACACTTGCTAATATTCAGCGTAAGGCTGGCTGCCTTTAACCTCTCCACCACTTGCCAAACATGTACTGCATGGGACTCCAGATCGGGGGAAAAAACCAGAATATCATCCATGTAGGCAACCGCAATTACCCCTAACAAGTCCCCCAACGCTGCATCAATGCGACGTTAAAATATAGCAGGGACATCTTTAGTCCAAAGGGCATGGCCCAAAACTGAAAATCCCTTTTTTGTACGGAATGCATTTAGCCACTCTTGTCCCTTTTTAATCCGAGTCTGATTAACCACATTTAGGCAATCCAGCTTGGAAAAGACCTTAGCCTTCTCCACATAGCGCGCAATCTGAGAATGCAAAGGGATGGGATGGAGGTCTGGTACAGTAACGTTGTTGAGGTTCTCATAGTCTACGCATGGGCGTAAAGTACCATCCGCCTTCTCAACAAAGAGAAGGGGGAGCAGACAGGGGAGGTATAAAAAAAAATTGCACCTTTAGCTAACTGATTCTTCACCCACACATCTAACGCCTCTTCCTCCCGTACAATCAATGGGTAAATAAGGGAAGATATCTGCACCAGATCCACAGTGAGCTTGAACTCACAATCAAACTCATAGTGATCAGGTAGTGCATTAGCGATTGCGGCATCAAAGGAAGATTCCAAACACTCCAAACAAGAAGGTAGAGGAAACTACTCAGTGGGCTTCATCATAGGGGCAAGACTAAGAGAGTGAAGGTGGGGCCAGTGGGGCAATTCGCCCTGGGCGTTATCTTCCGACAAAGGAACAACAAATGTGCGACCATTCTTCAATGTAAGGGATAGGGTATTCCCTTTCATGTTGGTCTAACGTCAAACTTCCGCCACCACTCCACCCCCAAAATGATAGGGTACAGGAGGTTTTTGACGGCTTTGAAGTGATCAGAAAAGTGGTATTTGCCAACCTGATAGTCCACTGTCCCAATGATTTTCAGAGTAGAAATACCTTGAGACGCCCCTCCTTTAACCATACCACCTGGAAAATAACTCAGCCCAAGGTAATCGGCTAAGCTCTGGTCCATAAAGTTTTCAGAGGCGCCAGTCTCCACCAAAACAGTGGTGCTGAGTTTTTCCTAAAGGGGAGGAAAGGATAGCAGTCAGTAGAAAATACCCATAATGGTCTTTATTTATAGCAGACAATGACAAGACTTCACCAGAAAATTCTTCCTCTGGCTCAAGCAAGCTATCAGGGGATTTTTGGAATCATAGAAAGGGGAGGGATAGTTGGCCACTCTTAATACTGAGGCCACATACCCCACCATGCCTTCTGCAAGTACATATACTCTATCATATAAGAAACAAAGTTCTTTCTCCACTTCCTGAGTGCCACGAATAATGGTAGGGGTCAAATGAGGGTTCTCAGGGGTAATTTGATATACTGGAATAGGGTTCACATGCAGGCTGTAAAAGATAATAAACGGCTCAGAGTATGGACAAGGTTTTCGTCATAAAACGCGTTTTTAAACGTAAATGACCCTATTTCCTAACCACAATGGAATTTCTGACGTTATCCAAAGCAACCACCCCAGGCCATATGCTCCAGTTCTATGGCATCGTCTGAATGTGCTGTCAAAGCAAAACTCGTTTATTTAAATTAAATTTGGTAATTATGGTGGAAAATCAGGGAATCACAACTTTTGGACCAAGAAGCATCTTTATCCACCAGATAAAAGCATGAAGTGTGTGACTTTCCAGTTGGAGGCAGCCATAATAACGCTGAGATGCTCCAACCTTTGGAGAAAAGAGGAAACAGCGGTTCAACTGACTAAGGCTGAAGCCCACAGCTGGCGTCCACCGTTTACCCTTTGGAAAAGTTCCACACAGAAAAAGTTCGTGCACATAAAATTAAATGGTTGGTTGACTAATGTAAGGAGAGTGTCTATATCTCATCTGTTCTCAGCGTGGTAGTGCTTGCTGAACCAGGCCAACGCCAGGGAACTAGTCATTAATAAAAAGTACTAGAGCCCAGCAGAGGGTGCTGGTGCAATAATACCTTAAGTAGAAAAGTTTGATCATGATATAAAATAACCAACTAAAAGCGACGTGGTGCACACAGGAAGAAGGGGTAAACGTCCCAGGTTGGAGGGAACCTGGGCGACCCAGTTTTGCACAAGGGGATAAACTAATCATATTAAAGATGGACTGGTTAACATAGTGCGAGACCTCCTCAAAGGGGTCCATGCACAGGATCGTCTGAAATAACATAATAAAAATGGGAAAATGGAGAAATTTTATTTGGAAAGTCGACCAACAAGGAAGGTTGGTCACGGAAAACAGATTTAAACTTTGTCATGGAAATTTGGGATTTGATGAAGTGGGCCCAAGCACTGATTCACCAATAGGCATACACTACCATCCAAATTGGTAGAATACACTGAAAACAACTTCAATTGAGTAATAGATTGAAGTTGGAACTGACCCAAACGTGTAGTTTCGTAAATGGAATGGGTTTTGAACCCCCATTCCTCAATCAACTGAATAGTACAGTCATTGTTAATTGAATAAATCTTTCATTTTAATGGCTGGATAATGAAAGGGGATGTGCGTTCTGCACTTCACTAATACCAGCCTGGGCATAATTGGCTTGTACCCAGCGTTGGTCTAGTGTGTGCCTGGGGGTCAGGGAGGGCCTGAAGCTTCACCTTCTGGGCCTCCTGTCTCCCAGCCTTACCCTTAGGGTTGGTCCCCACTATCATGTCAATTAATTATGACAAAAGGGCTTAAACTGCAGCTGGCAAAGGTGGAAGCTATAAACAAGATGACCTGGCCAGGTAATGAATGAGATACCCAAGTGTTCTTGGGGATAGCCAGTTACTGTCAGGGAAACTGGAGCGCAGGAGGTCGCTGGATGGAAAGACACAGGCCAAAGGTGATACAACAAGGCCAAGTGACCCAACAAAACAAAGAGACGTCCTAAACGATCAGTATTGTGTTTCCATGTAAATTATTGGAGCAACACGCACACCAAACTGGCCACACTTATCAAGGACAAGAGGCCCTGGGAGCTGGGAAGGGTGGCGTAAAATCCAAGGCTAAGTTCAGAGAAATATGAGGAGGCGGAGCCAGCGGAATAGGTGGCGGAGTGTTTGGAGGGCTCACGTACAGCAGGGGGTGCAAACCAGAGTGGAAAACGAACTCCAGCCATCATAGATCGTCATAGAAGTATATTTTTGTTCAAGAAAACAAAAATTATACAGGAAATTTGCCCAAAATTCCTAGACTTTATTAGGGTGATCAGAGTATCTGAGAAAAGCAAAGCCTTTCTCACCTTGGGACTTAATTTATAGGGGGTTGTTTCACGAAGATTCCAGTGATTATTAGAATCTGATATGAGCTACAAATTCGTCGTTTTTCAACAAAAGCAAAATTTTTCGAATTTGGCCAGATTTTGTAACCTCATATCTTGTGATTTTCTGGGTCTTAAGTTTGATTCCCGCATGAGATTTTGCATCAAATAAGCTGTTTTTCTCAGCCTTGGATGGCAAAGCCAAAACCCATTTTTTGTCAATGACCTTAGATTGGTCATTGGTGACCCTTAGGTGTTCTGGTCTCTTCCCTAAGAGCTTGTTGGACTTGGCTTTAGAAGGGCGGTTAATTCCAGGAAATATGTCACTAGCTGTGATATCACCCTCCGCTCTTTGACGGGGTTCTACACCACCTGAGGGGACATTAGCCAAGGCAAAGTTCTTGTGGGGAGTGGGTAGCTTCATGGTAGCTAAAGAGGCTTGGTGGCAGGTCCTGCGGCATCTGGGAATCTAGAGTGGAAGTCATGAATCAGGTCCTGAGCATTGGTCATGTCCCAATAAGATACTCAGATATTCTCTGTCTCATCATATCATTTCCAGGAAACCAAGTATTGCAGGCGGTGCCGGGATAGGTAAGAAGCAAGAACGGCATCAATCTCATATTGGGGTTCATAATCTACTATCACAGGATCTGGGTGAGGTGGCTTGGGACCATTGAAGGGAGTCAGGAGGCATTCATGTAAGGTGCTGAACACTTTGATTGAGAGGGGGTAGGTCAACCTGGTAAGCTGATGGGCCAACTTTCTTGAGGATCTTGAAGGGTCCAACACGCTTGGGACCTAATTTGTGGCAGGGTTGCACAGGTGGAGATTCTTGGCGTTGACCATGACCAAGTCACCAGGCTTATAATCAAGTCCTTCACGGCGCTTTCAGTCAGCATATGCTTTGTAGATCTTCACAGCATCAACAAGATGGTCCTTCACTGCCTGATGTATGTCTCTGAGCTCTTTAGCGCGCTCATTGGCAGCAACTATGGTGGACTTAATCCGTGGACTTAGGTTGAAACTGGGGCTTTAACCATAGTTTTCAAAGAAGGGGAAGTGCCTGTAGAGGCATGGGTAAGGTTATTATAAGCGAATTGTGCCAATGGGATGTGAGAGGACCAATTGTTCTGTTCAGCATTAGAATAACTACGCAAGAATTGCTCCAAACCTTAGTTCACCCTCTCCATCTGTCCATCTGACTGGGGGTGGAAGGCTTTGGAGCGGCAGGGGCGGATGCTGAGGATGGAAAGAAGGGCTTCCCAGAACTGAGAGGTGAATTATGGGCCCCTATCAATGATAATCTCCTTGGGGAGACCATGTAAGCAAAAGATGTAATCTACAAAGAGGCGGGATGTCTCAACTGAAGTAATGTGGTGTTGTAGGGGATGAAGTGGGCCATCTTTGTGAAACGGTCCACCACAACCATTACTTCATCATAACCCTGGGACCAGGGAAGTTCCACAATAAAATCGACAGACACTGATGTCCAAGGGCCCTCAGCAGCTTGGAGGGGAACAAGCAATCCAGAACTCTTCAGGTGGCTTGGCTTTGACAGGTTGCACGTCAAGCAGGAAATTGTGAATTTTTCCACATCAGTGGCAATACCTTACCACCTGTAGGAGCGGCGGACTAACTTTAGCGTCTTGTCCTTGCCAAAATGGCCAGCAGTTGGAGGGTCATGGGCTTTACGGATCACTTCCTCATGCAGGGGTCTAGGAGGTACCCACCACTTGCCCTAATGGAGGATGACACCATCCATCAACTGGTAGCCTTTGTCAAGGGATTTGGCATTTCTATGGCAGGCCTGCTTAATCTTATCATAGTCAGCCGACAGAGGTTGAACAACCTAATACGGGAAGGGGTGTCAGCGTCATCTTCCAAAGGTTCCATCATAAGCAGAGCGGGGGTTGGACAGTGGGCTCTCCTTCACTTGTTCCGGCTTAATCAACACCTGGGTATTGTGGGCGTCAACTAGTTCTGGGTCAGGTGTTAAGCAGGTTTCCTGGATAGAGCATCAAATAACATGTTATGGGTGCCCTTAACGAAGTCATATTTGAAGTCAAACACTGACAGGATTTCTAACCACTGGGTCTGGCGAGGGGATAGCTTCTTGGGGAGGGCGTGGTAGTACATCAATGCTTTGTGGTCAGTACGGACAGTAAATGGCCACTTAGACCCATGCAAATGGTGGCGCCAGTGTTGTACTGCCTCAATAACTGCAAGGAGTTTCTTATCATATATTGCATAGTTGAGCTGCTCTAGGGTCATTTTCTTACAAAAGTAAGCAACAGGCCGTTCTACTTCATCCTTCCCTCTTTTAGCAGAGCAGCTCCCACCACAAAGTTGGAAGCATCAGTGGCGACAATAAAGGAGCGGCTGGGGTCTGCATGTACAAACACTGGGATGGACAATAGTATGTACTTGACGGCGTGAAATGCAGCGTTGCATTCTTTGGTCCAACTAAAAATCTTCTTCCCTGAAGCGGTGTAGAGAGGGGCGACAACTTCTGAGAGCTTGGGGTGAACTTCTTGAGTAAGTTACACGTCCCAAGAAAGCTGCGTAACTCCGTGAGAGATGAGGGGGTAACCCAATCACGAATAGCTGCTGCCTTATCTGGGGAGATCATGTGACCATGGGAGAAGATAAGGTTTCCTAAGAACTCGAATTTGGGTTGGATGAAATTACACTTGCTAGCCTTAATTGTAAGGTTTGCCTGTGAAAGTCTCTCCATGACAGACACAAGATGGCGGGCATGAGATTCTGCATCTGGGGAAAAGACCAGTATGTCGTCCATGTATGCAATCGCGCATGTACCTATAAGGTCTCCCAAGACAGCATCGACGAGCCTCTGAAAGCAAGTGGGAGCGCTCTTCAAACCAAACAGCATAACCCTGAATTGGTAAATATTTTTATGAGTGCGAAAAGCGGTCAACCACTCCTGGCCTTCTTTAATGCAGATCTGGTTGAAAGCGTTGAGGCAGTCAAGCTTGCTGAACACCATAGCCTTCTCCATGTAGCAGGCATTCTGTTGCTCCAGAGCGAGCGGATGTGGGTCAGGCACTGTTACGTTTTTCACATTGCCATAATCAACGCAGGGACTAAGTGAGCCATCAGACTTCTCTACAAACAGGAGGGGGAGCACACAGGTGAGGATTTCTTAAGTATTTGACCCTTAAAGAGCATGTCGTCTACCCAAGCGTCTAAGGCAGCCTTTTCCCTCAAGGACAAGGGGTAAATTGAAGAGTATATCTTGACTAGATCCAAGGTCAACTTAAACTCAAAGTAAAACTTGGTGTGCTCGGGGAGTGGGCGGGCCTTTATGGGATCAAACAGATCAACATATCCACGATGCATTCTGGCAGAGTAAGTGTTGGGGTCAGGGCTTCAGTAGGTTGAATAGAGGCTAGGCCCACCTTAGGAGAGGGCCCCACCTTCTGGGGAGCACCGTGGCGCTCTCATCTAAGCAAGGAATGGTAACCGTTACTCTACCAGGAAATTGTGCATGAATGGTAGAGTCTAGGAGGTTAGTGGCGATGTCAAATTGGCGCCACCAGCCAACCCCTAAAATAACAGGGTATAGGAGGTTCTTTATTGAGGAGAAGCTCTCAACAAAGTAATCATTACCTGCAATGAAAGGGAAAGGTGTTAACACATGGTAACTTGGAATGGTTTGAGATGCACCACCCTTCATAAACTGACCAACTCCCAGGGGTAGCTCCAGGGCCTCTGCCAACTCTTGGCGGATAAAGTTTTCAGTTGCACCAGTGTCCACCAAAGCGAGTTCTTGAAAGCTCTTCCCTGCAGAAGAAAAAGTAGCCATGAACAAGAAGTAAGCAGAGGAGGGTTTATTTCCCTCAGAGCTAAGGGATGACAGGATGGCTTTAAGCCCAGAGAGCGGCGTATAATTTGGAGTATCCCCTAAAATCTTTTTCCGTATGACTTCACATTGCCATAAAGTTGTCCATGGGACTTAAATGGTGTGGGGAAGCTTAATGATTATGTTAGGCGGTAGGAAGGTCTTTACCACATGAGACTACACCAGTCAGGACAGCCAAGCTTTTGGTGGGGTTAGCCACGGCTATCTCTTCTTCAATAATCCTCTCATGGATCTCTACTCGTTTCTGGATGGATTCCGCCACAAGAGGTGGCTCTGGAGTGATTGGAAAGAGTTGTTCAACGGGCCGACTGGGATGACAGGTTGGACAGAAGGCATAGGTTTTAAAACGGCAACGGCTGGTCAATACCCTGGAGGAAGTAAATGCTCTGTATCAAGTGGGTTAGACTTACTTACCCCCTCTACTTTTGAGGACAAAAGTGAGGGGTACTCCGTGGAGTGCGGCGGTGCAGAGCCAGTAGTGAGGAGACTCCTCACCTATGACGAAGGGTTAAGTCTCACCTTCCAGCGAGCTCACTGCAGTTCCAAGTGAACCTGGGAGAGTACGGAAGTAGGGCATTCTAGAATCAGGTTGGAAGTGTCCATAAAGGCCAGTGTCTCATCTGGATATATCACCACTGGATCGAAAAATGTTGGTGACCCACAGTGATGGAGTTGTCAAGTTCTAGGATCTGAAGTTCAGCGGTACAATTAGGCTTGATGTTACAGAGGCTGATAGACAACAGGGATACAAGGATGGAGCATGTCCCAGATAGAGAGGGGGAGGGTTGTCCCATATTCCAAGAGAAGCACAAGTATTATCTAGGGACTTATGGAGAAGGGCCATTTTCAACTGTTTAAGAGATTCCAACCTTGATGCTCGCTCTTGAAACAGGTGCAAGTATTGAGCTGTAGTGAGGTCTCCTTTGTAAGTCTTGGGGACCAGCCCCTACAACTGGATAGGGAGCAGCATCCCTTTTGGACCAAAAGGGGCCAAAGGCCCAAGTGGACCCCCTGTCGCAGTTGAGTGACCTGGCGCACATGGTTGATGAGCGCTGGGTAACTTCCCTCCCACATAGAAATATCCAAATCTCTCCCCTCCCCCTCCCCAACCCTGATAAAATTAATAGAGGGGACCTGCCAGGAGATCATGCAGGCCAGGGGCCTTAGGCGGGCCCTGGGACCCCCCACTTACCAGGGAAAATTTACCAAAATTTTAAAGAAACTGCCAGTGCAAGTATCGGAGCCCAGCCTGCAGATTCCGGGCTAATGAAGCTGTTCTGGACTGGTCAGGTTTGAAAATCAGATCGAAACTCAATTTAGGTTTTGAACCATTCAACCAGTGACTCAGACCAGTTTTCCCACCCTCAGAACAGATCTGAGAAGCTCAGATCACATAGAAAACCAAATTGAGAGTTCAGACCAGGTTGCGGACAACTGAGCACCAAGGCCACAGCCCCCTGGGATGAATTCAGGAATCCGAACTTCTTGAGCTGCCTGACTCAGATGGTCAAGGCCCTGATCAGTACCATTAACCTGGTCTAGCCCCACAAATTTGGGAAAATCTGCAAAATTTTTTTTGATTTTTGCCAAGATTTTGGAAACCACCCATCCACTCCCCCACCCACCAGCCCACCAAAACCCATCGCCAGTCCCCAACCACCCAATACTTAAGGCAACTGCTCTGTCAATGGGCAGTTGTCAGTTCATTCTCTATTCTTCTCGCACTTTGCACCAAAATAAAGTCGATTACCCTGAACGCCTTGTCACAGACTCCACCTATTTTTTCTATTTAAAATTCCACCAATTGATCTGGCAAAGCGCGCTGCCACCCAAATAATTATCCCGATGATCGTCAAATGGGTCGTCCAGTTGCTCAACCCCACCACACAGTAGTGGATCATATCTGTGGTGAACCACCTCACTCTTGATGACAGAGTTGACTCTCTATCCACTTTCGCATATCTGTTAAATGTGGACCCATCCATTCACCTCACTGACAGGTTTTCTTTGAGCTCTCCCCAATTGGAGCAGCCTCAGGGTGCCCCTCGCCCCAATGCCCACAAGCTCGGCCCCTACACCTGGCTCGTCTGTCATTGATCCCACCCACTTAAGGGCACCAGAGTACCCTGACCAATGGGGACTCGGCCCTAACGCTCATCTTGGGCCCATTTTCCCCTCCGACAGCACCCCTGTCCACGCGGTGGTTCTTGTGTCACCCCTCTCTGGCGCACAGACCCACCTACCCATAACCAAAGGCCAGCAACCGCGCACCCTGGGGGAGTCGTCATCCTCCCCGCCTCTCCCATCCTTGGGGGTTGCCCCCGCAAGACTTGCGGTTGCCCCCATTGCAATCATCTGGTTTGCCTTGGGGGCCTTTGGTACATTTATAAACATTTTACTTTCCTCACATCCCTACTAGATCCCCCTTCTTCTAGTTGCATGGACCGCTGTGCCTTGGCATTCTGGGCTCTCCACTGGGTGCTCACACACCCTGACTGGGAGCCCAGTCTAATTCTTATCAGCTGATTCCATGACATAATGAACCAACCCATAATCTTGGCCTTCTCCGCCCTCCTTGCTGGCACTGGCGAAGCGCTGGCCTACGCCCTAACCTTAATGTACTCTCTCTCTGCAACCTAGCCTTCTCCTGCTGGTCGGCGGCCTCATTTTGTCTGAGTATGCCACCAGTTTGTGTTGACCTGGTCCTTGCCCCGCAGACCCCTGGCGTCAAGTGTCACCCCATCAGTCAACATGATAGGATTGGGAGTCCCCCCTATCCCTTCTGATGAGGTGGCCGACCAAATCCTGGGTGTCCTGGCAGAACTTCAGGTGCACTTCACCGCCAATGGGGGAAATCTCCCCTTCCTTCCGATGCCCAGCAGAGCATAGCTCTCCTCGATGCCCTAGATGGGGATCCCGCCGCTGGGTTAGGGAGTGCTCTGCTCTGCTGCTAAGTCTGGGAACCCCACCCCTACTGGCGCTGGTTACTTTGGCAGTCCAGGCCCCTGAGTCTAGACCAGCGCGCCTCCTCCATCTCTTCACACTAGGGCAAACAGCCACGGACCTGCCCTCCCTTATTGAAGCCTTCGCGGTCCTGGCCCCCACGGTGCCCATTCCCCCCAAGATCGCCATCTCTGCCTTCTGAGCTGCCTTGGACCCCACTGCAGCTGCCCATGCATCTTGGGACCCCCTTTCCGGGTCCTTCAAAATTGCATTCTTGGTGGCTTACGCAATTGGGGCCAGGCCCTTCCATACACCCACGTGCGCTGTTGCAGCTCTTGAGGGGCCGCGTGCCACCCCCTCTCCCCCTGCCAGTGGTCACGGCCAAGGGAAGCGCCCTAGGTCTTGCCGCCCTCTTCACCCCTCTGTACCCACCTTGGGTACCCTCCCCTTGGAAGAGCCCCTGCCTGCTGCACCCCCTGCTCTCACCCTGGATCAGGAAAGTGGGCCCTTAATCCCCCAGAGCTCAGAGCCTGCCCACCCTGGCGCCACCACCCCCCAGTTAACCTGAAGGCCCCCTTAAAGAGAGTGGAGCGGGCATATACATCAACCCTCACTGCCCCATTTGGGACAAGGAGGAAGCAGAAACCCCTCCCCAGTTGCAGACCAGCCCAGCGCCTCTTGGTCAATCTCTTCTAATGATGGGTCATGCTCCCTCCTCAGCTACCCTCTCTCTTGCCCACCCCAATAAAGAAGATCAAGCCTACTTCTTGTTCCCTATCTCCTTCCCCTCAGAGTCGTGTGAATTTACCATGCAAGCCCTCCTCAACACCAGAGCAGCAGTTAAACTTTATTGACCTCAGTGTGACGCATTCTTTGGACCTGGCAATGGAAGAAGCCTCTTCAGTCCTGGGTGCTTCATCGGAGCCCATGAATTCTTACCGCATCTGACGCCCATTGCACTTATCTGTCCATGATTTTGGGTTCTGTGACCACTTCTTAGCCGTACAGAACTTGCTCTACCCCGTGATCAAGGGGTAAGCTGGTGGCAGTGACAGCAGGTCCGCATCAATCTTGCCAATAACTCCTTGGTGTTCTCAAACCTCAAGTTGAGTGAAGAGTTTCCCTTGTTGAAAACTCTCCCCCTTGACACATCCCTCAGCTCTATTTCTCCCCCAGACCCCACTCCTATTGACCTTCCTTTGGACTTCCCACCCTTCCTAACCCCCTATAAGTCCATCTTTGACATGTCGCTGGCTTCCAAGATCCCCCTACACTCCAAATATGACCTAACGTTTCAGCTGATGGTTGACCTAGTCAAGATCAAATGCCCCCTCTACCCCTACACAGAGGAAGAGGACAAGGCCTTGGGGACTTGGCCAGACGAGATGCTAGGGAAGGGTTGGCTTATCAAGAAATCTTCACCAGTCGCCTCCCCATAGTTTTCGCTCAGAAAGCAGATGGCACCCTGCGCCCTTGCATTGACTATGGCCCTTCAACAACATCACCATCCCTGACCCCTACCCGTTGCCCTTAGAGTAGACCATTGCCCAAGCCTTCGCCAGATCCCAGGTCATCTCAAAACTGATTCTGGTGAACGCCTTTAATCAGGTAAGGGTGGCGAGAGGATAAGAGTGGCTCACAGATATTTGCACTCACCGGGGCCTTTTCAATTCAGAGTGATGCCTTTCAGATTGAAGAACGCTCCGGTTACCTTCCAATGCCTCATCAATGATGTTCTTGGGGACTTTCACTTCTCATGCGTTGTAGCCTACATTGACAATATTCTGATCCACTCCCCTACCCCAAAGCAACATGTCAAGGATCTTGAAGCAGTGGTGGCAGCCCTCCACAAAGCAGGGCTCTTCGTGAAACCCTCAAAGTGCGAATTATTCTGGGATGAAGTGACCTTCTTAGTAACCTTTTCCTGAAGGACGGATATGCTGTTCCACCCTCTAAGCTTGAGGCGATCCAGTCTTGGCCTACCCCTACTATACAGAAACAACTCCAAAGTTTCCTCGGCACCATTACCATCTTGAAAAAATTCTCCAGCCCTCGACCAACTGGTGGCACCCTGTAAGTCCTGGGGAACGTCCTCTGGGTGTTGACTGGGCTATTTTACCATTTCTGAGTAAAAAAGGCACTGAAGAGGATAGCTGTACCCTTCGTTACTCAGGGAGATCTTGCTCACATAGTAGATGAGAGCTGGGTA
Source organism: Massospora cicadina (assembly GCA_022478985.1). Lineage (NCBI taxonomy): Eukaryota > Fungi > Entomophthoromycota > Entomophthoromycetes > Entomophthorales > Entomophthoraceae > Massospora > Massospora cicadina. The sequence goes on from JAKSZP010000123.1 coordinate 55,494, forward strand.
ACAGCTCTCCCACTTCAGATCCCATTTCCAGTACCCACACTAACCTCGGCAGAACTGTTACAAGGAATCAGTGAAATCTGCACTAAGATCACCAAAATAAAATCAATCAAAACCAATTTGAGCGGCAATCCGCCCGATGCTCAGATTTTAAATGGTCAAAAAGGTATGAAGACTGATCTATCAGCTGGAATGCATGACAGTTGCTATTTGATTAACATGACAATTGTAAAAATCTCCTCCCTCCCAAATCCAGTAGGCATCACCCCCAATGGGCAGCTTCCTGATGACAAATTGGGTGTTTCACCCAATTCAATGCAATTGACCAAACGAATGGCCCAGCAACTGAGCATGGGCAGGTTGGGCGTCCCAAACCCATTCCCAACCAGATGTGTCCACTCCTATGTGGGGTGGCCTTTGGGGATTCCGCTGCTTGTTGGGCTAAACGCTGTCACGCCAACTGTCAGAAACATAGTCGAGCTTTGGTTCAGGAATTTGAGGTCAAACTGACAGTGACTTGGCCCATTGCCAAATTTTGTGATGATGGTTCCCAAGGAACTAACCCGCCCATTCCCAAATAATTCGCCAGTTAGGTCGAATTTGAGGGACCTGATCCCAGCTTTGTTTTCCCCCAGATTGACTACTATTTAATCAGTCACATCAAACTGAGAAAATTGTTGGTCAATTTTTCTTTTCTAAATTTCCATTAAAAATTCTTCCTAAAAAATTAGTTTTTACATGTTAAAAATTAAGCCGCCTTATCTGCCAACGTTCTTGTACCCCTTCAGGGTTAACGGCCATGTGCATCTGGTACTTTTTTTGTGCCTATATGAAATTCTGACTCACCAGCAGGTATTGGCGGAACTCCTTTCTGGTTCCATATTCATCATATCAGCAGCAGTGCCTCAGGAATTCTGGTTTGCTGTTCGATGCTCAGGCATCTGGGCTGGCAGGCCAGTCTAATTCTTACTTGCTGTCCACCTGACACACCCCTTCACCCCCTCACTGGGAAAAACGCCTCCTTCAAATGGTCCCTGGAATGCCAGCAGGCCTTGGGTCTATCAAGGAGGGTTTCCTCACCACCCCAGTCCTGCGGCATGCCGACACCTCCCACCCCTTCATTGTAGCCTGTGATGCCTCATTGGTGGCAGTGGGCGCCGTGCTACTACAGGAGCATGAGGGGGTCGAGCACCCAGTGGCCTAATACTCCCGCAAATTACTTCTACAGAACAAGCATGGCCAATATATGACAAGGAGCTAGCGGCAGTGGCGTGGTCACTCACCCAATGGCGATACCTCCTGCAAGGCGCCCAGCATGAAATCACCATTTGGACTGACCATAAGGCATTACTATACTACCACAAACCCCAAAAGTTGGGGCACCGCCAAACTCGCACATACCTGGACCTCTGTGGGTTTCATTTTAAATATAATTCATAAAAGGCCCTCTGAATGTGTTGCCAGACATGCTCAGCCAGAACCCATCGCTATCACCCAACGGTGGAGAGGACCTGCTAGAGCTTACTACTGTAGTGCCCCCCTCCCAAATCCTCCCCTTAGCTCCTCCAATGGTAGCCTTTGCCAACCTTGCCCCCAACACCCCGCTCCTCCCCCTCATCCTTGCTTCCCAGAACTGTTTCCCCAAAGAGTTAGAGCTTTACACTGACCTAGAGTCCTCGAGTCAGAAGAGAGCCCCATACAACCTGCATTAGGGAACCATCTGGTTCTGTAATCGGGTTTGGGGTCCCCCCATCTCTCTGCAACTGTGTTATCGAAGAACACCATGACCTCCAGACCATTGGGCACCCCAGCATCAAGAAGTGCGCTGATCTCATAAAGAGAACTTATAATTGGTTAGGATCCTCAAAGGACATCCCCGCCTGGATCTCCCGCTATGTCACCTGTGCCAGAGCAAAATTGGACCAATCTGGAAAAAAGGGGTTGCTACACCCCCTGCAGCAGGCAGAAGGCCCGTGGACCTCAGTCTCAGTAGATTTCATCGTGGAGCTCCCCCATCTAACAGCTCAGATGCTAATATGGTAGTCATTGATCGTTTTACCAAGTTTGCCCTCTTCATCCCCTGACTCTCCTATATTACTGCAGTGGAGACCGCAAATTTATTTGTCAACCATGTCTTTGCCATTTTTAGTCTCCCCAAAGAGATAGTGAGTGACAGGGGACCCCAGTTCACTGCCCGGTTCTGGGAAGAGTTGCTAACCCTCCTCAGCATCAAGCCCTACAGATCCACGGCCTACCACCCCCAGTCCGATGGGCAGACTGAGCGTATGAACCAGGTACTGGAGCAGCACCTGCGCTGTTATGCGACGGCCTCACAGGACACTTGGGCCAAGGACCTACCCCTTGCACAGTTTGCATATAACAATTCACTCCACTCCTCGACCAACCTCTCCCCCTTTGAGGCCACCTTGGGTTAAACCCCTAATTCCAAGTTATCCCACAGCTCTCCTCAACAGTCCCTGCAGCTGAAGACCGTGTGTGTGCACTCCGCGAGACACACAACCTGGTTTGTGAACATTTGACAAAGTCCATTGAGGATTACAAAAAGTTTGCCAACCAGAAGCGCCTACCCGGACACAAGCTCAAAGACAGCTCCCTTGTCATGCTGGACTTTCGCAATCTTCCCCCAAAAGCCCCCACCTGGAAACTCGCAGCCAAATGCTCTTGCCCCTTTGAGTTGGAGAAGGACTTAGGCAACGGAGCCTATCATTTGAAGCTGCCCGCTCACTGGAAGCAGCATAACGTCTTCCACACCTCCCTCCTGACACCCTTCAAAGGGGAAAAACCAACATCACCAGAGCCGATCCTCATTGGGGAATCCCAGGAAGTGAAGGTGGAGGCTATCCTGGCTTCCCGGAGGTCCCGCAGATCTATTCAATACCTAGTTGCCTGGAAAAACTACCCCTCATATGAGAACAGCTGGGTGAGTGCATGCAACTGTGCAAATTGCAAGGACCTGATAGAAGAATTCCACAACTCACACCCAGCAGCCCCCCATCCACCCAGAAGATTGCAGCCATCCTGGCCATAAAGCTCCCAGAGAGGCACAAGAACTATGCCCTGGTCCATGCCCCAGGTGGGGCCTCCTCCCTGTCAAAAAAGGAAAGGGTAGTGTAAGTCTTGGGGACCAGCCCCTACAACTGGTTAGGGAGCAGCATCCCTTTTGGACCAAAAGGGGGCCAAAAGCCCAAGTGGACCCCCTATCACAGTTGAGCGACCTGGCGCACGTGGTTGATGAGCGCTGGGTAACTTCCCTCCCACATAGAAATATCCAAATCTCTCCCCTCCCCCTCCCCAACCCTGATAAAATTAATAGAGGGGACCTGCCAGGAGAGATCATGCAGGCCAGGGGCCTTAGGCGGGCCCCTGGGACCTCCCACTTACTAGGGAAAATTTACCAAAATTTTGAAGAAACTGCCAACACAAGTATCAGAGCCCAGACTGAAGATTCCGGGCTAATGGAGCTGGTCTGGACTGGTCAGGTCTGTAAATCAGATCAGAACTCAATTTGGGTTTTGAACCAGGCCACCTTTGACTTGAACCAGTTGCCCCACCCCTCAGAACGGATCTGAGAAGCTTGGATCGCATAGACAACCAAATTTGAGAGTTTGGACTGGGTTGCGGACAACTGAGCACCAATGACACAGCCCCCCAGGACGAATCTGGGAAATCCAAACTTCTTGAGCTGCCTGACTCAAATGGTCAAGGCCCTGATCAGTACCATCAACCTGGTCTGCCCCCAAAAATTCAGGAAAATCAGCAAAAGTTTTTTTTTTTGATTTTTGCCAAGATTTTGGAAACCACCCATCCACTCCCCCACCCACCAGCCCACAAAACCCCATCGCTAATCCCCAACCACCTAATACTAAAGGCAACTGCTCTGTCGATGGGCAGTTGTCAGTTCATTCTTTATTCTCCTCACACTTTGTGCCAAAATAAAGTTGATTACCCCTAAATGACTTGTTGCGGACTCCGCCTGTTTGTTTTTTCTTATTAAAAATTCTGCCAATCGATCTGGCAAAGTGCGCTGCTACCCAAATATTATCCTGATGATCACCAAATGTGTTGTCCAGTTGCTCAACCCCACCACACAGCGGTGGATCATATCTGCGGTGAACCACCTTGCTCTTGATGATGGAGTTGACTCTCTGTCCATTTTTTCATATCTGTTAAACATGGACCCATCTGTTTGCTTCGCCAATGGGTTTTCTGAGAGCACTCCCCTATTGGAGCATCCTCAGGGTGCCCCTGCCCCAATGCCTGCGAGCTCAGCCCCTACACCTGGCTCATCCGTCTTTGATACCACCCACCTAAGGGCCCCAGAGTACCCTGACAAAGGGGGACTAATCCCTAACGCTCGTCTTGGGCCTGTTTCCCCTCTGACAGCACCCCTGTCCACGCGGTGGGTCTTGTGCCACCCCTCTCTGACGCACAGAACCACCTATCCATAACCAAAGGCCAGCAACCATGCACCTTGGAGGAGTCGTTGTCCTCCCCACCTCTCCCACCCTTGGGGGTTGCCCCCGCAAGACTCCCGGTTGCCCCCATTGCAACCATCTGGTTTGGCTTGGAGCCTTTGGTACATTTATAAACATTTACTTTCCTCACATCCCTACTAGATCCCCCCTTCTTCTAGTTGTATGGACCGCTGTGCCCTTGGCATTCTGGTCTCTCCACTGGGTGCTCTCACACCCTGACTGGGAGCCCAGTCTAATTCTTATCAGCTGATTCCATGACATCCTTGGGACATGTGTACAAAGGAGTTATAGTCCTCAAAGGTAGCAGGGGGATACTCGCAGGGCTTGACAAAGGTTTCCAACGCTGGGAGAGATTCCAGGAGGGATCTATTATTCTCACCCATGGAGAGTAACCATTAGTGAGCTCACTCTGAAATCTCACGTAGCAGCAGCAGGAGGAGGAGGACGTCAGTAAGTCCTTGCCTTGAGACTTCTGGCGGGCCCTAAGGCTGGAAAAAGTGTTGAAGATTTCATCTAAGAAATTTGGAATCAAGTGAAAAAGGATAATTGAGACCGGGTAATGGCAGGTATTGCACACTTTATGAGCGTCTTGAGTGAGGGGAGCCGCGCAACACCCTCAGCATACCCTTTGAGGCAGGTAACAACCAAGGCCAGAAGGGATACAAAAGTAACAGCCCAGTGGACCACTTCAACGGGTGACAACTCTGATAAGATTGGGCTTACTCATGCAACCCAACAGTAGAAGAAACTCACAAAAAAAACCAGGCTTTTCTCAGATAATGTCATGGAAACTGTAGCGCAGGAGGTCGCTGGAGGGAAAGACACAGGCCAAAGGTGTTACAACAAGGCCAAGTGACCCAACAAAACTAAGAGACGTCCTAAACGATCAGTATTGTGTTTCCATGTAAATTATTGGAGCAACACGCACACCAAACTGGCCACACTTATCAAGGACAAGAGGCCCTGGGAGCTGGGAAGGGTGGCGTAAAATCCAAGGCTAAGTTCAGAGAAATATGAGGAGGCGGAGCCAGCGGAATAGGTGGCGGAGTGTTTGGAGGGCTCACGTACAGCAGGGGGTGCAAACCAGAGTGGAAAACGAACTCCAGCCATCATAGATCGTCATAGAAGTATATTTTTGTTCAAGAAAACAAAAATTATACAGGAAATTTGCCCAAAATTCCTAGACTTTATTAGGGTGATCAGAGTATCTGAGAAAAGAAAAGCCTTTCTCATCTTGGGACTTAATTTACATGGGGTTATTTCACGAAGATTCCAGTGATTATTGGAATCTGCTATGAGCTACAAATTCGTCGTTTTTCAACAAAATCAAACTTTTTCGAATTTGGTCAGATTTTGTAACCTCATATCTTGTGATTTTCTGGGTCTTAAGTTTCATTCCCGCCTGGGCTTTTACCTCAAATAAGCTGGTTTCTCATCCCTGGCTGGCAAAGCCAAAACCCATTTTTTGTCAATGACCTTAGATTGGTTATTGGTGACCCTTAGGGGTTCTGGTCTCTGCCCTAAGATCTTGTTGGACTTGGCTTTAGAAGGGCAGTTAATTCCAGGAAATATGTCACTAGTTGTGACAGTTACTATCTGCAGTTCATTTCTAAATTCAGTTGTATTGGAGCACCGCTCTTTGAGTTGTTGAAGAAAAGTGCCACTTTTGAATGGATGGAACGTTTCCAAAACGCTTTTGCTGTCTTAGGAATCTCATTGGCAAGCGCACACATTTTGCAATACCCCAACTTTGAAAACAATTCATAGTACAAATGGATGCATCACTTTCCGCCTTAGGGGCAGTATTATCTCAGAAGGATGATGATGGCATAGATCACTCTTTTGCATTTTGTAGCCAAAGCTTAGTTTGTCATGAATGGAATTACACCGTGACTGAGTGGGAGTGCTTAGCGGTGATTTATGCGTATAAATAGTTTTGAGTTTACCTCCACAGGGCGAAATTCCAAGTGGTAACAGATCATGCCTCCTTGCGCTGGCTGCAAAATCTCTATAACCTGAAGGATGGCTCATGCAATAGGCGTTGAAGCTTTAAGTATATGATTTTGATATTGTACACTGGCCAGGAGTGAAACATCAAAATGCAGACTGTCTTTAATTCTACCAACGGTCACTATTATTGTGGATTTGGCAGACATTATATATGAGAAGATGGTGTTGGGAAAATACCATGATGATCCACTGCAAGCAATAAAAAGTGCTAGATGAGCTAAACAGGATATCTTCCTACGTGATGGGGGAACTATATAAGCGGTTTGGGGAATTGACGCTGAGTTTCCCTAAACCCTCTGCTAGCCCAGAAATTATTATGAATGCACATTAAGTGGTAGGACACAGTGGGTTGCAGAAAACGTTGGAGTTTTTGTGGCCCCGCTTCTATTGGGAGATCATGCATTATGACATGCTTGAGATGGTTAGTTGTTGCAATCAGTGCAAAGCAGATAGGCCTTTCCACAAGAAGACCAAATACCAGCTGGTTAAGCCCTGGTTCGCCTGGCATAATGTTTTTCTTGATGTAGTGGGGCCTTTGCCAACTGGCGTGAACTGATCTAAGTACATAATTGTTGCAATTAATCATATGATGATATGGGTAAAAAATGGGCTATTAAGGATTTGGGGGCACTCACCACAACCAAGGTATTAGGGAGTGCGTCATACCGCAACATGGCTGTCCAAAGTTCATTTTAACAGACAAGAGAACCAATCTCACTTCACATATCCTGCCCAAGTTGAACAAACTGATGGCAATCCACGGGGTTTTGACTATACCCTAATATCCAGCGTCCAATGAAATGGTGGAATGGGTCAACGGAACATTGGTAAACATATTCCACAAGCTTGTGATAGATCAACCCTCTGAGAGGAGTACCCTCCTACCCACAGCTGCCTTTGCATATTTATCAGCTACCATTTGGCCACTGGCAAGAGTCCTTTCCAACTGCTATATGGTAGACTTCTGGCTTAACCTGCCTTACTTTACTCTTGCATGGAGGATACTGGTGGCATGGAAATGCCGCATTATTTGACTAATTTAATGGAGATGCTGATCAAACTACAAATGGAAGAATACTCTACCAGGTTAGCTAAGAAGATTTGTGATCAGGCGGCTGACCAGATTAGATGTAGTGGACTCCCTCAGTTTGCTGTAGGAGATCAAATTTTTTTTTCCACGACCAACAAAGATTTGGATGGGAGAACAAACTCGCTAATATTTGGATTGGGCCATTTGAAATAATTGAGAAAACTGGTATTGATGCCTATACCATTAAGGAACCCGTGGGTGGTCAGATTACCAAAGAGATAATGCAAAGTTCCTTCAAGCATACAAGCAATAGGAGCTTATTGTCCAGTCAAAGGGGGTTAATGTCAAGAAAATGATATGACTGGATGATACGCTATATAATCTTACAGATTGGAAATTAGGGTCAAGGCAAGCCTTGATATTAAGCAGAGGATATATTGATGAGAAGTGGATTGATTGTAGCCTTGATAGTTCAGCAAATTGAAGGAATTCCGCTGAAACCTTGAGTTAGACAAAAACTTCTAAAATGGAACAAATAGGAGATTTCTAATCAGGGGGTAAATTTGACCTTGAATACCAAGATAAGCGTTGAGTGGAAGAATGGGAGGGGGAGGTTTTTAGTAGCCTGCAGGTAAGTTCCACATTTTATTATATAATAAAAATGTTGATTAGGCAATTGCTCCATATCTTATAATATCTGTTTTATTGAGGATTGGCAATCTGCATATCAACTGTTCTGTTGTTCTTTGGCTAAAACCCTGTGCAAACCAGCTTGGCAAATTTAATCCATATTGCCAAAAAATAACAGTCTTATAAATATATATTATTGTATACTCAAGTATATTTTTTTCAGCCTCTTAAACTAATTAATTAACTCTAAAATAAACTAGGCATGAATATTCTATGACTTATATATAGAATTATTTAGGTGACTAATTAGTCCATTGATTTCAGGTAAAAGTTGGTGGTTTTATTTTTATTTATTAAGTTTCAATTTATATAGTTGATTTTATTGGTCAATTGTATAGCAACTTACTGATCACCATCTACAATACTTCTTCTAATAAATTTAGTTTGATTTATTGAACAATTATATGCTAAATTTGCTGATCACCATCCAGTATTTCAATTTAGATTTAGTTTATTTTATTAGTTATATATTGCTAAAAATGTTAGCCATTTATAATAATCTAATCTCAGCACTATTTTTTATATCACTGCCTGTATTTTATCAATCCCCCAGCCATAGGACATTTATCATGTCAAAAAGAAGATTCAGTGGTTGCCTTGTAGGGTGGTTCCTGCCACCAGAATTCTTTTGATATGCATGTCTTATAGCAGAGGATAAGCTCATAATCTGGGCAATTAAATGATGCCATTCTGTGATCTGCTTGCATTATCAAAAATAGTGATTGGTAAGTTCCATCTGAAATTGAACCAATCAATTCAACCAATTAATTTATCAGATAAAGTTTTGTTAATGGCCATATGCAAGTTTAGTATGTAATTGAACCAATCAATTAAAATCAAATAATCAAATTAAACAAAGTATTGTATATGGCATTGTTTATTTCAATATTTAATTGAACTTAAATTGATTCAATAAAATTATATAGTATTGTAGTTGGCCATCTTAATTTTAGTTATAATTGGTTTAATCAAATCAAAGCATTAACTATCACCTCATACCAAAAATTTTTGAGCCTATTAAATTCCAAAATATACTACTTAGCTGAATTGATTTCCAATTCTAATTAGTCCTATACACCAATTTTTATATTATATATATACTTTTTATTTATAATCTTTATTTAAATTTATTGCGGGGAAGGCTGACCATGGGACGGGCACTTCCAAATATGACTCAGGAAAACAAACTTAGTACCAGAAGAGGCACCCCAGAGAAGCGATGCTATCTCTTGTTGCCAGCGGGAACGCCACTTATTGGGAGGGGGAGGGAACGTGTGAAGGGGCCGTAGCCACTATTGAGCACGTGTAGAGGAAGAGGTCTGATTTGATGAACCAGACTGGGAACCAGGAGGAGACCAGCTGCCGGCGACGTGGTGGGAGATATCCAAACATCCACGCTTGAAAGTGGTCCACCAAATGAGACTGGAATCTGTGGACAGCTTCTGGGAGGGTGGGGATGGAGCCAGCGATGGCATCCAAGACAATCGTGTGGATAGTCCACATGGCGATTGCAACCACCAGGGCACGGAGGGAGGGTGGGAGGGGGAGGCCATTGATGAAGCAAACATATCTCTTGACATACTGAAGGGATGTGTTTGATCCTGACCTAGCAGACGTTGGACTTCGCGCCATATCACTTTAGAGGTGGGGCACTTCTCCAGGCGGTGGAACAGCGTTCCATACTGGCCACACACAACACAGGATGAGTGTAAAGCGTTAGAGCGCTCATCTGTATGATACACCCGCCTCATGCAGCGCCACACATGGGAGCGGACTTGAGGCTGCAACAGAGGATGGTGTGCGTATTTCCAGATAGTCTTTTGGGTCTCAGTTGAGTAAGGGATGTTCATCATGTCCAGGTAGTCCACCCTGGATAGGACATGGGGTCGAATGGGGATCACGCCATCATGGATGGGTAGCCCCTGTATCTCTTGTGTGAACTGAGGAGAGGGGCGGCCTCTTCAGGTTGTATGTCCGCTAATACAGATTCTCCACTCTGCGCTTCGCATGGAGAGTAGGATTCATTTGTAGTGGGTTTTAGTCCCGTGAGGACCTGTGGCCGATGTGTGTGATGCGAGGTATTTCATCAGGGAGTGGGGGTTTGATGGATTGTTGAGGCCCAAGGCTCAGGAGAAGTTGGAGCGGGCCGCGCGGGACCAGTGTTGGGATGGGAGTGTAGGGGCGGTGACAGCCGCGATCCAAGTGCCCAGGATCTTGGCAGCATGGGCTTTGAAGTCAAGCAGGCCCATGCCACCTTGATGATGAGGGCCAAACATGACCTCTAGCCATACTGGTGGAGGGCGGCCTGACCAAAGCCATCCTTGCAGCAAAGCATACAGGGATTTGAAGAAGCTTGGTGAGAAGGGGATGGCATGGGCTCCAAACCAGACTTTGGATAGGAGCATAGAGTTGGCAAGAACAACCCTGCCAGTGAGGGTATTAGGGTGGGCTCTGAGAGAGGCGATTCGCTTCGTCACGTTGTCCAGTATATGGTATTCTATTACTACTGACGCATATCCGCCTGCCTCCATCCACACGCCCAAATGGCGCACCAGTCCTATGGTAGGACGTGGCACGAAGGGGAGCACCAGTGGAGCGGTGTGTGTTGAATTAGTAAGGCGTGGACGTGGGCGAGCAGATGGGCCAGGTTGGGAACTGATTTCTGGGGCCCAGCAGTTCTGAAACTGACCAAGGAGAATGATTTCAGTTTTGGAGGCGTTCAGTGCCGCGTTGCTTACCCGGGAATATTCCTGGATGAGGGCTTCAAGTGCGCGTGCATCTTTGTTATTAGACACCCCCACCACGCAATCATCTGCAAATGCCATCATCTTGACTGGGGTTTGGCCTGGCACATGGACTCCAGTGAGTTGGGCATTCACATTTTGCAGTAGTGGGTCAAGGCTGAAGTTGTATAAGAGTGGGCTGAGGGGGTCCCCTTGTCGCAGGCCCCTTTGAGGGCGGACTACTTCCGGTAGGAAGCCTGGGCCACGCACTGCCATTGTCACAGATTCCGTGAGCAGCATCACCCATTCTATGAAGCGGGGGAGTAGGCGGAATTGATGGAGGCAGGCTCTTAGGTATTCCTAGTTTACTTTATTGTAGGCCTTTTGTTGGTCCTAGAATACCAGTGCCCCAGAGGCTGTGGACTGACACGCATTAGCCATGGAGTGCACGTTATCCCAAATATATCTTCTGGTGATAAAACCAAATTGTTCTGGGGAGATGGTGGCAGATGCTACAGTCCCTAAACGGTTAGCCATGATTTTTGTTAAAATTTTGGTGTCTGTGTTTGTTAGAGAAATGGGGCGCCAGTTGGCTAAGCCAAGCTTATCCCCTTTCTTGAAGAGTGTGATAGTAAAGGCCTCATGTCCTCCTGGTAGGAGGCGCGTTTCCAACAGGCTTTGGTTAAGTGAGGCTAGCAGCAATGGGGATATATATTTGAAATATTTTTTGTAGAACTCATATGGAATGCCATCTGGGCCTGGGCATTTTTGGTTTGGCGCACCGCGAATGGCTGTCCATAATTTGTTCAAGTAATTAATTTCATTATTTCCAGGTATTGGAAAATGGTGCGGATATGAGCTTGGTCAAGAAATTCCGCCATTTCAGCTGGCTGAATTGGTTCAGCTCGGTATAACTCAGAGTAATATTTTTGCATTTCAATTGCCACTTAGGCCGGTGTATCCGCAATGGAATTATCCAATCTTTGCACCTGTGTGCAGGCCACGCTCTGGCATGGTGCAAAATTTTTTTTAAAGAAGTATGCGGTGCACTTGTCACCTTTAGTGATGCATGTGGCCCTGTATTGGATACAAACCCAATGTTTGTGTTGCCTTTCAAGTGCGTGGAGGTGGGCGGCTGCCTCCGCCCACTTCTGGCCCCATGCAGGGCTGTATCCTGTGGCTGGAATGTTGGACTTCAAGTTGGCCAATTCCGCCAGAGCGCGCAAGGTAACTGCCGATGTGGCTCGTGAGCGTCTGGAGGAGAGATGGTGATAGTGGCGGATGGTGTCCTCTTTGAAAGTTGCCCATGTGGAAATGGGGTCCACGCAAAATGGTGCAACAAACAATTTCAACAAAGTTGCCTCTTCCACCCACGTGGAAAATCCTGGCGATGCGAGCTTGGGGGGCGGATTTTGCACCAATGTGGGGCCTTTTCAACTGTGATGGGTAAGTGGTATTTTATTGAGACCAGTCGGTGGTCAGAGAATTCTATTTTCATTGTTTTGAAGAGTGAGATGTGGGGTTGGAATTTCGCCAGCGTTAGAATAAGGTCAATGCGGGTCATGGACCTTAATTGGATGTTGTGGACATGGGGACACGTCATGTTTTTGAGCAGTGGGGCATGTCGTGGTAGTGCATCCATTAACCCAAGGGTGGCTTTTAGAACGCGTAGTTCTATGTGACCTTGTGGGGCGTTGGGTGAGGGTGGCCACCGGTCCGTTGGTGAGGTTAGCCAACAGTTCATGTCGCCAACTAGGAAAGAATCAGGGGGTAACAGGAGGGATTTGACTGATGAGAAAAATTCCTGACGCTCGTGTGCACCGTTTGGGGCATAAATGTTGACAATTGTGTGTGCAACATTGGCCCATGAGAAGGTGACAACGAGCACTCAGCCATTTAGGAATGTTTCTGAAGATGTAAATTTGAAAAATTGTTTTTCAAATTAGCACCCCACAGTGCTTCAACCAAAAGGATAGGGATGGAAGGAGCATTGTTTTCCAAGCTTCCTCAGAACCTCAAGGACAGTGGGACTCCTAGATGGCCAGGATATCCATGGGTAAATTGTTTTGTAAAAAACTCAGTTTCCTAGCCCGGGACAGGGAGGCCTTGAGTCCAGCGATATTCAGCATCCCTAGAGTGAAGGTTTCCCCCATCGCACCTTAGGTGTGAGGGGTGGGCCCCGGGCCCACCAGCCTCTTCAAGTTCCCCACGGGCTTTCACAGCAGCGTGGGTGTTAGCAGCAACGCTATTGGGGTTTTTGTTAATTTTTGCAGAAAGAGTCGCATTGGCTTTGGCCTTCACTTTTGTTTTCCCAACGTCAGACGAATTTTTTGTGGTGCGGATAAGTTCAGTGCACCGTCAAGCGGGGCAAAAAAAATTTTTTTTCAATTGGGATAGGTCCCAAATCAGTTTCAACCGGAGCTTGGGTGCAGCGATTGGGTGAGATCAAATCTCCTATAAGATCCTCAGATTGAGTGGCCCACTCAGCATGGGCCTCCCAATCTGATTGGGTGATGTATTCCCAAGCTGCTACCACCACAAAGGTCTCCATGTCCTCCTGGCGTTGTGAGTGTGGGATAGCAGTGGTGGCCTTGGCTGCTTCCTTGGCCACGGCTCTATGGGACTGCTTGGCCTTCTTCCACTCCTGAGGGGAGATGGGCTTTACCAATAGGTAGCAGCCTTGTGCTCCCCACAGGAAAGCCTCCTTGGTGCTTGCGGTTGGTTTGTAGTGCGCCTCTCCACTGGCCATGGCCGCCGAGGGGTGCTCTTGGAATGTGACGCCCTCCTTGATGGGGCATGCGTGCGCCTTATGGCTGAACGTGTCACAGTGGGTGCAAATGGGGGGCGCGCTGTCCACGGTCACCCGGAATGGGTGGGTGGTGTGCCCTGCAATATCAATAAAAGTGGAGTGCAGGATCTGGGTTAGGTCCTTCATGATCTCCTCAGTTGGGGTCAGAACTGCGATGGCTTTACCGGTGCACAGGTGTGGCATCAGCGTGAAACGTTGCATTTCAAAAGATTGTATTTTGCCATATATGGCAAGAACATCTTTCAAATGTTGCTCCAAAATGTCACGTTTTACCGTAGTAGGCAAAAAGTCAAACGTGAGGAAAATTTGGTTTGATTTTGTCCATCTGGTGCATTTGGTTTCGATGACCTGTTGCCCTTTGGCGAGGTCGACCACTACATGCACCGCTGCAGCCTCATCTGCTGCTATTTTGCTTTCAAAACCCAGGTCCAGCCAACTGCACGACATGGAGTGAGGTGCAACGTACACCGCGGTCAGGAAAATTTTGTGTACATCTTCACAAAATTTTTCCCATAAGGCCGTTTTTTGTATGTCCAGATACACACAGACTCTGAATTCCACCGATGAAAGTGGCTGAGAGTGTGGCGTGTTGATGTACTGGTTGCATCGTGCTTGCCACGCGAGTATCTCCAGGGAAATTGTGACCGCCAGTTTTTTTAGATTTTTTTCTATTCCGCCGGATTCTCCAGGGCGTTTTCAAACGTTAGAGACTGTGGGCCTTCCGCCTGCTCCTCTTGCCTTGCTTGCCCAACTGCTCCCAGACATGGGCACAGACTAATATCCTCTATGAGATTATCAAACTAGATTTAGTCTTGAATTGAATGGGTTGCAAAAGTGTTTGCAATGAGAAAGAAAAGTTTTTACTTTTTATTTATAATCTAAATAAAAAATAAACCCCCATGTTAATTCTCCTAATTCATAAAACACAAGCAACATGTTTGTTTAATATTGGTTCATATGTTTAGGAGGAGTTTTGGAACAAACTTACTTTTACATCTATACATTAAGATATCTGTAAGATGATTTTTCAAATCATCTTAACCTAAATACTAACTGTTTCCATTTAATTCAGATAAATTTTAGATCCATCTCTATCTTCATATAATAGCATCTGCTTACAGTTTTAATTTAAGCCAGTTCAACCAATTAATTAAATAAACAACTATCTCATTCATCTTAAATTATAAGTTTAGTGACTAAATGCAATGATAATTTTATTTAACTAGGAAAGCAGACCAGGGGACGGGCATTACTGAGTATGTGTGGAAAATGAAGATAGATAAAATTGGGCACCCCAGGGTACTCAGGTTACCCCTGTTGCCAGCGGGACTTCCAGGTATGGGGGTTGGTGCACTACTCTGAGGGGGTTTCCCCCGCTTTGGAGCAGGTGTGAAGGAAGGAGTCTGTGTGGAGGAACCAGAGTGAGAACCACGATTTTATGAGCGCCTGTTGCCTTGGCCTCATATAACATAGAGCCAGGCTTGGAAGTGCTCCAGTAAGTGGATGTGGAACCTGTTGATAACCCCATGGATGGTTGAGACCGTGCCCCTGAATGCATCTAAGGCAATGGTGTGGATTGTCCGCATTACAATGGGTATCATTAGGGAGCAGATGGTAGATGGGATTGGTGATTTGATCTGGAGTGCGAGGAGACTCTTTGATATAGAAAATTCCTGCTCGTTTTGTATCTTAAGCAGGCGCGCGACTTACTGCAATATGGCTTTGGTTGGGGGGCATATTTCTACGCGGTGATGTAGGGAGCCCTCCCCTCCACATACTGTGCAGGTTGCGTGGAGGGAATTAGAGTAGTCCGCCATCCTATAGGTCCTCCTCAGACAGCGCCAGGCGTTGGCTCTTACCCTCAGCTGTAGGAGTTGGTGTGCATCATTCTCTACACTGTCTTCTGTGTGGTTAAATCGCAGGGGATGTCCAACGCATCTAGGTATTCAATTCTAGCAATGGTTGGGGTTATAGCAAGCATGTCTCTCTGGGGGTGGTTTTCTGGATTTCTTAATTTAAAGTGGGGGCTGGGTCGTCCCCTTCCATGCACAGTGCCAGTGTTCTCTACGGTCCATCCCATGTGGCAGATTGTTCAGAGGATGTGTTTGAAGTGAGGGGGTTCCATGCAGGCCCGTTGCGGCAGGGTGTTTAGCAAGATATGATAGTAGTCTGGGTGGGCTATGTGGGTTGGTTAATTTGAGCGCCTGTGCGAAGTTAATTCTCGCTGCCCTGAACCAGTGTTGTTGTGGGAGGTCTGGGGCAAGGACTTCCTTTATCCAGGTACCCAGGATGCGGTTGGCGTGGCTCTCAAAATCTATTAGTCCCATGCCTCCACTTGAGCGTGGGCCAAAGAGTGTTTCCATCCCTATGGGAGGATTGGATCCGGGCCACAGCCAGACCTGGATGTGAAGTGCAATGATGATGACACAGCACTTTAGTTCTATAATGTTGCAGAAAATTTTAAATACCCACCCAAGACATAGCATGCTCATTAACTTTTTTTGCCATAAGGCTTCAGTTATAACTTTTATTCTATACAAAAATGTAGTCATACTCTTAGATCCACTGAAATTTCAGATTAATACAAGAATGAGCTTAACTGAAATGGATTTACAATCAAACTTTATTTGGTCATTTTAATTGAGATAGATGATCTATATAATGGACTATACTATCAAAAATGAGTAAATCTGGGTTACAGGTAATTTTTATAAACTATTGGTTTACCCTATATTTTGTAAACATCCTAAAATAGTTATAATCATCTACTTAGAAAAAATGAGAATATAGAACAATATATATCAACATATACAATTTCTGCCCCATAACCTACAAACTGCCAAAGATATAAGATGAAGTTAACATAGTGGTAAATGCAATCTTTATTAAGGTGCTATAACGTTGTTCTAGCTTACACTTATATTATAAGATAGTCAAATTTCATATAGGAAAAAATATAAATCTTTTTAGATCTTGTTCAAGAGTGCGCTGTCATGGAAAGAAAAGATTCTACTGTATTCTACAACAGGTTACCAATGCAGCAGTAGTATTATCCTGGCTCTCCAGTTTATAATTCTGGAAGTCATCTGTTTTCTTAGTTCTTTGAATTGATAGATGTTTAGGGAAAGGATTTCTATTATTATGTGTAAGATACACTGTTAAGTAATTGAATGCTAAATGAGAGCTTTTGAGCTGTGTAGCTTGCTGTAGCTCTCAAGTCTATTGTACAGGTTCTAATGTGTGAATTGAATTTATTTATTAATATAGTAATGTACTGGGTTGACGATACTATGAAAACTATCATCCTAGTTGAGTTTTTCACAACCAACGTGAATATTGTCTTCATGCTAGACTGTTGCAATGCTCTCCAATCTAATCCTTGAAGGTACTTCTGGGCTAAGGGGACTTCTACCTTTGACTCTTCCTCCCTTAACGCAGGAGCTGGTGGAGTAGCTAATAGCCACGGTGACAAGGGAACCTTTCCCTTCAACTCTAACCTCAAGAGTTGGAAACGGCAATTAGATAAGAAAATCCTCTTCTCTTCCACTTTAGCCTAAGATTATACAATATTAATGCAAAACTATCAAAATGAAATTTCAAGTTAGACCTATAAAACTGAATACTACTATACCACTGCTTTATTTACTTTTGACAGCAAGAGAATTTACCTGAGGAATCTGGCGCCCAACCCTTCTGTTAGTGACCTATTAAAAAATGGCAGCCGTCACCAACGGATTAACTCTCCTAAGTCGCCTCCACATTGTCTTACTCATCCATATAATCACATTTTACCACCAACTAGAATGCAGCCCCTTCTGGTTATTTTAAGAAATTTCCCCAATGTCTTCTATCAACCTCAGCATATTACCCTTATTAGAATAACAACCTGCTTAAGTAATAGAACCTTTTACCTATTAACAGCAGGTCACATTATCTAAAATGTTAACTAATGTGTTGCTAAAAGAAGCGTTGCCAACACCTCAGAAACTAATCATAAAACCTCTAAATTTATTGGCAACAAACTCTGATCAACTAATATGATTAAATTACCAATTACTAAATAAAAATTAAACTATATGTATAAACATTGTTAGGGATCCTCCCCAACTAAACACTAGTAATCCTGCGGAATCAAATCCTGACAGATTAGTTAATATTCATTAAGGATTTTCTCCAAACAATAGGTATCATATAAAATGATAGCTCCCACATCCTCTAAAAGGTTTCATTCCAAGAAGTTAAAGCAGATTTTGTTATAATCTAGTGAAACTGGGAGATGTGGGAACACTAAAATGTCAGTACATCCCCCACTTGCCAGATTATCCAGTGAAAAATAGAAATTTTGGAATGGATGCTGCCTTAAGCTGTTGTCAAATTTCAGCCATAAAAGTTATTTTTGACTTCAGTGGAGCTTGATCTTGTCTCCACTCAATGCATCTCATGCTTTTATCAGCAACGTGCTTCTCTTCTTCTTTTCCTACTTACTGTTACCTCACCTGAGCGCAGTTCTCATATCCTCATGCTGTACCAGGACTATTTCAGTCAACAACAGTGATATTATTGTCTTTAAAGCCTGTATTTCCTCAATCTGGACTTCTATGTCTCCTTGTCATTTAAAGGTAATCTCAGTCAGATTCACAAATTCCTTGGTTCCTGTACTACCCCAGGATGACTCTCAATCTTTAATTAGAGAAGCCCTTATTCATCTCTACTCATGCCTCCTTACAGCAGAAACAGTTTCAACATGAGCTGATTCTGGCAAGCATCCTTGTTTATCCTCATACCTCTTTATGGTGGTCTAGTTTTAACATGAGCTGATCCTGCTAACATTTACAACTTTATATTACCATCATGATTTATCACTACTTTCATCATAGTTCATCCCCTTCTCCCCAAATGATAACATTTGGTAGGATCACCACCAGATTTTCTCAATTGTAGCAATAAAACCTTATTATTTAGTATATTTTTGATGTTTTGATTTTTTCCTCAAAGATGATTATTGAATGGTTGACTGGATCTAAATCGTCAGTTACTATAAACCAAAAATATCCTAAGTATATCTGAACTTGAGATTTGTGACCTAGCTATTTCACTTAACAATATTCAACTATGATAACATGGGCTCAAGGGCTTTGTTGGCTAGGTCATACTTGATAATAATAGTCGACTTAATGACTCAGGCACATGGGCTTTGTTGGTCTATGTCTAAATTAGTTTTTAAGTTGGTCGAGTTTTGATCAAATCAGTTACTAATTAGTGGTACAAATCGCCTTGGTATGTGCTGCCAATTGCTTGTGAAAGAGAATTGGTTCAGATATCTGCAGACACATCTGAAACGCCATCTTGAGAATGTTGTCATAATTTACACTGACTCTGAGGCTGTACGAGATTCCCTGAGTCAAAGTATTTTTAGACCCTCAAACAAACATTTTATGTGTTCCTCTGGCCAAGTGCCATTGAAAATGAGACATCATGGGTAAGATGTGATGAACATTGAACCCTATAAATTATATCCAAGTTAATATTAATAAAGAACAATCAACTATTACCACTAGTTTATAGTTTAACTTATAAGCTTTTTGTGTTTAATACTTTAGGTTGTATTAAGTCGAGGATTTACTTGAGATCAGTAAGATCAGGGCAGCGTGCCATTGTCCAAGTAGTGACAGAGGAATACTAATTTGAAGTGCTATTACCAAGGAGTTATATTTTGAACTATAGTCACCAACTAGTCTATTGTCGTCATACAATAGATGTATGAAACTCCACCATACCGCAGAAGAAGAACCAGCCATAAGAAGTAGACTTAAAATTTAACAATGATCTCGTTTTTAATAATTATAACTCTTAGCATAACTTAGATATTTTATATTTCTTTATGTTTTTTATCTTATATTCTATGTTTGATTTATCCCTTTATATCTAATACTCTAAGTATTTAATATACCTGCTTCACTATATGACCATCATTGATGTTTCTCAGCATATAGGCATCTCTCACCAACTTGGCATCAGTCTCAAATAGTTCTGAACATTAATCCTTCATTACTGACTTGTCAATGTTTTCAGCAGGTCCTAATCTTAATTCATCTTTTGACAGCTGGCGCTTAATTCCTCTGATATCATAATATGTGACTTTATCAACAATTACTAGTTTCATTCATACATTCATCAGCTTATCTGCAAATTGATTCTCAGCCTTATTCACCAAACCTAGCGTTCTAATTAATCCTGCTGACAGATCTGGAAATGATCCTCTAATCACATGGATTGATATTCAATATTGACTTCATCCAACTTTGACTTGAGCTGAATACCTAACCCTCAGCATTCTATTTTTTTATAATTTGACTAATTTGAGGTCATAAAATTTTCCTTTAGAATTTCCAGTTAAATTAATTTCAATTTTGACTTCTCTATCATGATGTAACTCTGAGGGAGCGTCCCCTCCACTTAGACAGGGGGTTTTTATTTCCCATCTTAAAATGTCTGAGAAGGCCAGTTACCCCTCTCTTTCCCAAGGCGACCTTGCCCATGTGGTGGAAAAGCGGTGGGTCACGGCTTACCCTTTGAGGATCCCACCACCTATCCCAGTATTAACTTTAATTAAATTGGTATGGCACATTTAAGTGAATTTGTGCTGAGCTATCGGATAATTAGCATCCACATGAGATGAGGAGGTCAAATGTGGCAACAGCACTGAGCCTTCAGCTTCAAAGCCTGACAGCACTAAACCATCAGCAACAAAGCCCAACAGCTGTTTACCTTTGGTGAAAAAGTAATTAGTATTGAACCCTTGGTAAATCATGTCAAGGGCATCAGGCATTGGTACAAGTCGCCACCAGCACTGAACAATACCCAAAAGAATAAATTCTTTATTGGATAAGTCTTGCCTAGTCAAAAGGACGCCAGAGCAACTGGGCGCAGGTGGGTTGTACGCCCCAAACCCGTTCCCAAACTCTTGGGATCACCCCTATGTGGGGTGTCCTTGGGAGCTCCTGTTGCCTTATGGGAAAACGGTGCCATATAAATTGTTGGAATTGTGGAAAATCCAAAATTTGGGCATCCATAGACAAACTGATAATGACTAGGACCACCACCAATACTTTTGATTTTTGTTCCAGATAAGTTCATTTTCCCCCTTCACTCAAAGTTTGCTAGGTTAGGTTGAATCTCAAGGGCGCTGATCCCGTGCATTTCCAAGATATTCAGAAATTGGTCAGTTATATAAACAGTTGTAATACACTGAAAAAAATTGACAGTCAATTCTCTTATTTTAAAATTTATTAAAAATACACATGCGCCAATTTATCTTTATAGCTTAAGTTTCTCTTTTCTGAGCCCCCACAACATCTCCAATGTTGCCCCTTAGGCCTCGTATCAACTTGGCTGCCAAGTAATGTTAGTAACTTTGGTTCCCACCCTAGTCAATTGAGCCTATCGTGTCAAGAACTGCATAGAACTTTATCCAATTGCCAAGGCAATTCATTCATAGGATCTAGGAATTTTATGGGCAACACTATCCCCACTCCAGCTGAGGAACCATACTATCACCAATGTTGTCATGCCCAGTTCCCCATAGGGAATCAAACCACCCAATCAAGTCCCGCAATTTCCAACGCCCAAGCCCATAGGCCCTGAGGCATCAACAGCCTGGGTACGTATATCCCAACCCATTAAAAGTCACTTGTGCTGCAGTGCCCCTAGAATTCTGTCTCTCCTTTTGGGTATTTTTACATCCCAACTGGCAAGCCAGTCTAAACTTTATTTGCCGCTTTCCTGACATATAATAGTATTTATATTTGTCATTAGACCTGATACAATGAATCCTCTCTTAGGTCATCTATGAATAATTCTGAAGTGTCTGTTCCATTTGGGACAATCTCCAGAAGAACAGGTTTCCTTTTAGTGCTAGATTGTTCTACATCTAGACTGCTAAACCTTTTTCCAAATCTCGAGCAGTTTAATCCTCTTGAGGCAACACAAAAATTCACATTTCCTCTTGGCTTCTTCCCACAACTTTGAGCGCAAAATGTGCAGTCACACCCTATTTCTGATAGTAGTTTTCAATTTCTTTGTTCAACTTGATACATCATGTTCATCCCTGTTAGAACTCAATTCTGCTGATCATTACATTTCTCCATATTCTCATCTTCAAATTCCATCATAGTTTGATCCTTATTGGCCGGAATTTCTTTATAAAATTGAAAGGCGCATCAGATGTCAATCCTAAAATCTTCATATATTCCACCGTTTTCAATGTGGAAGTCTGATTTTTAAGTGCCAAAATTATGGCACGGTGAAGATTTCTGTAGGGCTAAAGCGCCATCTATATTACTATACTCACACCAAAATCTGATAATGATTTTGCACTATCCAGGATTTTTGATTCCTGATAAAATTGATCTAGAAAAATGTGGCTAATTTTTCAAGCTTTCTAAATTAGACTCCTATAAAATCCTGTTTACAGTTAGTTATTGGCGCAGGACTACCAATCTCAGTCATAATTGCTTCTTTGGAGTCACAATACTTCTAATTGTCCTCCTTGAGATGAGCAACAACAAATTTTGACAATCAGTGTCTAAGCAGTTCATCACATTTACTTCTTTTTTCCATTCACCATATATCAACATCATCCTTTCAAATAGGTGGAAGAACGCCAGTTCATTATCCTGGTGAAATTAAGGTCATTTGGCATACTCTAAAATCCTTATGTTACTACAGTGGTAGGATATTCCTTCTCAGCAACCTGAATAACAATAGGTGTGTTTTTGGGGGTCATCTCCAGAATTGTAGCAAAAGTTCTAAGTATATTTACAGGGTTTTTAATTTATCAGCTCAATTTCTGTGCATCTTGTCGTCAGCTTTACTCACCTCCATTAAGTACAATCACAATTGTAATTTTGAGATCTTCTAAGTGCTTTAGCAATTTAGCTACGTCTCCCTGAATCCAGTGGAAGTTTCCTCTATCCTCTTCTATCTCATTTTTGAAATATTATTTACTAGTTAATTTGCTCTCCATCCATTTCAATAAGGTGACTTTTCCATAAAGTTTATTATTGACCTTGGTGAGCTGTTTGATTTCCTCCTCAGCTTTTGTCACTCACTATCCTAATTATCTAGATTGGTTTGCAACGACAAGTTTAGAACACTCTTATTAACGGTTTCCATTTCCGTCCACAGCTTCCTAAGTTTTTTTAGTATTACATTGTGCTGATATGTTCTTCAGTACATTTGGTATAGAAACTCAACTACCCCTGTAGTAAGCATCAGATTTAACTCTTTTTAAGCTGGGTTCTCGTTATAGCTATCAAGTCTACTTCAAACGTTTTGATGTAAGCGTTGAGAAAGATTATTGATATAGTAATAGAAAGAGTTGACAATGGTATGAAGACTATCATTCAGTTAAGATTATCACAATCAACTTAGATTGTCTAGAATATAGACTGGTGCTAAACATCTTCCTTTTAATCCTTGAAGGTACTCCTGGGCTAAGGGAACTTCTCCCTTTAACTATTTCTCTCTTAAAGTAGGAGCTGGTGGGTATCTAGTAACCACTGAGACAAGGGAACCATTCCCTTTAACTCTAATTTCAAGAGTTGGCAACTGAAAAATAGATATAAAATACTCTTCTTTGTGATCTTTTTAAATTTATTGCGGGGAAGGCCAACCATGGGACAGACACTTCCGAATATGACCCAGATGAGACAAAACTTAGTACCAGGGGAGGCACCCCAGAGAAGCGATGCTATCTCTTGTTGCCAGCGGGAACGCCACTTATGGGAAGGGGGAGGGAACGTGTGTAGGGGACGTAGCCACTATTGAGCACGTGTGGAGGAAGGGGTCTGATTTGATAAACCAGACTGGGAACCAGGAGGAGACCAGCTGTCGGCGACGCGGTGGGAGATATCCAAACATCCACACTTGGAAGTGATCCACCAAATGAGACCGGAATCTGTGGACAGCTTCAGGGAGGGTGGGGATGGATCCAGCGATGGCATCCAAGACAATCGTGTGGATAGTCCACATGGCGATTGCAACCACCAGAGCACGGAGGGAGGGTGGGAGGGGGAGGCCATTGATGAAGCAAACATATCTCTTGACAGACTGAAGGGATGTGTTTGATCCTGACCTAGCAGACGTTGGACTTCGCGCCATATTACTTTATAGGTGGGGCACTTCTCCAGGCGGTGAAACAGCGTTCCATACTGGCCACACACGACACAGGATGAGTGTAAAGCATTAGAGCGCTCATCTGTATGATACACCTGCCTCAGGCAGCGCCACACATGGGAGCGGACTTGAGGCTGCAACAGAGGATGGTGTGCGTATTTCCAGATAGTCTTTTGGGTCTCAGTGGAATAAGGGATGTCCATCATGTCCAGGTAGTCCACCCTGGATAGGACTTGGGGTCGAATGGGGATCACGCCATCATGGATGGGTAGCCCCTGTACCTCTTGTGTGAACTGAGGAGAGGGGCGGCCTCTTTGGGTTGTATGTCCACTAATAAGAATTCTCCACTCTGCGCTTCGCATGGAGAGTAGGATTCGTTTGTAGTGGGTTTTGGTCCCGTGAGGACCTGTGGCTGATGTGTGTGATGCGAGGTATTTCATCAGGGAGTGGGGGTTTGATGGATTGTTGAGGCCCAAGGCTTGGGAGAAGTTGGAGCGGGCCGCGCGGGACCAGTGTTGGGATGGGAGTGTAGGAGCAGTGACGGCCGCAATCCAGGTGCCCAGGATCTTGGCGGCATGGGCTTTGAAGTCAAGTAGGCCCATGCCACCATGATGATGAGGACCAAACATGACCTCTAGCCATACTGGTGGAGGGCGGCCTGACCAAAGCCCACCTTGTAGCAAAGCATACAGGGATTTGAAGAGGCTTGGGGAGAAGGGGATGGCGTGGGCTCCGAACCAGACTTTGGATAGGAGCATAGAGTTGGCAAGAACAACCCTGCCAGTGAGGGTAGTAGGGTGGGCTCTGAGAGAGGCGATTCGCTTCGTCACGTTGTCCAGTATACGGTATTCTATTACTACTGACGCATATCCGCCTGCCTCCATCCACACGCCCAGATGGCGTACCGGTCCTATGGTAGGTCGTGGCACAAAGAGGAGCACCAGTGGAGCGGTGTGTTTTGAGTTAGTAAGGCGTGGACGTGGGCGAGCAGATGGGCTGGGTTGGGAACTACTTGCTGGGGCCCAGCAGTTCTGAAACTGACCGAGTAGGATGATTTCAGTTTTGGAGGCGTTCAGTGCCGCGTTGCTTACCCGGGAATATTCCTGGATGATGGCTTCAAGCGTGTGTGCATCTTTGTTAAGAGACACCCCCACCACGCAATCATCTGCAAATGCCATCATCTTAACTGGGGTTTGGCCTGGCACATGGACCCCAGTGAGTTGGGCATTCACATTTCGCAGTAGTGGGTCAAGGCTGAAGTTGTATAAGAGTGGGCTCAGGGGGTCCCCTTGTCACAGGCCCCTTTGAGGACGGACTACTTCCGTTAGGAAACCTGGGCCGCGCACTGCCATTGTTGCAGATTCCGTGAGCAGCATCACCCAGTTATGAAGCGGGGAGGTAGGCGGAATTGTTGGAGGCAGGCCCTAAGGTATTCCCAGTTTACTCTATCATAGGCCTTTTGTTGGTCCAAGAATACAAGTGCCCCAGAGGCTGTGGACTGACACACATTAGCCACAGAGTGCACATTATCCCAAATCGACCTTCTGGGGATGAAACCAAATTGTTCTAGGGAGATGGTGGCAGATGCTACAGTCCCTAAACGGTTAGCCATAATTTTTGTTAAATTTTTAGTGTCTGTGTTTGTTAGAGAAATGGGGCGCCAGTTGGCTAAGTCTAGCCTATCCCCTTTCTTGAAGAGTGTGACCGTAAAGGCCTCATGTCCTCCTGGTAGGAGGCGCGTTTCCAACAGGCTTTGGTTGAGTGAGGCTAGCAGCAATGGGGATATATATTTAAATTATTTTTTGTAGAACTCATATGGAATGCCATCTG
This sequence comes from Massospora cicadina, assembly GCA_022478985.1. Classification (NCBI taxonomy): domain Eukaryota; kingdom Fungi; phylum Entomophthoromycota; class Entomophthoromycetes; order Entomophthorales; family Entomophthoraceae; genus Massospora; species Massospora cicadina. The sequence continues at coordinate 81,255 of JAKSZP010000123.1, forward strand.
GGCCTGGGCATTTTTGGTTTGGCGCACCGCGAATGGCTGTCCATAATTCATTTGGAGTAATTAAATTCATTATTTCCGGGTATCGGAAAATGGTGTGGATATGAGCTCTGTCAAGAAATTCCGCCATTTCAGCCAGCTGAATTGGTTCAGCTCAGTATAACTTGGAGTAATATCTTTGCATTTTGATTGCCACTTCAGCCAGTGTGTCCACAATAGAATTATCCAATCTTCGCACCTGTGTGCAGGCCACGCTCTGGCATGATGCAAAAATTTTTTGAAGAAGTATGCGGTGCACTTGTCACCTTTAGTGATGCGTGTGGCCCTGTATTGGACACAAACCCAATGTTTGTGTTGCCTTTCAAGTGCGTTGAGGTGGGCGGCTGCCTCCGCCCACTTCTGGCCCCATGCAGGGCTATATCCTGAGGCTGGAATGTTGGACTCCAAGTGGGCCAATTCTGCCAGCGCGCGCAATATAACTGCAGATGTGGCTCGTGAGCGTCTGGATGAGAGATGGCAATAGTGGCAGATGGTGTCTTCTTTGAAAGTTGCCCATGTGGAAATGGGGTCCGCGCAAAACGGTGAAACAAATGATTTTGCCAAAGTTGCCTCTTCCACCCACGTGGAAAATCCTGGCAACGCGAGCTCTGGGGAGCAGATTTTGCACCAATGTGAGGCCTTTGCAACTGTGACGGGTAAGTGGTATGTTATCAAGACCAGTCGGTGGTCAGAGAATTCCATTTTCGTTGTTTTGAAGTGGGAGATGTGGGGTTGGAATTTCGCTGGCACTAAAATAAGGTCGATGTGGGTCATGGACCTTAATTGGCCGTTGTGGACGTGGGGACGTGTCATGTTTTTGAGCAGTGGGGCATGTTGTGGCAGCGCATCCATTAAACCAAGGGTGGCTTTTAGAATGCGTAGTTCTACGTGACCCTGTGGGGAGTGGGGTGAGGGTGGCCACTGGTCCGTTGGTGAGATTAGCCAACAGTTCATGTCACCAATAAGGAAAGAATCAGGGGGTAGCAGGAGGGATTTGACCAATAAGAAGAATTCCCAACGCTCTTGTGCACCGTTTGGGGCATAAATGTTGACGATTGTGTGTGCAACATTGGCCCATGAGAAGGTGACAACGAGCACTCAGCCATTTAGGAATGTTTCTGAAGATGTAAATTTGAAAAAATTGTTTTTCCAAATTAGCACCCCACAGTGCTTTGACCAAAAGGATAGGGATGGTAGGAGCATTGTTTTCCAAGCTTCCTCAGAACCTCGTGGACAGTGGGTTTCCTGGATGGCCAGGATATCCACGGGTAAATTGTTTTGTAAAAAACTCAGTTTCCTAGCCTGGGATGAAGAGGCCTTGAGTCTGGCGATATTCAGCATCCCTAGAGTGAAGGTTTCCCCCATCGCACCTTAGGTGTGAGGGGGTGGGCCCCCAGGCCCACCAGCCTCTTCCAGGTCCCCACAGGCTTTCACAGCAGCGCGGGTAGTAGCAGCAACGCTATTGGGGTTTTTGTTAATTTTTGCGGAAAGAGTCACATTAGCTTTGGCCTTCGCTTTTTGTTTTCCCGACGTCAGACGAATTTTTTGCGGTGCGGATAAGTTCAGTGCACCGTCGAGTGGGGCAAAAAATTTTTTTTGGTTGGGATAGGTCCCAAGTCAGTTTCAACCAGGGCTTGGGTGCAGCGATTGGGTGAGATCGAATCTCCCATTGGATCCTCAGATTGAGTGGCCCATTCAGCATGGGCCTCCCAATCTGATTGGGTGATGGATTCCCGAGTTGCTTCCACCACAAAGGTCTCCATGTCCTCCTGGCGTTGTGAGTGTGTGATGGTGGTGGTGGCCTTATCCGCTTCCTTGGCTGCAGTCCTATGGGCCTGCTTAGCCTTCTTCCGCTCCTGTGGGGAGATGGGCTTTACCAATAGGTAGCAGCCTTGTGCTCCCCACGGGAAAGCCTCCTTGGTGCTTGCAGTTGGTTCATAGTGCGCCTCTCCACTGGCCATGGCCACCGAGGGGTGCTCTTGGAATGTGATGCCCTCTTTGATGGGGCATGTTTGCGCCTTATGGCTAAATGCGTCACAGTAGGTGCAAATGGGGGGCGCGCTGTCCACGGTTACCCAGAATGGGTGGGTGGTGTGCCCTGCGATGTCAATAAAGGTGGAGTGCAGGATCTGGGTTAGGTCCTTCATGATCTCCTCAGTTGGGGTCAGAACCGCGATGGCTTTGCCGGTGCACAGGTGTGGCATCAGCGTGTAACGTTGCATTTCAAAAGATTGTACTTCGCCATATATGGCGAGACCATCTTTCAGGTGTTGCTCCAAAATGTCACGTTTTACCGTAGTAGGCAAAAAGTCAAACGTGAGGAAAATTTGGTTTAATTTTGTCCTTCTGGTGCATTTAGTTTTGACGACCCATTGCCCTTTGGGGAGGTCGACCACTATGCGCACCGCTGCAGCCTCGTCTGCTGCTATTTTGCTTTTGAAACCTAGGTCCAGCCAACTGTGCGACATGGAGTGAGGTGCAACGTACACCGCGGTCGGGAAAATTTTGTGTACATCTATACAAAATTTTTCCCATAGGGCCGTTTTTTGGATGTCCAGATACACACGGAAACCGAATTCCACTGACAAAAGTAGCTGGGAATGTGGCATGTTGATGTACTGGTTGCATTGTGCTTGCCACGTGAGTATCTCCAGGGAAATTGTGACCGCTGTTTTTTTTAGATTTCTTCTATTCCGCCAGATTCTCTGGGGCGTTTTTGAACGTTAGAGGCCACAGGCCTTCCACCTGCTCCTCTTGCCTTGCTTGCCCAACTGCTCCCAGACATGGGCGCAGACTAATCCCCTTTATGAGATTATCAAACTAGATTTAGTCTTGAATTGAATGGGTTGCAAAAGTGTCTGCAACGAGAAAGAAAAGTTTTCTCCTCTGTCATTCTAATCCTAAAAGTATACATTATAAATTGAAAACTATCTAAATGTTATCACAAGTTAAACTTATTAAAATTTAAAAATTAATGTACTACTGCTTATCTACTTAAATTCAAGGATATTTATAAGGGAATCTGGTGCACACCAATTCTATTTTTTGCCTAATAGGAAACAGCAGCCGTCACCAATGGTTTAACCCTCTGAAGTCGCCTCCAACAATGATCTTCCTTATCCATCTAGTCAGATTTCACCGCCAACTAGAATGTGGCCTGTTATAAATTTGGCAATATTTTGTAGATATGCCAAGGGATTTTGCACAGGATTGAACCCACTGAGCAATATACTGGACGATATGGTGGTTGCCGGTCCTCAAAACACACTCAAATAGATAAATATAATAACATGGAGCAGCTGCCCTGACAAAACTTCTTTATTTTAATGTACTATAAAGCGTGCCTTAGCTGCCCCGCTCTCTCTTTTCTAATAACAATCCTCTTATGCAATCTTCTCATCTCGCTTATATGTTAATGACTTCAGTTGATAACAACTCTATTTCTTAGACTATTCATTCCACCATATTATCATTGGTTCCAGCTGACTCTACATTCATTAAAAACAATGAGCACCTCAGTTTGAGGCGATTTACCAATTATTTTTCATGCATTGACGTCTATTAACCACATTATTTGGAGGCAATCCAATAACCACCGCTCTGACCTAATATCACCTCATCTCAGGGTACTCAAATATTTGTATTTTATAATTATTGATGGCGGATTATAGCCGATCCACCATGGCTATTTCTGGCTTATCATCCAGTCATATCAGAATCTCGATATTACCCCCTTTGACTGGAAGTTAAGGCTCCTATTGTTTTAATGCCTAAATGAACTTTGCATGTACTTGGTTGATTATCTGACTGCTTGTGGGATCCGTGATGGTATAGGTGTCAACCCCCATTTTCTTGATAACTTCAAATGGACCAACCCAGATGTCTGCCAATTTGTGCTTCCACCCAAACCCATGTTGGACATGGCATAAAACCATATACCCAATTTTGAACTGCGCTATCCCACTATGCTGTACCTGATCAGCATCCTGACCCATTACCTTCTTGGCTAAGATGAACAAGTACGCTTCAGTTTGAAGCTTTATTAACGTTTCAGCTAGGTTAGTTACTTAATGTTGGGGATTTGATTCATTCCGCCAGTATCTTCTATGCAGGCATAGAGCAGCGCCGGAAGAGTGGGTGTTGTACATATAACAGTTGAAAGGGGCTCTTCCCCGTGGTGAAATGGTAACTGATGTCATAAGAAAAATGGCGGTGGAAATTAAGAGCTCTAATCATAAGGTCGATCTGTTACCAACTTCTGAAGTATGTCAACCAAAATTCCATTAACTCGCTCAACTTTACCATTTGACATGGGGTTATATGGAGTCATTAGAACTCCAAGGATGAACATCGATTCATTGGGTTTGGGCATAATCTGGGAGGTGAAGTTGGTCCTATTGTCAGTAAGGATGAACTGAGGACAGCTGTGTTGCTGAATGATACATTCCATCACAGACGTAGCCACTGTGACCGCCCCCCAGGTCGCGTATTACCCATGCATTGACCCACCTGTTCAAGAAGTTAATCGCCACCAGAATGTATTTAGACTGGTTAGATTCTATTGGTAGAGGGCCAACGACATAAGGGAAACCATATGCCAAGCAAAATGTAGTTTCACTAGCCATTAGGAAGTCTTCTGGCAGAACGGCTTTTACACTTGGCACTGGTGGCAGAATTAAATGGTTTTGAGCACATCAAATTACATGCTTTCCCAGTAGTACTGAGATCACAACAATTCCAGGGTCTTGCGTACTCCACCATGTCCAACTTCTCGGTGTTCACTCATGATAATGTTCAGTTGGGCAGAAGACCTTGAAATATTCACCATAGAGTCCCCTATCCGCTTATACAACTCGTCATTCTTCTGGAACGTATTGGCCCTTATTCCTCTAATACCTTGATGACTCAAAGAGGTTCATTGTCATACTTTCCGCTGAGCATCTTAATGTACAATATATCACTCAGATCTGCCATAACTACAATTGTTGGTAGCCTTGGTAAGCAATCAGTCTTCTTATGTTTTGCTCCTAATTGGTGAAGGATCTTAAAGTTGTAAGCCTGTAGTTTGTGGGCCCATCAGGCTAGGCGCCCTTCCAGCTCCTTGATATTCTGTACCAGTGAAACAAATCATGATTCATTACAACTTTAAACTTCACCCCATGCAAATACACCCTTAATTGCCTATATGCGTAGATCACCTTAAGCACTCCCACTCAGTTACAATATAATTGTGTTCATTGCTGTTTAGGCTCCAACTGCAGTATGCTACGAAGTGCTCCTCATCCACCTCATCTTTTTGGCAAAGGACTGCTCCAACAGCGGAAAGTGATGCATCCGTCTGGACGATAAATTCCTTACTAAAATTTGGATAATGTAGTACTAGCGCACTGACCAACGCCATCTGAAAGGTGTTGAAGGAGCACTTTTGGCTTTCTTCCATTTATACACAGCATCCTTTTTTAGTAGCTCAAATAATGGACTCCCAATACAACTGAAGTTAGGGAGAAAGCGTTGGTAGTAGCTCGCCATCCCCAAAAATACTTGTATGTCCCACTTACTGGTTGGCGCAGTCATTTTTTTTGAATATCTTCCACCTTGGCCGGTTGAGGTTTAAACTCAGTTGCATCTACTACAAACCCTAGGTACTCCAACTGATCTTTAAAGAAGTGGCATTTGCGAGGCTTAATTTTGATATTGGCCTCAGCAAGCCAGTGGAATACCTCCTACAAATGGTTAAGGTGCTTGGAGAACGTGCGGGAGAATACCTTGATGTTGTCAAGATACACAAGGAAGCATGACAACTTAATATCACCAAGGATAGCGTCTATTGCCTGTTGGAATGTAGCCGGAGCATTACACAGCCCTTGAGGCATATGGGTCAGTTGAAAAAGACTATAGAGGTGATTATGGCAAATTTTTCCTGTTCTGCCGGTGGCAACTCGATCTTCCAGTAACTGGATACTAAATCCATTGCTGAGAAGAATTGGCTCCCCTAATCAATCCAAAGCATCTTTGATCCACGGCAAGGGATACAAGTCCTTCTTGGTGATGCTGTTGTGCTTCCAGTAGTCTATTACTACCCAGTTGTCACTATCCTTCTTATTTTTACAATCAGAACAAGCAAAGCCCATGGACTCTTTGATAGTTCAAGCATCCCGTGCGCCAGCATCTTTTTGATCTCAGTGGTGACTAATTCTTTGGATGCCTTTGATTGACGGATTGGCTGGGAGCTGATGGGAGGATGATCCCCAATGTCCAATCAATGGACCACACCCATGCTCACTCTAAATCATGATCATCAACAGTAAAGAACTCCTTATATTTTTGAAATAAATCTTCTTCCTGAACTTTATGGTCTTCCAATAACCTCATTAAATTTTCACATGGTACCACCGCCATTATGCTGAGCCATGGTTTGATGAACAGACCAAATTATCCAGCAACCCAAACTTGTAAATTCAGAGGACCTCCTCAACTGGGTTAAAATTTAAATACACCACTATTTGGTGCTGGTGGTTTTACATTTGTTAGTTCTGGAGATTTACTAACAGGACCTTGATATTCCCATGTCCCAGGAGTATAATTCCTGGAGCCACATGGGGCTCAGGCTGCAATTGCTGATTGGGCCCAATGTCCTCCCTATAAAGCACTTCTGGTACTTCCATCTCTAACGCAGTGTTTATTATTACTTGATTTCTGGAGGGGATGGATATAGGGCCAACGTCTCTAAGCGGTAGCCCTTTATATTCATATATTTGATGGGGAAGGGCTAGGGATTGCTCTTAAGTCAATGGTTTTAACTGGAATCACCCCTCTCCTTATAGGCAAGGTTGATATGTCCCATGTATACTGATTCCTTTGGCACTCCGCTGGAGGTAAAATAAATTGGGATCCATTGCCCTAAAATTTTGAAGGTCTCCTCTATCATATCATCAACAGCACCATATGTCACATAAAAATGGTTATAATCAGCAGGTCATAATTGCTGTTTGGTAACACTACCACCAGAGCTACAACAAAAATTTATCTAAACTGCATGGGAAGCGCACAGTAAGCTCCCTCAGAGACCATGTTTTCTGCTCCAGTGGTCCCATACATCATTCAATGTTCCACATCAGGTTTGAATGTCAACTTCGCTACCAACATAGTGGAAACTATGTTAACTGGAGCGCCCATATCTATTATAGCATAAACTCAGGTTTTTGCTATAACAATGTCACAATAGGTACACTCCAATTAAGATGAATGTTGACTGTTCACTACATGTATATTAAAAGGATCTCTTTTTCCAAGGAAGCTCATAATACCCGTACCAACTTTAGGGTACCTTTAACAATAGCGTCCACTGGAAGAGCAACTTCTATTCCTCTCAGGGAAAGCGCGTCTGTAGATGGTTCTAGTTTTTCTGAAGAAGTTTATTCAAACATTTGACAGGCTTAAGGTTTTGAGTGCTCCATATTCCCTTCATCCGCCATGTCCTTGGCTTGTGCTTGTATCAGTAAATTTACTCCACTAACCGGCTGCTGATATAGGAATGCATCATTGCACTTTTGGACTTCCGCTATATATACCTCAATAGGTTCAGGTGGGACGTTTGGGATTGGGATAGCGGAGATAGAGATTCCCATCTCGACTCCGCTCTGATTTTTCCCTTGGTAGCATTGGTCCTGCAGTATGTAATGTATCCGTCAAATGGAGCAACAACATTCCAGGTGCCTAGGGCAACTGCATTAAAACAATTTACCCGTAGGTCCTGTGTCCTGTACTATTGTAAGTTGTGCCACGCTGAAAATTGGACTTAAGGTGATCAGCATAAACAGGGCCATTCAATAGGATGACTGCTGCCAGTCAATGTCATTTGGTCCAGGTAGGTAGTTGGGCCATTGACAATAAGCAGTTATGGGGTGGAAGTTGAACTGCTGGGAGTAACTTGGCGGAATCTGAACTGGACCGGCAAATTCCCCTAAACAAGATAGTCTGGTGATGGCAGTGGAAGAATTTTGTCCTGTATTGGGTGGAGGGAAGGTTATGGATAGATGACGCAAAAACTGAACAATTTTAAGCAGGGTTACATTGTCATCCAAAATTGGGGTCATGACATTGTACAGCTTACAATATGGCTTCACTGCAGAGTCATCATAAAGCACACATCAGTTTCAAATAAAATCCCTTCCCCAATTAACATGTGGGCTTCTACTATAAATTAATTAGCAAATGCGGTGAGGGTCTCATTACGTTAAAACCTGATGGTCAAGAACTCAGCTTCCACTGTGACATCTTTGCGGTACCCCCAAACAACCGCAGCACAGTATCCATCACTTCTTGGTATGTAATGGAACTGTTTAGAAGATAGCAAATAACTTGGTCGGCACTTCCAACATCCAAGGTGGATATCAACAGTTTTGCTTTCTGCTGGTCCAAGACTCCTTCCATTGCAAACTTGAATTACTTAAAGATCCCATGAATTTATCACCGCAGTCAAATGGAGGCAGCTTATCATTACAAACCTCCTGAAAAGCTCATCCTGCCTTTTGAGCATGGTATCCAAGTCAAGTTTGAGTTCAGAATATTTGACTGGTGTAGCATATCATAAAGATCCCCCATCAAAGCAAGCCTGATGCGCCATGTCCAGAAACTTAAGAATTATTTCTGTGTAATTGATCAATAGGCCCCCTGTAATGAGAATCACTGTTATAAATTCAGCGATATTTTGAAGATATGCCGAAGGGTTTTTGCACAGGGTCAAACCCACTGAGCAATAGAATGAATGATATGGAGATTTCCAGTCCTCAGAACACACTCAAATAAATAAATATAATAACATGGAGAAATTAACATGACAACACTTCTTTATTTTAATGTAATATATTCAGTGAACCTTCACTGCTACGCTCTCTCTTTTCTAATAACAATCCTCTTTTGTCAATCTTATCATCTCACTGATATGTTAGTGACTTCAGTTGATACTGACCTTTTGTTTAAATTATTAATCACACCATATTCTCATTGGTTCCAGCTGAATATACATTCATTAAATTCACAATTTTCTTAGTTTGAAGCGATTTACCAATTATTTTTCATGCTTCAACATCTAATAACCGCCATATTTGGAGGCGATCCAATAACCATCTGCTCTGACCTAATATCCTCATCTCAGGGCGCTCAGATATTTGTACTCTATAAATTATTGTCAGTGGAGTCTTGATGATCTGCCATGTCTATTTTGGTCTTATTATCCAAGCATATCAGAATCTCGACATGGAACCTTCTGGTTGAATTGAAGAATGTGTCCCAATGTCTTTAATCAACCTCGGCGTATTAACCTTATTAATCTAGCAGCATGTTTAAGTAAATTGACTTTTTTATTTTTTTAGTACTAGATGGAAGTAAATTGACTTTTTAACAATTGATAGAAGGTCACACTACCTAAAAGGTTAACTCACATGTTGCTACCAGAAGCGTTGTCAACGCCTCAGAAACAAAATCATAAATCCCATAAATTAATTGCAACAAACTCTGATCAACTAATATGTTTAAATTACTAATTACTAAATAAAAATTAAACTATATGTATAAACATTGTTAGGGATCCTCCTCAACAAAACACTAGTAATCTTGCGGAATCAAAAACTGGCAGGTGAGTTAATATTCATTAAGGATTTTCCCAAACAATAGGCATCATATAAAACGATATATCATGCATTCCACAAAAAGCTTTCATCCAGCGGAAAAAACATATTTTATTATGTTCTAGTTAAGCTGGGTAATTTGGGCGTGCTGAAATCCCAACTTTAGAATTAGTCATTTTTTAGAAAACCATCAAGGGGTTTTATACCCAATTCCTAGGATTTTCATAGCCTGAAATATTCTAGGATCATTTGTAAAGCTTAATATAGTAGACATCGATGAATCCCCCTCAGGTTGGGACCATCTAGTACTAAAAAAAGCTTAATATAGTAGTGAATATTTCCAAATGGTTAGATTGAGTACTCACCAAATATTGGTGAATTGGTAAACTGTTCATACCCCTAATCTTTTTTGGTATGGATTAAAATTGTTTACATAGATGGTGGATTGATACAATACTTCATTGAGATTCTCTAAGGTGAATTTATACAAGGGAGTAGTTTCGTAACCCTAAAATGTCTTTTGAAGCGAGGGTAAGATTTATTGTGTGAAAACTCATGAGTAAAATCTGGTATAGGAGGACAAGGTCACTCACTATATAGACCTGGAGTGTTTTAATATTATCTAATTTGCTTTATTTCGTGGCTTGGTTCTTTACCAGTTCCTTGATTTCAAAGTATTTGAGTTGGATGGTGGGCGGTAACTGACCATTGATCTTCTTAGACATCAGACAGGCTGGAAATTCACTTAAACATTAACTAATATGGCGTATGCTTGGTAATGCTGTATATCTTAAGTTATAAACCCTGAGAAAAGCGGGTGGTGCAGGTCACATTTTAAGATTGTCAATGATGCTCTGTTCTGAGGTATTTATCAGGGTTTTATTCATCAACTCAGTCAAACCGTTATACTGAGGGTTGTATTCTGTCATCATGGAGAGCTGATTGTGTAACTGGGCCATCACACCCTTGACCGACTTATTAAAGAACTGGAATCCCTGTTCAGTCAAGATAAGGGGGGCAGCCTATAGATGAAGAAAATCACTTCATATAGGGGCTGAGGTGTGTTTATCGCATTAGCTTGGGGAAATGCTTTGACAATGGGCCATCAGCTAAATTTTTTGTAGCTACTATAATATACTTTATCTCATTGGTTGCGACTCTTCTGGGTCCATGAAGTTGAGGCTCTAAATTTGAATGATAGTCTGAGCATCAGTATAGGTTTCAGGGTGCTAAACACCTGATGAATTCTCAAAAACTTGGCAAGATTGGCATGTGGCTATATAATTATTGACATTGGTATAGGAATTTTTCAACAGTATACTTTAAAGAGTTTCATTCATTTTGCTTGTGCCCTGACTTGCCCAGCGTCATTGTTGGCCTCTTCACTTGCTTAATGCATTATTTTCTTGGAACCACTTTTTCAATTAATCTTTTAGTAAGTACATACAAGTGATTTTCACACTCTAAAAATTAATGAATCATTTTAATGCAAGTATAACATAAACATCGTTTGCCACTCTAAAGTTCTCAGAAACTTCCATATCTGTAAGAGCTTATTCTCAAAATAAATTCCTCATATATAGAAGATTTCTGGACCTGTAGGGTCGTTATGAATTATTGACAACCTATAAGCCACCGCATTAAGCTGTCTAGGAAAATGCATAAACTTTAGGTTAAGCTTCATAAGTTCATACCTCTAATGTACATGTTACATGCCTGGAATTGGATTAATCCACAGAAAGTTTACTGAAAAAAATTGTCTGTGAATATGATGGCCCACCAATCCAATAGGTAGTACTTGAGTTTCCTAAGAGCAAACACTACGGATAGAGCTTTTTTCTCATAATTAATAGTTGTATTCCACTGGAGCAAATTATTAAAAATAAAGTTAACAATTAGGTATTTTTTCACTGTAACTGAGTAAGCTTGGACTAATGGCTGAATTGCTAGAATCTTTAACACCTGGAATTTTTTAGTTGAATGAATATAAAGAATGTAAGACATCCAATGTGGCAAGTAAAGACTTGGCTTCAATTATAATACTATAATATCCACAATATCATACATATCTGCATGGCATCGCCATTTTTATTTATTTAATATAAGATCTTTAAGGGATAGGTAATTGTTGGGATTCTGGAATATACACATCATCCATATTAGATAATATATGAAAACATATGATTTATATCCGCTGGGGTTGCTTTATAATAAGAAAACCTATTGCAGATGGTGGAGTTATCACTAATTGATAGCTATTGTTTAAGTTTGTTTCCCTATAGTATATTGATCTTTTTTTGAAATTCCTTTTGGCATAATAATGTTCTGCTGGGGAATTACCCAATAATGTTTGTGAGTAGTCTGATTTTTGGTAATGTATCAACAATTAGACTATCCCTTTAATCAATTTGGATTTTGTTGCTTAATAAATGTGTTGTTGCAGTTTCTGAAGCGTTGTCAACGCTTTTATTTTCAGTAACTTTTAAAATACCCCCTGAGTAATGAAACTTATTATATATGGGTAAATGGTACCATTACCTAGGCATATTGCTAACTTGAAAAAATTAATTTTCTGGGGTTAGATATAGGCATAGGGACACGCTATTTCAGAATCCAGCCAAGGAGATGTCATAAACTAGTTGGCAGCGGAATCTGACTAGGTGGATGAAGTGTTCATTTGTCTAAATGTCTCCTTAGGTTTAATCTATTGGCGATGGATGCCATTCCTGTTTGGGTGCCAACGGAGATTTGAGCACCAAATTTTCAATTTAAACTCATTGTTTATAATAAAAACAGTCTTGTTGAGTTTTTCAAATATTTAGATAGATATACAACTTTTGCATTATGCTCTTGTGATTGGAGTTGGAAGGATAGTTTTCCTTTGACTATATCTGCTCTCAAGATCTTAAGATCTCTTTTGTAAAGAGTGGAAGGGAAAGGTTCCCTTGTGTTTAAGATTGTGTTCTAGTACTCTCATGTAAGAGCTGTAAGTAGATTATCCCTTGTACAGAAGTGCTTTTTATTACCAGAAGGAAGAGCGTCAAAACCAGTCTAGAGGTGAACATCTAAGCAAATTCAATACATTGTTTGTAAAAAATTTAACTATGTAATTATTTTAAAAAATTATCATTGTACCCTTTAATATTTAATCAACAATAACTCAAGAACATTTTGAACCAGAACAGTAAATTTAAAAAGTTTACATTTGGAGCTCACTTAAGGGGTAGTTGAGCTTTCAGGCCAAATAGCAAATAAAGTTAAAAAGAGGTTGTCTTATAAGAACTAACTGCAGAAGTTATAACTGAAATGGAGAATTTGAGCAAGAATATGTTGAATTTAGTGGCTCAATTCAAACTGACAACCTTAAAAGGATGAGTAAAAGAATCCAAGGAGGAAATAGAGCAGGTCAATAAGGTTAATATTGATCCAAATGGAAATGTCACCTCTTTTAAAGCAGAAGGAGAATGGAGTAATTTATGAATTATGTGTCAATAGGCTGCTTGGGAAGCAAATAAAGAGTAATTTTAGGAAATTCAGGATGATTTAACGAAATTCTCAAACTGGTGACAAACCTTGAAAATCACAAATGCAACTGTGCTCATAGGGGTGCAGATATGGCTGATAATGATGTAGATGAGAAAAGTTCAGTTTGGAATGTACAGCCCCCAAGAAACATTCCTGGGACTTTTGCAGCACTTTCAGAGATGGCTCACAAGAATACACTCTTAGTCATTAGGGTTACCATTTGATTACCTCCCATCACAGTAATGAACAAAGAATATTTGAGGTATGCTAAAACCACCCATTTACCACTGGGATTTGCCACAGCGTTTTTCTGCTTATTCAAATGATGATTTTTAAATATGGTGACCAGCTTTTCTTTCCAATTACTATCACTTTTAGTAATATGATTTGATTCAAACAGCATAATTTGATAATCAACACCAGGTGAGATAAGTATGAACAATAAAGTAAAGAGCTGGGCAAATGTGGTAAAGGGCAGAGGACTTGCACCTGCACCACCCAAAGGTACCAAGCGCACTGGTACAAACGAAAATCTCAGCAAGGTAAAAAACCTGAGGTGGCGCCCCCTGCAGGTTTTGTTAATTTTTTTAGTAAAATACTGCAGCTATTTGGAAGTATCCCAATCGCAACCACTGTCATCAGTGGAACATGGGATACGAGTTTTCCTGGGCGTAGAAACACTGAAAATGTGGGAAAAGTTCAGCAAAGCCCAACAAAAACTTTTCCCGCACGTGGTGTACTTAACAACCCATACTATCCGCAGAGGTTGGGTAGATCTTGGGTTCAAAACCGCGGAAGATGCAAACAAAGCAGCAAAGGTCAGAGTAGTACTTGGCCTTCCCAACGGACAGCAATTGGTCCCAACCAAATGCACCCATTGGACTGAATCCAAAGACATTTTCATAATTTTCAATTATCTTCTGACCACACTGGCGCGCACAGTAGTCAAAAGACATCTCTGAGAAGGCTTGGAAGCCTATGGAGAAATCAAACAATTTGAATTGCAAAGATTCCAGCTGATGCTGACCCTTAGCATGGGGAAGGCAATAGCAATTATTTCACCAAACCAGGATGTAGTAAAGGTTAAAAAAATCCCCCACATTGCATCCTCCACCATTGATGGGAAAAATCCCAGCTGTTCCATGCAACAGTGGAAAGCGCATCCCCCATATGAAACCACAGCCAGGCCTTTGGGCACAAGATTCACGCTTGCCCCATAAAAGAAGGCCTGAGAGAAATGGAATTCTGTGAGGAGGAAATGGGCGAAGACGACTCAGAGTATTCCAAAATCATGGATACTACACAAGCCTTAAACTGGGGAGAACACAGGCAGTATAAAATAATTGACCCTATTTCCCCAAAAGAATGAAAAATAGTTAAACAAGCTCACAAGCTGGCCGCGGCCAAGGCAAAGGCCTCAGTGGAATCAACCATATCACCGGAGCAGATCCAGGAATACATGGAGAAATTCAGGTCCATGAACCAATCAGATCCTGCGGAAAAACATACACCCAATCCAACCAATTTTATTCGGTGGAACCCAATAAAGAAATTAGTGCAGCAAAATTTGGGTTCAGTGCACCCCACAGAAATTGCGGAATTTAATCCAATTGGGAAGGAAAATCAACAATGGAATGCACATGATAATAATGTGGCCAATAAAAACCCACAAGTGCACCACAATAACTTATTGAAACCAAGAAAAGCCAAGAGAGGAGTGAAAACTGTGGCAATGAAAGGGGCAGAATACACCCCAACTCCTACTCATAGTTATGCTCTCTGCAGCAGAGGTGCAGTGGAGAGCAATGTGAGTGAGGGAGTAGGGCTGGGGGCCCTTCTAACCGCTCCTGAGGTGCATTGGGCGTCTCAGTAGAGATAGGGATGCTGAACATAGCGGTACTCAAGGCCTTAACATCCTGGGCCAAGAAGTTGAGCCTCCTATAAAACCCACCTGTGGATATCCTGGCGGTGCATGAAACCCACTGTCCACAGGGAGAGGAGGAGGCATGGGAAAAATTTCTCCTCCCAACAATATCATTTTGGTCCCTCCACTGTGGGGTGATAGTACGCGCAAACCAAAACTTTAAATTTATTAATAAAAATTAATTTTTGGATGGCCGCATACTCGCTGTAACCTTCTCATGGCACACTGAAGTGCACACAATAGCCAGTGTGTACACCCCAAATGGTGCACATGACTGAAGAGAATTTCTCACAGCCCTAACATAACTAAATCTACAAGCAAATACTTTCATAATGGGAGACATGAACTGCTGGATTAACCCAGAGATGGACCGATGGCCATACACTATGGAGATACCACAAGGGCAAGTGGAACTCCAAGTACTAAAGGCCACCATGGGACTATATGATCCACTTCCAAAAAGGCAATCCCTGCTACAAAACATGACACGCCCACATGTACACAATGGTACACTTGTCTCTGTGTTGAGGAAAGACCTAATACTTACATCAATAATTTTCCGTCACCAAATTCAAAAATTTAAAACTGCAAAAATCAAATTCTCTAACCATCAGCTTGTTTTGGTGTCTTACAAACTGGCAGAACCAAGTACCCAATCAATCATATGGTGCAGAATACGCCTATAAAGTTTAGCTGACTCAGAATTTCAATCCTGTTTGGAGGAAATATCCTCAACCCAAATTTTTTAAACACCTTTTTGCTTGGACCCACTAAACACCTAGTAAAAATTCAAAAAATCAACAACCAACAAATTAAACATACATTGTTTAGAAGACACAGGGCAGTGTTAGCCATTATCAAACACACATTGGCTGTAATTGGCCATCTAGAAAACAACGTACTAAGAATGGGATACAGCCATGGATGGGGTCACAAATGGGCGGAGGTTTCTGCTTGGCTAAACACCCTGATCTAAGAACACCAACACCGAGTTGGAGTCCAATATAAAGGCAAAAACATAAGAGATGGAGAAACTTGCTTAATCTACTTTTTTGGCTGATTACATGCCTGGAAAAATATGATAGCTTATACACAGGTCCATTGACCGGACAAATCCATAGCAGAAACACCTGAAGAAGTTGCGACCAAAGTGCACAGGTTTTATATGAAATTGTATAAATCTGAGCTGGTCAAACTAGAAAAGATTGAAAAATTCCTTAGAAGCACACATATTGACATCACGGTCCAAAATAACAATTTAATTAACCTAATATTGTGTGAGGAGTTATGGGAAGTAGTACGCGGTGCACCAAGAGGGAAATGCCCTGGAACTGATAGGATTTCCTATGAATTTTATATAAAATATTTTACTAACATCTCTAACATTCTTTTAGCTTCAATGAAAAAGTGTATTATTGAAACATGCCTCCTACCTGGAGGCAAAGAAGCCTACAAAGTCACTTTAATCAATAAAGGAGACAGATTAGACCTATTCAACTGGTGCCCAATTTCCCTAACCAACACAGATACAAATCTTTTCACAAAAATTATGGCTAAACAACTAGGAGAAATTGCAACTGATGCGATATCCCCATCACAATATGAATTTTTCAAAAAGATCCATTTGTAATAATATCCTCACAGTTGCAAAATGTCTGCCAGTCCAAAACCTCTGGAGCACTTGTCTTTTTAGACCAACAAAAGGCATATGACAGGGTGAACTGTACCTATCTTAGGGCCTGCCTTCAAAAAACATGCTTCCAAATAGATTTATAAACTGGGTAATGTTGTTTACATAGTCTGCAACCATGGCTGTGCGGGGAGCAGGCTTCTTATCTAACCCAGTTATCCCACAGAGAGGACTAAAACAAGGAGACCCCTTAAACCCTCTACTCTACAACTTTAGCCTAGACCCTTAATCCAAAATACAAACACACTGCTCAAAGGAATCAACGTCAAGGGCCAACCACCAGTCAAAATGATGGCTTTCGCTGATGATTGTGTGGTGGGCATATCCAGCAATCAGGTCACTTGTAGAATTGAGAAGATAATACAAGACTACTCAGTTATAAGTAACACATCACTTAACACTGAGAAAACGGAAATTATACTCCTGGGGAAACATCAGATCCAGTGGATGCCATCTACACAGGGCCAACAAGCTAATACAACATCAATTTACCTAACCAGAAATAGGAGGTGAAAATTAGCAACGACCTCACTGAAACTTCCATTCATCACCAAGCCAACAGCTGAACCTGTTCGTCACTTGGGAGTATGGTTGGAAGCAGGAGGTTACGCTAACTAAATGATGGAAAATCAATTATTAGATAAAATAACAAAACGCATTGCCTCCTTACATGAACACCAAACAAGTCTATCAGGAAGGGTCACGGTAGCCAACTCTATTATTCTATCAATCATATGGTTCACAGCCCATGCAATTGCTTTCTCACCATCCTTCTTCAACACAATCCACGCCCTATTACAAGGATGGCTATGGTCCAACCACAACCCCCCTATACGCCTTGAAACCCTATTTGGCTTTAGAAGGAATGGAGGTATGGGGCTTACTAATTACATAGAGCAAGCAACCGATATACTCAGATCCTGGATAGCTCAGGTGACTAGCCTAGATCTTCCAGATACACAATGGGCCAGAACAGCAACATATAAATTCATACGCGCACTCCAGTTACAAACCCCAGATCATCCAAGCACATAAATCAAATATCTAGCATCCCACCCCACAGCTGCAGGACCACACGGCACTCCTGCACATTTCAAACGAATACTCTTAGCCATGAGAAGAGCGACATGACGTATTCACATAAATGGACAAACCAGTCACCGAGGACACCTAAGGCTAACTCACAGACAGGAGATCAATGATCAAATAGTCGCAGACAATATAATAAGCAAAAGCCCAAGTACCATAGCCAGGATAGAATACCTGGACCATATGTACATACCCTACAACCTGGAGACTCAAAGAAGAGTATGGAGATACACACATCAACCTCTAATCCAACCCAGGATAAGAGCAATTGTATGGAGGTGCATGAGGAGAGTATACCAAACAGCTGAACAATCAAATGCCACTCACACCTCATGTACAATATGTGGTCAGTATGGAAGCTTAGCCCACCGTTTAGAACAATGCCCAACATCAGCGGCTGTATGGAAAGAGGCCATGCGCCTTTTCCGCCAAGAAAACGGACATCCATTCAGCCTAGCAAGGAACATGTTCACTATAAGCATGGACTCTCCTATCCACCCATCTCTCAGGGCGTTAATAGTAGCAATAGCACTATGGAAGATACATACAATGGTACTGGAATCGTTTACAGGAGCAGCGCCAACAATCCAAGAAGCCATTCATCGTTTCCACAGCCATATATTGGAACATTTCCAAGCATGTCTGTTTGGACATATGACCCCCCATAACAGAAGGACAATCAACACACGGTTCCCCATATGGTTCCTAAAAGTTGATCCTTTCCTTCACACATGCTGCATCCAAGAATAATCCAGCATAACTCCCCTTCCCTACCGTCTTAATCTTGGTGATCCTGGAGACAACAAGAGGGGCCTTGAACCCTCTAGGGGTGTCTTTAATTGTCGTATTTCATTAGTTTTCTCACTATATCAGAAGTGCTTATCACCTGGTCGACCCTCCCTAAATAAATATCAAATATGCTGACCACAAGAGAGCATTAACTGTTATGAACTGCTTAGATGCCAGCTGTCAAAATCTGGTATTGCCCCATATCAACAGGGATAATTGGACGTATGAAAATACCAAAGAAGCAATCATGAAAGATATTGGCAGCCATGAATGGATGGCTAGTTGCAAGAAGGAGTTCATGGGAATACAGTCTAAGAAGGACAAAACCTTAGCCATTTTTCCAACCATTTCTACCAGGAAACGCAAATCCTGGCGGGAGCAAAAATTCTGTCTGATTTGATTTTGATATTGCTATGCAGAAGTCTCTTAGCCCTACAGATACCTGCACCAATCCATGGTTCTGCACTTTCAACTCAGACTTTAATTAACAAATGGTGGATTATATGAAAATGCTAAGCTTAACGTTCAATGCTCTTAATTAAACTACCAAAGATATTCCTAATGTGGACAAAATTATGCCAGGGCATGATGACTAAAATTTGGAATTTCATAAACAAGTAGCAACAGGAAAACTTTGCAATCTTTAGAGCCAACTTTTAACGGGGAACATACACAATGTGCAAAAATAGATATATAAATCTCTTAACAGCTGTTGTAAATGTGGTGCAACTGGACATTTTGCCACCCAATGTTGAGGGCAGAAGCAAGAGAATGTGTAAATTTAATGCTTTAAGATAAAGAAACTGTAAAGGAGCGGAAAAGATTTAGCAATCTTGATATGGATCAATCTAGTAATATCAAAACTGTTTATAAATTTTTCTCAGAGGGATTAAATACTTCAGACTTGTTTGTAGAAAAACCCAGAGAGGATCCGCTGTAACAAGTCTTGATTTTAAGTATAAATGTTGTCATTAGAGCTAAAGTGAGGACTATCAACACAGGAATCGTGAAAAAGGCCACTTGGTCTTATGCTTGTCAGTTACAGAGAAGGAACAAAATGCCAAGAACAAAAACAAGTAAATTAAGACAAAAGAGATGATGACAACATTTTCATTCTAATCTTTACAATTAAGGGATTATTTCAGGATCTGTCAGTGGGACAAATTCATAAGTTAGCACAGAAAGTAGCGATGATGATTAATTTGCAGAGAAAAATGAACAATTTGTTTGAAAGGAATTGGCAATTGGTGATAAAGTCACTTATTATGATACTGGAATGATTAAGTGTCAGTCTCTGTTGGATTCTTAAGGGTATGACCTGTTGAAATTATTGAAAATTCAGGAATGAATGCTCTATGGTCAGGTCCATTCAAAGTTATAGCCAAGTCAACGACTGATGCCTATATATGATAAACATTGCTGATGGTCATATAATGAACAAGGTTAATAGAAATACTAAAGTATTCGATCTAAGAAAAAAAAGAAAAGATAGTTTATTTAACTGAGATAAGCTGACCAGCGGATGGACATTACTGAACTAAAACTAAAATTATAATAAAAATAAAAATAACGATTAAAATGAAATGCCCAAAATGGATGGATTGATTAGATCATACCTAACAGAATATCCAACCAGGTGGGCAGCGAATACTGCTATCCCTCCATGGTGGATGGTGAGGGGGGAAGAGGGGGCTCATTTTTGGCCGCATCCATCTCATTACAGAGTAGGGTGTGTGTTAAGGCAGATAGTAAGGGCGTGGGGGCATTAGCGGCATGGGGTTCAATATCCTTGATGACTGGAACTTCCAAATAGTTGCCAGCCATCATTATACCAATGATGTATTTGCCCAAAGCGTCTTCAGCTTTGAGGTGGAATCTGGGAATTTAACAAACGTGGCAATGTTGGTTTGGGTTATTTTTGCTCTCAGATTCTGTGCTACAGTTACACGTTCTGGATGGCTTCAGTGACATTTTTGTGTAAAGTTTTCATGTTAATCTTACTTTTTGGAGTAAGATTTATAAGGATGATGGAAGGTGAAATTCCTCCTAAAAATAAAAGATAATATAACATAAAAAACATAGCTAAATAAAAAATAAAAATTGTATAAAAAATTATATTTATTTATAAAGAAAGTCCCAAGAAAGGATAGAAAAATATATAAGAATAATGCTAGTTTTTGATTTGACCAAGAGTTTGTAAATTTACCAGTGTTTCCATTCTGTTGTTAGGGGGAGAAGGAGGAAATTATGATAGATTTAAAGAAAACCCAGTGGGGTTGGATGTTTGTTTAATTCAGTTCTTGATGTAACTAAGTATACTGTTGATGTTATCTTTAAAAATACAAGAAGGAAGACTCTGAAATCCATTTTCATTAGTTTTGGGAACACCAACCTGGGAAAAGGTATTTAAGAAAGTATTATCAGCGAGATTAATTGAAGTAGTCCTGGTATGGCATGTAGCCATGGAACTGCACTCATATGAGGTGACAGTGAACATGAGGAGGAGAAGAGGATGACTAATTATTCTTCCAAGAAAGGACATAAGAAGATTCATTGAGAAAGGAGAAAGATCTAGCTCTGCTAAAATTGATTCAACCATGCCAGCTAACTCATGCTATGGAACAAAGCGGCATCTGCCACTGAAAATCCATTTTTCTGGATAATTTGGTCAAGATGAGGGATGTATTGGGAACTTGGGATGACCCCAAGCTTTGATAGAATATGAGAACATATATGTTTGTTCCGCTGGGATCACTTTATAATAAGAAAACTTTTAAAAGATGTTGAAGTTATCATTAATTTATATTATTGTTTGTATTTGTTTCCATATAGAACATTAATTTATTTCATAATTCAATTCTGGAAGATTAATGTTTTTCTGATGAAATAACCAACAATCTTTATAGTTCATTTGTTAGTTAAAAAAGTAATTAAGGTGGGTCAACTTTGGGACAAATATACCACATCGAGATTTTTATTGCCAGTACAGGTTTTGAATATGTGTTGAACAAAACCTACACTAGAGTAGAAGCAGGAATTACCCTGCCAAGCTAACCACCCCTCCAATTGTTAGTTTATTATCAACAATTAAATTACCTTACACAGATTGATAGGGGTTTGTTGCTTATCAATAAAGGTTGTTTTTTGCAGCTTTTGAAGCGGTGACAACGGTTTAATTGGCAGTAACTTTTGGGTTAGCCTGAATTAATGAAACTTGTTATATATGAGTTAATGGTATTATTACCTAAGAAGGTTGCTAGCTTGAAAAGGTTAATATGCTGAGGATTGGATATAGGCGTAGTGACACGCTTATTCATAATCCAATTAAGGAGGTAAAATAAACTAAATAGCGTTGGAATCTGGCTAGACGGATTAAGTGTTCATCAGTTATGATGTATCCTTAGGGTTAAGTTCATTATCAATGGATGCCATTTCTTTTAAGAGTGCAAATAAAAAAATTATGCATTAAAGTCCTAATTTTAACCCCTTTTAGAAAATTAATAAAACAGACTTGTTAATTTTAAAAATTATCAGTAGTTATTAAACTTTTTTCTTAGCTCTTGTGATTGGAGTTGGAAGGATAGTTTCCTTTTATCTATATCTGCTCTTAGAATCTTGAGATCTCTTATGTAAAAGTAAAAAGAGAAAGGTTCCCTTGATGTTTAAGTTATGTTCTTGTACTCTTGTGTAAGAGTTGTAGGGAGATTTTCACTTGTCCATAAGTGCTTTTAAGTTAACTGAATGATGAGCGTCAGCACCTGTCTAGTGGTGAATATCTAAGCAAATTTAGCACCAATGGTTGTATAGACTCAACTGGATAATCGTCTCCATCAATTATCACTGTACCCTTTAATATCTTATCATCAATAACTCATGCACACTTGGAACTTGTGCAATAACCCAGAAAAGTTTATCATGATGGAAATACTATTCTATGAGCATAAACCTTGTTCTTAGCAATAAACTGAGGATGGCAGTATTCTTGACCATGCCTCTCTCATTGAGGGGAGAAGGTTGGGTTGAGTGGGGGAATATGTTTAACCCTCTATTAAGGGATTTGAAACAAGATCTGGGTTGACATGGACTTACACTTGATAACAGGGAGTAGTTGCAATGCCATTAAAACCACTACTGCTGAACTCTCCAAATGTTCTTCAACCAATTTACTTTCTTTGAATTCATCTTAATTAAGTTGGTTTAAATTAGGCTAAATGTTAATTTTATGATGGGAATATATATCTACTCTTCTGAACTAGTGGTTGTTACAACAAATGCCTGGGGAGCTTCCTTGAATTTCTCTGCTTAAGGTGCTTACACTGAGAACACAAGATAAACGGCCTTTGCCATTACAGAGATTAACAGTAAAAGACCCTCCGTAGGGGTTTCCAGTTTCTTTAAAGATGGCAGAAATTTTTTAAAAAATCTAAAATTATTTAAGTAAAATTTACTCTTTATTAAAGGATATTATAAAATAACCCAGCAATTTACTATAAGCAGACTGAAAGGGGTTTTACTTGTCAGGGAATGAGGAGGATTGGCTTAAAAATTATAATGAAAACTGGATGTTTGGATGTTCTCAAGGATACCAAGTATATTGCTCAAGGTCAATGCTCAGCCTTCTGTTCTTTGGAGTCCTTAAAAACTGAGAGTAACTTTTTTTGTGGGTTGTCCTGGCGATTTTCACCAATTTTTGTGGGTACCAACATTTTTGCACTAATTTTTGACATTATTTTGTTTGTGAAATTTTGTTTAAATGTAATATTCATGGTTTATCAAATTTGTATACTTAAGGATTTTTCCTAGATTGAGCACCTTTGATCTCACCCCTTTTAGATTCTATTTTTATAAGCTGATTTTCTCATGGAATTACTGGCACACGCTCTCAATTTTAGCCAAATATACCTCAGTGGAATCAATAAAAACCATGGCGATAATGGGATCTCTTCTCGTTCAGAGTGGGGGGAATTCAGTTTTGGAGGAGCAGTGGACACCAAGATCTTGTCTAGGGTATGTGCTAAGTTTGCTATTTTCACAAGTGGTAATGCTTAGGACACTTACCATTTCTTGACTAAAAGGAATACTACCCTGTCAAATATAATGTCCACAGTAGGACCCTTACACCATCCTTTCCAAAATAACGGGGTTCACTCCCCTTTCCAGATCTTGTACCAAAGTTTAGTTCTTTTGTGGCAAGGGGAGTTTAATAGCCATGATGGCTATAGGCTCAGCAGGGGAGAGCGCGGGTGCCTTTGTTTTGGGCATGAAAATCCTCTATCAGTTTGGGAAGTTAGTGCAGTCTCTGGCCAGGATCCAAAGTTCTTTTACACCAGATAACCTTTCTATACCACCAAGTATTAGATTCACTGTTTAAATATTTGAGTGTCCAAAATCTCTTCCACATCATATTCTGTGTACCCTCTATAACTATCAATTCACTTCTGCCAGATTTTTGCCCTTGAATGGGGACAGAGCAGAAGCGTGAAAAGCTGTATGAACTTCCAAGGAGGAGAAAGCTCCACGTTGAAAGTTCTGTTGTTTAATAATATTACTGATGGGGAATGAAACTTCTCTATTATAACCTAATTCTGATACAAACCTTAAGGTGGAAATTATTCATGTCCACCATTACAAGGTCGCCTGTCTTGTTTCTTGGGGATGATCTGCATTTCTGGTTGGCAAACAGCTTTTTGTCATGGTTGGCCTTTGTCAACTGTTTCTGAACCTGTTTGTGTTCTCCAAATATGCTTCGTGAAGCTGTTTAATGCATGAATATTATTGCATATATGTGCCAAATAAAATAAGGCAGGGTTGTAACCCAAGTTGGCATACCTTGGCGTTATCCCTGTGGATGCATGTAAGGAGTTATTATTCACAAATTGGGATAGGGTAATGTCAGCTGCCCAAGAGTACTGTGAAGAGGTGGAGTAACGACAGAGGTATTGTTCAGGCGATTAGTTAGTTAGTTCCATTTGCCCATTAGATTGGGGTGATACAACAACAGACAGCAGGTTTTGATTATTATTTTCCTACACAGAAAATCCTAGAATTTTGAGGTGAACTGAGGGCCTCTGTCATTTATCACCTCTTGTGGTATTCTGAACATGGCGAAAACGCGGGATACAAATAATGAGCCATGTCCTCAACTGTGGTTGTCTTCAATTTGATATATATAAGAAATATTTGTAAATCCATCTATGCCACAATGATTGCGCCAAAGCCTCTGAGAGGTGAGCAGGCCACCGACAAAGCCCACTGATACTGACTTCCATGGTCCTGCCACATGTTGAAGTGGGCGCAACAGTTCATTATGGGCCATTTTTGTATGACTTTGACCACGTGCTTAAAAGGCAGCAATCCACTCAGGCAGGAACATCCTTTGTCAGACCTTCCAGTCATACGCTCTCTTTAGTAATTGATTTACTGCTTGACTCTGGGGCATCCATGGTCAGCGGATCATGATGTTTACTTAAAACCTGTGAGCGTAGAGTTCTTGTACTCATATTTGCTCTCAGAATTAAATTGCCCTACCCTATTGAGAGTACCATATGAAGAGATTTTCCGCCTTAATTTTATCCCTTACAGACCATCCTTTTGGGGTTTCTGCTGAGCATATAGTATGACATCTGTTATAAATGGTGAAAGCACAGGGTTTCAAGAGTCCTAATGCTTAACTAACATAGCTTACTGTTTTACAACATGAAGTGAAATTTGAGCTGTAAGAGGTTCAGTTAAAACGCAACCTTGTGTTCTTAAGATATTTAGGCACTATTGATTATAACTAATAAAACAATACTAGAAAATCTACTAAACCAAGAACAAGGAACTTTATAAGCGATCATAATTATCTATATACATAGGTAACTCATGGCAATTTAATTCCCACCTAACAGAATTCATCATCAATCACTGGTAAATCCTAAGAAGCTAAGCACCAAATGGCAAATGAATGCCTGCCTATCAAAATCCTTGGCATCAGTTTCCAGACAATAATCTCACTACTATCCATTGATCAACAGAATCCAATATGTTATTGGTTGGAACTACAATTGTCTTAATTACCAAGCTTGTGGTGATGCACCTGCAAGTCTGGTAAACTAAAAGTTATTAGAAATTTTCCTAAATGCTCATGGGAGTCTAATAATTAAACTAACCATATTAATCCTTTAATTAACATAATTTTTACTTTGAAGCTACCTTCTTAGAAGACTACAAGTCATAAAAATAGCTTCTATTAATTAATAGCTAGGTGGATCTTCATCATTGGAAGCACAAAGTCATCAAAACATATTTAAAACTGGTATTCATTACCAATTATTTATAGCACTAGAATTGGAACGTGTTGGAAAAAGCATAACCTGGTTAAATATCAACACATTTCCAGCTTAACCAAATCATCTCATTCCGACATGTCTAATGATGTGAGCTGCTCTGCAGACAACAAGCTAGGAGTCATGGTAACTCACTGACAATAGACAAAGAGGATGTGGTACGCCCATCTCAAGAGACGTCAGAAAGAAAGACTGAAATTTGGTGGTGCATGTTACCAAATTATCCACATGAGAATGTGAATGTTTAAAAGTAACTAATAGAATTAGTGGCATAGCTGTAAAAAATGGTCTGCAATCACTGACAACAACACTGATGGCTTAAGCCATCCTAATAAATTATACTTTACAATTAGTTTAAAATTTTTAAAAAATTTCAAACACATAATTACTTACAAGTTTTGTTTCATTTCCCCATCTACATAGTTGTCTGCACGCTCTTAAAAACGTTTCCATGAACTCTATTCCCAAAACAACTTTCAGTGAGGTCCTAATTTTATAGGCATTCAATACTGTCTTATTGATGACTTTTATGGTCCAACTATGAGCCTATCTATCTTAATCGCCATCCAATGCTGTGGGTGTTGCAATGATTAATGATATTGCCAATCTAGAAATTTGGAAGAGCTGGCAACTTTGCAATTTCATATTCTTTAGTCTTAATCTTCCACTTGAGAGTTTTGATGTAGATGGAGGACTATAGCCCCATCAAACCTTTCTTCAAGCTCTCAAGATATTGCAAGGGCGTCATTCCCAACCTCATTTCAGGAGAGGAATACAAAATTGAAGATAAACACACCCCACGGTCATAAAGAAACTATAAGGGGATTTGCTCAATAACAAATAATAACTTAGATAATAAAAAAAGGTGCAAAAATAAACATGTTAACCACCTAGAAGGTTTTCTAACTAAAAGATCTTCAAGGTAGTAGCCATAAAGCCAGTTATCCTTTTGACCATCACATTAGTTTATAGATGGTAAAGTGTTGTCAGTACTCCTCATAGTCCCATTTACTCGTTTAGCTTTGGACTGAAGTGTGTGGTAAAGTTGCTGCTGTTATCTGTTAGAATATCCTAAAAGCCATGCAGTTAAATTAATTGCTTTATTATATACTTAGAAGTGCTGCTGGCATCTACTATAGCTATAGCAAGCATCTCAACACATAAATGATCAATAACCACAATAATTTATCAGATTTTATATGCTCATGTTCAAAGACCTTGTCACGTCAAGGGAGATTGTGTGCCAATCAAACCCAGGCTCCAATAAATGTAGAGTGGTTGCCTTCTTGTAGGGCTCGTGAGCTTAACACATTGCAATAAGAAAGATTTTATGAAATGTCAATTTTTAAGAGAATCCAAGTAGTACTCCCAATAGCTTACTCTAGGGTTTTTGTCAGGCCTCCATGTCTGGTTATATTTTGGGCTACATTGATAATGGCAGTGCACTTGGGCGGCTTAAAAACATCAGGGATTTCCCTCAACAATTTCTGAACACTTGACCATAACAATATACATTTTTTTCAACCCCTTTCTCAATGCTTGCTGAATTTTCTGTGGTTGGTCTCAAATATTCTTAGTGAGAATCTTCTCAAAAAGTTCATCTGCTTCACTCTGCAACACCAGAACGGTTGACAATCACGGCAATCAATCTTCAGTTTGATGCATTGTACTTGATCAGTGCATGATCTCCAAAGCATAAGATTGTAACTTTAGAGATTAACGGGCCAACCTCCCTTCAGGCTTTTTAAATTATTAAGCCATCTCAGCTAGGAATGGTCTGTCACCACCGTAAATAGACTCTGTGGATTATACACTGAATCGATTACAGGAGTATATTAAGCAAGACATTTCCACTCAGTCATGGTGTAGCTTTGCTCCTGCTTTCTCTAGTACAGCTCACATATGCTACAGGGTGCTCATCACAACTTCATATACCTGACTCATAATGGTTCTGAATGCCATCAAGTATGCATCCGTTTGGATAACAAACATTGATCAAAATTTGGATATTGCAGTATTGGTTCTGTTATTAAGTATATAGTCTAAATATATCAAAGGAGTCCTATTCCCCCTCATTCCATGAAAAGCCTTCCCTTAGGATCATTCAAAAGCTGAAAGAGTGGCTCAGCAATAGAAACAGAGTTCTTAGTGAACTTTTGATAATAGCTGATATTTCTAAAAGTACCTTCATACTGAACATTCTTTGGTTGGACATGGCCTGAATTTCCTAAACTTTGGGTTTTTGAGGGCGGAGACTATTGGCGTATATATAAACTAATATTTAATCTCCTTTTAAAGAATTGCCATTTCTGATGTTACATCTCCAAATTCTTTTGCCAATAATTGTAAAACTTCTTCCAGGTGTTCAAGGTGATCTGTAAAAGTGATACTAAAAACATTAATATTGTCAAGTTAGACAAGAATGCACAACAACTACAGTTCACTTAATACAATATCTATCTCTAAATGAAATGTCATCAGCACATTTCAAAGACCATGAGGTATCCACTTTGGTAGATATAGCCCTCAGCTGATAATGATTGCACTTTTTCTTGATCCTCCTTAGGTAGGTCAATTTGCCAATACCCAGATATAAGAACCATTGCTAAAAAGGTTTGGGCTCCTCCTAAGCGATTTAGGAGCAGCATTAATATGAGATTTTGGGTATGAGTCATTTTTTGCTAATTTATTCAGTTTCTAGTAATCTATTACATCCCCAATTATCCTTCTTTCTTTTTACAATTAGATTGGACTTGCCAAAGTTTAAGGATGAGACTAACAACCCATGTGAGTATTTTGATAACTCTGTCAGCAATTATGGCCTCACTTTCCTGCAAAAATATAACTGGCACATATGAATCAGCATTAGATCCATGACATCAACCTTATGAACTATATTGTTGGTGCACCCAAAGTCATAATCATCTTGTGTAAAGCCCCAGATTATTTTACATTAGTATAATGACTAAATCCTTCTGCTCCTCAGAGATCACCAACATTTTCTCTTGAACAATTATGGAAAAATCGCCTTGAAGTTCATGTCATCTGGCAATCTCATCTCTTTCAGCTGGCCTTTAATGAAATGATGAAAGTTCTTCAGTAGAATTTTAACTGAGAGTAGGCTCCTACTTGATTCTGCTTTATCTTTATTGGCCTATCCAATAGGGTGGCAACTAGTCCTTAAATTTCCTCATAACTGGGAATTAAAATCCAGGTGAAACATGGGTGTTCAGTTCTACCTGTCTGTCATGGAGCGTGGACTTTTGCATACAAATATCTAGAAATTAGCAATGTAAGCCAACTTTTAGGAAACACTGCTATTTGGATATAACAACCATTGGAATTTATGTCCTTAAGAAGATACCCGGGCATTTTTAATCTGACCAGGCAACTTCTTATAATGTTTACCAGTATGAAGATACTTTTCTGGATTTTCCCATCCACATATACCAGTCTAATGTGATTGCTTATTTTACTCCAAAGTGGATCCACGTTTCAGTTATAAAACAGTGGCAAAATTTGCCCTAAAATTTTGTGAATATTCCTTTAAAATTAAACCAAACTCAGGCTTTTCTTTCCCATTGCAATCACTAATTTAAACCAATTAGATTGAAGACAGTTAAAGTTTGATAATACACATGGGAAGATGAGTACACGTCTAATGCCAGGTAAGGGTTGGGAAAGCATGGTGAAAGGCACAGGTTTGGTGTTGCACCACCTAAAGTTAGAAAACGCCCTGGAGACAAAGGTGGACCTGATAAAAAACTGCGGTGAGTATTTTACCAGAAATTTTGGAATGGCAATCAAAGTGCATCTAGTACATCAAAACTCTGCACTCAGGGGTGGAAGGCGAGTTGATAGGGCGTAAGGCTACAAACCTGAAGGTTTTGGGTTTAATTCCGGCCCTTTGCACATTTATCTGGGTGTCAGATGAAGGAAGCTATTGACAGTTAGTAGGTCTAAAAACACGAAAACCTTACCCATGACTAACTAGAAAAATTTGAGCCCTGATCCAGAGGTTGAAAACTTTCTTTGGCAGAGTTGACCCTGCTCAGGTTTCAAGTCATTTCTTTCTTTCTTTCTTTCAGTAATGACCATCCCCTGGTCAGCTTTCCTCAGTTAAATAAAAACTACGCACTCACAGCCACTGTCATCAGTGGAATTTGGGGTCTGTTTTTTATTGGACATAAATTTAACAGCCTTTTGGAAGAAGTTCCATGGGACGTATGCACCCACTTACCAAGAAGCTGTGTATGTAGCACTGCACTTGATGATCTGCGGATGGTTGGACCTTGGGTTTGAGACAGCGCAAGCAACAGACGCAGCTGACAGTTGTGTATGGTGGTCAATCTCTCCTGGATGGTCAATGGGTTGTTGAAACCAAGCGCATGCACAGGAAAAAATCAAACCAAATTTTTGTCACATTTGTTTTTCTTCCCACAACCATTAAGTGTGAAGTCCTCAAGAGTCATCTTAAAGCAGGATTTCAAAGCTTTGAGGAAATCTGCTCATTTGAAGTGCAATTTTTTTGCTTATGACTGAACTCAGCATGGGTAAGGATATTGTGGTGAACACACCCATTCTCGGGTGTAGCCAGACCCACCAGATTCTACACACATCTACTCTTACCATCAATGGGCAACAGATCACCTTCGTGTTACAGTTGAATGCACACCACCCATATGCACTCATTGTCAGGCGTTCAGCCACAAGTTACATGCTTGTCCCACCAGAGAGGGAATTAAACCAAATGAGGCTTTCTTGGAAGCAAAGGGAGCTGACCAATGTGAGCCCACATTAGACTCTAATGTCGCCTTCCCAGGGGACGACTAGGGGTTTTATATCCAGGTAAAATCTGTGGCCTTACAAGATTTTTAAAAAGCCAAACAGCAACGCTGAGCACAGGTTAAGGCAGAGGACATGGCGGCCTCCGCCCTCCCCCTGCCCAGACTCAAACTGACCAGGCTGAGTTTTCCGCTTTGGTGGAATTCCAAACTTTTATCCAATCAAATTTGGATTCAGCTCTCATACCCATAAAATGCGTTTGATACACACCTGCAGGACCCTTACAACAAACGCAAGCAGATTTTACAACCTGGAATAAGGCGAGTTCTTTTGGGAAAGAATTGTTGGACAATATCAATGGTACACCGCAGATCCCCAGTAACTTGTAAATTTGTAAAGATCAAAAACTAAAAAATTAAAAAACAAGCTAGAGCTGCCCTCTAACCTAATACCTATACGCCTGGAAATACTCCCGCTTTGTGTACTCTCTCTCAAATGTGGAAGGCTGAGCTTGCACAACAGCATGGAGAGGCGGGGCCTGAGGGGCCTTCCCTCACTCCTAAGAAGTGATTGGTTATCCTCACAATAGGGGTGCTGAACATCTCTGGACTCAAGGCCTCTCTGTACCAGGGTAAAAAACTGAGTTTCCTAAAAAATTTACTTGTGAACATTCTGGCAATTCAAAAAACCCACTGTCCGCAAGGTGTTGAGGATACATGGGCAACCATGCTCCTCTCCCAATCCTTTTGTTCGTCACACTGTGGGGTGCTGATATGAGCAAACTGCATTTTTTATTTTAAAAAAACAACCCAACTTGACGGATGTGTGCTCATCATGACCTTCTTATGGGACGCTGAAGTGCACACAATAACTAACATCTATGCCCAACCTGTGTGCAAGTCTGAAGGGAATTTCTATTGGCTGTGGCCTCTCTTCCCCACCCCTCCAAATCCTTTGTGGTTGGCAACCTAAACTGTTGGGACAACCCAACAACAAACTTCTGGCCTCCTGCGCCTACTCCACTGCAGGGACACAAAAAAACTTTGGGTTATGAAATTCAACTTTGGCCTTTTCAATACCATCTCCAAGAAAATGCCATTACTACCCAACATGTCACCTCCTCATTTGCACAACGGGCATCTAGTGTCTATGTACTGCATAAATTTCATTCTTACCCACTGAATTTTCTCTCTTAGATTTCACATTTCAAAATGACAAAAATAGATTTATCTGACCACAGGATGGTCTTAGTGTCATTTACTCTTTTGAGCCCAAAGCCACTGACACCTGATTGGATTAAACTTTTCCCACCAATATCACATTACCCACATTCGCAATTTGGATGGACACCACCACTTCGACACAGGAATTCCTAACTCCTTTCTGTGTAAATCCCAGGTCACCTGATCAGCATTCAAAGCAGCTGAAATCTCCCAAGCATGTTACATCTTGTCATGGTGTTCTCAGGCTGCCACAGCAGCTATTAAATGCGCCCTGGAGGAGGTGGACCACCTGGAGAATAATGTCCTCAGGGCAGGGTACAGCCCTGCTTGGGGTCATAAATGGGCCAAAGTATTGGCCCATCGTAACATGCTGATAAGACTACACAAACATCACGCTTGTGTTCAGTATAAAGCAAATAATATCACTGTGGGAGAAAAAAGCTCCATATACTTTTTCTGCTGATTTTACGCCCCACAACAAAACTTGGACTGCACACAGGTAAGACTCTTGGACAAATCCATTGCAGAAATGCTGCCCAAAGTATCTACCAAAGTTCGAAAATACTACTTCAAGTTATACAGGGCTGACCCCATTCAATCAAAATGAAATCAAGGATTTTCTCGTCGGTGCACACATCTGCACCATTTCCCAATATCCCAAGCAATGGATTCAATAACACGTGATGAACTCTGGTACACTGTTCGCAGTGCACCACACGGGAAGAGCCCAGGTCCAGATGGGATTCCCTATGAGTTTTACAAAAAATATTTTAATTATTTATCCCACCTAATGCTAGCCTCAATGAACAAATGTTTCTTAGAGCCACGTCTCCTCATAGGGGTCAAGAGTCTTACATGGTAACGTTGTTCAAGAAGGGGGATAAGCTAGACTTGGAAAATTGGCGCCATATTTCCATCACTAATACAAATACTAAATTATTAAAGAATATAATGGCTACCCGCATAGGGGTCATTGCCTTTGAGGTAATCTCCCCTGAGATAATTGGTTTTGCTCAAAAGAAGTTGATCTAGGACAATATAGACACCATGGCCAATGTCTGCCTATCCCCAGCTACTGGGACGCTGGTGTTCTTAGACCAACAAAAAGCGTATGATAGGGTCAACTTGGACTACCTTAGGACTTGCCTTCACCAGTTTACCTTCCTCAACGGTTTATCTGTTGGACAAAGATGCTCACTAAAATCAGCCACAATGGCAGTGTGGGGACCAAGTTTCCTCACTGATTCAGTTCGCCCTCAAAGGGGTCTTCGTCAAGGGGACCCTTTAAGCCCACTATTATACAACTTTAGCCTCGAACTACTTCTCCACAGTGTAAATGCATGCCTTACTGGTGTTCATGTACAAGGCCAAGCACAGTTAAGATGCTTGTATTCGTGGATGATTGTGTGGTCAGGCTGTCTAACAGCCATGACACACGTGCATTAGAGTCCACTATCTGGGTACTCCAGGGTCAGTAATGCGGCCCTAAACGCATCCAAAAATGAAATCATCCTATTTAGTAGTTACTGACTATTGTTCTCTGACTCCCTCAATCAGAGTGATTTAGCTTTTCGTTCTTTTTTATGATTACCCAGGAGGTCAACCCAATTCACTCCTCTTGTGCTCCTTTTGTGTCCAGACTAACTAAGGGCCCGGTGCGCCAACTGGGAGTATGGATGGAGGCGGGTGGATATGCCAATTTAATAATGGACACCACATATTAGCCAACGTTACAAAGTGTATCACGTCCTCAATGGATCAACAGACCAGCCTGACAGGTAGAGTAGTGCTTTCCAACGCTATGCTGCATTTAAAAGTATGGTTTGCAGCCCAAGCCATCGCCTTCTCCCCATCCTTCTTTGCTTCTTTATATGCCCTCATACAATGGTGGCTGAAGTGGATAGGTCGCCCTCCCCTTGTGCGACTGAAAGTCCTCTTGGTCCATGCCAAAGTGGGGGAATGGGACTGCTTAACTACATGGACCAGGCATCCAGGATCCTGGGTACATACATTGTTTAAGTAACCAACCTCACGCTCCCAAACCAACACTGATTGCACGTGGCATGGTCCAACTTTGCCCGCACCCTTGGCCTCTTCATTCTCACCCACCCCAAATCTCTTCCTATATATGGCCTCCCACCCATCTGCTGTAGGCCTTCATGGGACCCCCACCCAATTTAAAGGAATCCTCTTTAATATGCAGAGCGCATAATGGAGGATAAGTGTCTGTGGTCATACTTTGCAGATGGTCGCCCTACTCCTCATTATAAATAGAAAGTCCATGGATAAGCCGTTTTGAAACAGTTTGTTACCAAGTAGTCCCCCACCATGGCCTGAGTGGACTACCTGGACATGTTGGACATCCCATGCTCCCTAGAAACACAGAAAGACATCTGGAATTACAACAACCCTCTTTTCAGCCACAGGTTCGTTCCCATGTGTGGCGCTGCCTGAAGCGGGTATACCATACTGCGGAGCAATCTGACGCTTCTCACACTTCATATCTTGTGTGTGACCAATATAGGGCTTTTGTACAACGCTTGGAAGAGTGCCGCCTTCCCAAGTGATCTGGAGCGAGGTTTAGCTTTACTTTTGCCTTGAGCAAACACAAACCCTCACCCTATCTAAAGTCATACTAGTCTTTTCCTTAACTTACCCCATACACCTTTCCTTCAAGCCTTAGTTGTGGCAATTGCTATGTGGACTATCCGCATGGTTGTCCTTGACGCTATTTTGGGCTCTACTCCCATCCTCCAGGAAGCTATGTGTCAATTCCATATGCACCTTATGGACCACTTTTAAGCCTGGTTGTATGGCCATTTGCCATCCCGCCAATGACAGCTGGTCTCATCTTGGCTCCTGGCATGGTTCCTCACTTCAGACCCCTTCCTTTATATGTGCTCAATAGTGTCGCAAGCCTCTTCTCACACAATACCCTCTTCCTTCTATTGGCGTTCCGCTGGCAACAGGAGGATGCTTTAGCTCCTCTGGGATGCCTCTCACATATCTTGGTGCTCAGTTATTATTACTTATTGTAAGCGTCCATCTTGGCCGGCCTTTCCCAAATAAATTTTTATTTAAAATCAAACTAGACCCCACGATGTAACATGTAGTCAGTGCCTGTTAGTATCTCATCATTATGATTGAGTAAACTATTACTAGTGCTGTGACAAGGAGTGGTTCAAACCGTAGAGGCAAGGCACTATATGCTTCCCTCAAATTTGTAGTTTTTAGGACTGTCATTATGTTAACCTTATTATGGTTATTTCAGGTGCAAGCCTTAATTTTTCACTAACTTTGTAGAGATAATGTTTATTGGAGCTTCACTGTCAATAATGCTTATACCTTTACTCAATATACCCAAATATCAGCATAATTGTAATCAGAAGAAGAGGAGATACTGTTTACTTGAAAAATTGCAGCATCATTAGGCAAAAAAGGATTAGAAACCTGTTTGATACATTTTTAATAACTCTTTAATCCCGGCTGTTTTATATATGTTAACATTGTCCAGGGTACTGCTTTTAACTTCAAGGTGCGTCTGTTTGGCTTAGGATTCTTTACATTTGGTCGCGCCACCTTTTTGATCATTTCAGGCTCAGTTACCTTCTATTGTGAATGAGTAAACAGATGTATTTAATCATCCATAAAAAAGCTGTGCTCTGTGCAGTTGTTATTTTAGTTTAGTGGGAACTTGAGCATAAGCGGAAATAAACTGTTCACTGTTTATTCCTCCTGATCTTTACCTGCATAAGATAATTGATCATTAATAGGTTCAATCATATTGTCTTTTTAATTTTAGTGCAGTAAAACTGTGAAATATGGCCGTTTTTGCCACATCTGTAGCAAGTTAACAGTTTTCTTAAATTGGCCAAATTGATTTCTCAAATTAACTAATCCTTGATCCAGGGTTGGCTACTTCTCAGTTATTATTAAGGGATTTCCACACATTATTCATATTTCCAGTAGTGGCGTTATGGTAGCTTTTGTTGTGGGAACCGAAAGGTGGTCCCACAGAGGCATAAAAATTCTACCATCTGGTCAGAGTTAGCATCAATATCCAGTGCGGAGATCATGGCCTAATGTAGGTCCTAATGGTCCAAAAGTTCCAATTTCATTGCAATCCATGCAATTAAATTGATCAAAGCTCCTGACCCAGTGAGTATCTGTGCTTCTTGGTAGAACTGGTTGGCAAAGGTATCATTAAACTCATTTTTCTGAACTGAATGCCCATTAATTTTTACTTCAGTTGGCGACGTGTTCAGGGACTGCCAAACTCACCTATAATGGAATCCTTGGACTCCATGTAAGTCCAACCATTGGTGGCTAGTTGGGGTAGGACAGGATTCTGACTTTCCATATAATGGCAGTTGATCACGGTATCAGCCTTTTATTGATTCCAGACCCTAGCATGGTCATCACAAAAATCTTAAAGAACTCAAGGGTATTGTTCCTCTGAACTCTGTCAGTTCTGGCATTAGGTGAAAATCCAAATTTACTTGGGGATTAATGCCGGTAGCTCACCTCTGATTAGGACCTCTAGCTGTTAATGGGGACTTCATATGGGATTAGTGGCCATATTCCCAGTTACATTTCTCAGGACGCCATGACTGGGTTCAACAGGTCTCTCATCATCAGATGAGGTACCATATATGAACAAATCGACTCCACCATCTGGGTTTTCTGACAATGGTCTGGGGTCCATTCGATTTTGGATAGCCAATTGATAATGGTTTCTCCTATTTCTTCTGGTTCAACTTCCATGCCTTCAAATTCTGATTCTTCTACTGCAGATCTTCTGCCTCTTTAGTAAGTTGAAAATGTTTGTCAGCTACTTATTCCAAAGAGCTACAAGGAGCATAACTTGATTTAAATTTTGATCATATCAAAACCCTGCTTCACCATAATACCTTCCATGGCCTTGATCCTCCCCCTCAAGATGTAAGGACTTAGAGACAGGTTGGATCTGGTTTCAAACCAGGTGGGTTCCAATCAGCCATTAGACAAACCAATAAACTACTTTCTTGTGGCCCCTAAACCCTTTAATTGAATTTGGAAGAGCCATCTTTTCATCTGCAAAGAAAAATCTTCACTGGGCGTTATGATGCTCAAAATGCTTAAAGATGGCAAAATAAGAGCAGTGGTAAGGAAATTTTTTTAGTAAAAACAAACAAAACCTAGAGAAAAAATAGGTAAGTACCCTCACAATTAAAGCTTTAGCCTTTATATAGGGAAGTATATTATGCGTTTAAGCGCTGCTCTTGGGTTCTGAAGCTTTTATGTCAGCATCTTCTCCAAATTCATGTTCCTAGGTTTGCGCTTAATAAAAGAGGGTTGGTTTGCGAGTTGTCACAAGAACTGAGAGTGAAGGAGGTGATGGGGCACGCCATAGTTGCTGTTTTCCAAAATATACTTTTTTTAATATTTTTGGAAACTTTTCTGAATTGAGGCACGCTCCATGTTTGGAGGCCTAGCGCTTGATTAAATACAAGTTTCCAAAATCATTAGAAAAGGCCTTTTGGGGAATAATTGAAGGAATGATAAATTCAGAGTCATAACTTCTAACATTCCTAGGAGAAATTGCACTATTGTATCTTAAAGAGTAAAGTTATCAGAATTTCTAATTTTTATTAAATTTTGGAAAATGAGTGGTGGTATTGGGGGACTTACCTGGTTTACTACTAACATTTTGATAAATTTGATGGTTTTCTCTGCACAAAATCTTATTTTGTCAACATTCTTAGGCAATAAACAAGGGGTTTGGAGAGGGTGCAAAAATTTCATCTTCTCAAAATAAAATTAGCCTTACCAACCTGAAAAGGGAAGTAGACATCACCTGGCTTCCTGACCTTTGTGGAAAGCCTTACATTACCCTTTCCTTTTTTGCCAGACATCTGATAAATTTGATAATAGGGATTTCATTGCCACAGGGAATGTTCATCATTGATGGGTTAATGTGGGAATAATACTGCAATGTTGGGGAGTAAATTGGACGAGTCACCTAGTTACTAAAGAGAATAGGTTAACTTAACCTGGGAACCATGGGTTGAACGGGGGAGCCTGCACAGGCTGTGGACCTTTTGGACAGAAAAGGGAAGTCATGTAGAGATTGGCAATAAAAATATCATCTATTGGGAAAATTTATAAAGAAACCGGCAAGATCACTTTTTGGGATCGCAAGGCACAGCTTGGGGTGTGGGAATAAAATCAGCCACTGGAGACTCTAGCACCATACAATTTAAAGCCAATGGAGCAGCAGGAGGCAACTGTGGTTGACAAATTAGAGCCAGTTAATGCCTCATATCAAAACTGGAATTACCATAAAGTGAGAAGCAGCTTATAGACATTGTCCATAAGAATTGTACAAGTAGATTTGTCAACCAATTGACAACACTACACTTAAAAAAGTTAAAAGGGAAAAGAGGCGCGGCGAGGGGAGTTCTAAACTGCACTGCAGCAGATTTTTAAATTTGACTGGCCTTTTAAGTAAGTATATGCTTTGGTCAATTTGGTTTTGGCTGCAAACTGGTGGATAAAATCAGCCACCAGAAAACTAGGCAATTACTATCATTGAGGCTTCCAAGCTCGCTAGTTGATGAGGGGAGAGTTATCTTTGTGGCTTCACCAAAACAGACTCACTGGGTGCATAATGCTCAAAATTCTTGAATGTGCAAGGATAACAATGGGGGAGGGTAAATGTTTCCAGTAAAAAACAAAAAAACCTAGAGAGAAAAAATAAGCCAGTACCCTCACAAGTAAGGGCGCTGGCCTTGAATAGGAAAAAGAGTATTACTATTAGCGGTCTTGGTTTTGGGTTCTGTAACTATTGGGTCAGGATTTTTGACTGCAGATTCCTAGGTTTACACTTGAGAGGAGAGTTCAGTTTTCATTTTTGTGGAGAACTGAGGGTGGGGAGGTGATAAAGCAAGCCATAACTGGCTGTTTCCTAATTTACTTTCTTTGAATATGGTATAAATTTTTGGATGTGAGGCATGCTCCATTTTTAGATGTTGAGCACTCAATCAATAGAAAGCTTGTAAAATCATTGGAAAGAGATAAATGGGAAATAATGACAGGGATGTTAAAATTGGGGTCCTTTTTTTCTAAAATTCTGTGGTAATTTTGCATCATTTTATATTGAGCGTCAAGTTTTAAAGTTTCAAATTTTAAGAAAGTGGGTGGCGGCATTGGGGTAATTACTGGGGTACTTCTAACGCTTTAGTAAAGTTAAGGGATTTCTTTAAACAGGAGCTTAATCTTGTCAACGTACCAAGTAAGAGACAGGAGGATTAGAGTGTAAATTATAACTCTCTTTCCACTCAGAATAACTTTCCAAGAAAAATTACATGAATTATTAAACAAATCCAAATTGCCCGCTGTAGTTTCACTACAATGTCCTCGGATTCTCTGCTGGCTGCTCCAGCATGAAGCAGTGGCGAAACTCCCCCGCCATTTTACATCCATCAGGAAAATGCACTAGGACTGGCTCACCCAGTCAGTCCAAACCCATGGGACAATTCGTTCCTCCCAAGGACCTCAACGCCCATCTTGCTCATACCCAAGCCATACCTCGCTGCCCCCTGGTGCTCCCCCAGAGCAATATGCACTATGACCTAAGGGTTGAAAATGAGAAACTATTCCCATACCACAACCAAGCCATTATTGAAATGGCACAGGCGGTGATGACACCCGCCAGATTTATAGATTTCTGCCCTTACAAGGGGTATTTTGACCTCAGCTTTACCTGCAAAGCTGACACTGCCACTGCAGCAACTGTGCCCCTGGTATTCCAGGGCACCCCTCTCCCCACAACTCAGACCTGGCTCCCAGCGGATACCACTTTGTTGGTCCAGTTTGCTGGTTTGCCCACCCACCTCCCCCTGAAGTGCTCCATCAGGAGCTGATGGACAGTTTGGAAGCCTATGGCTCCAACCCCATCTTACAATTTGTGGTCCCAAATGGGGCCACAAGACTCGCAGGCATTGGGCATATGGCACAATCAGCCTTGAATTTAATAAAATTGTCATGTCAATTCCCCTTGCACCATTATTCCCTCAGTGCCCGACCATCCATTTTGGGCCCATGACAAGGGAGGGTGGACGATCTGTCCATCATGTTTTGAGTTGGACCACTCGAAATGCAAGTGCCCCTCCTTAGCCACTTCTGACAGATCAGATGACTAGTCCACTGACCTCCAATCTGCCACCCACCCTGTACAAGTTTAGTATGGGGCACAATCCTACCTCCCCCACCCCCAAAACCAGAAGCTTCAGCTGTACCTGCTACCACCAATCAGCCTCCTCCTTACCCTAATGCCAAAAATAATTCCTCCAATCAAGCATCAGATTGGATCCCAGTTCAATCCCATGCTTCCTCAAAAAAATCAATCAAACCTCAACCATATGCTGATTCCCCAATCCAATTTAACCAAAACCCATGGGAGTTATTGGCTGTAATTGACGAATCAGGTAAGCTCGATGAACCATCTCTGCAAATTAAGAGGTTTGTTAATGCAGAATGGGACGCCAAATACTCCCCTCACCTATATACCCCACAGCCAAACGCCAAATCGTTTTTCAGTGATTACCAGCTTGCATTTGAAGCAGCTGCAACACCAGATTGTTGTCCCCTGCGTAAAGCTGTCGCCAAATCAGTTGCGATGCTCACAGGAGGAATTCCACCTCCTGTTATCCTCAAAAGTCTTACTCAAAAGAGTAAAATCACAGTAAAACATTTACACAAAAGTGTTAATGATGCTATCCAGAACGTGGCAACTATAGCACGGAACCCAAAAACAAAAATTACCTGAACCAACATTGCCACGTTCGTTAAACTCCCAGAAGCCTGCATTAAAGCTGAAAAAGCTTTGACCAAATATCTCAGTGCCATTTACCTAGCTGGCAATTTTCATGAAATACCAATAATTAGCAATATTGAACCATATGCCGCAGATGCCCCAACGCCCTTACTGTCTGCCTTGACATGCACTCTACTATGAGAGGAAGAAGCTGCTGCTGAAGATGAGCCCCCCAATCCCCCTCCCCTTCCGTCATGGAGGGATAGGCGGTTTCCGCTGCCCACCTGGTTGGTTGTTTGCTCAAAGTGTTCACTCAATCCGCTCATTTGGCAGTTTTGTCTGAACCAATTAGTTACATTAGTTTTTAGTTTTAGTTCAGTAATGTACATCCCCTGGTCAGCATACCTCAAATAAATAAAAGAGTGTGCATAATTATGAGATTTTTTAAAATAAAATATGCCTTTACTACTTTAAAAAGAGGTAGTAGGTACCACCTGGCTTCTTTCCCTTTGTGGAAAGCCTTACACAAGACCTCTACTTCCTGCATGGATTAACAGTCCAAAACCTGAGCTTTGAGTCCTGACAACACAGCCTAAAATCCCTTAACTTCAGCCCAGTTCAGAGTCTTCATTTCGCTTACTACCAGTTGCAATTTCACGATATTTTATTTAGCATATTTCTGCTGATTAATGAGATAAAGTGTTATCTCATATAATTTTGAGCAATCTCCATTCCACTGTACACAAAGTACTTTTATTTGGGTGTTCTTCCCTCACCAGCCTCAACTCAATTGTTTCCTCCTTCAATGGACAGTTTAACACTAATACTATTAAATCCTTAATTATAGACATAGTTCTCTCAGAAACCCACTGTAGTGAGTACACTTGCTGTAAAGCGGCAAATACACAGGCATTATGGGTTCTAACACTTATTTAAAAAGCTTTCTGCTTGACAACAGGAAGTGTGATCTGAGCCAGAAATGGTTTAGTTAAAACGTGACCTTGTTTAATTAACATAATTAGCAAATGTAGCCTATAATAACTAAAATAGTATGAATAAAGTCTTGTAAACTAAGAACATGGTAACTTTAAAAATTGTATTAATTTTCTATATACATAGGTGACTCATGGCAGCTAATGCCCAAGTATCAGAAACCATCAGCATAATTACTGGTAGTCCTAAGAACCTAGGCGAGGAATGGCAATCAGATCCACCTATTGAATCCTCATCATCAGTTTCCAGAAAATAACTTTACTACTATACATTGAGCTGCAGCATTCAACATGCTGTTGGTTGGAACTTCAATTAACTCAATTTCAATAGTTGTAGTGATTTAGCCCACAAGTCTGGTAAACTAAAAGATATTGGAGATTTTACCAACAACTTATGGAAATCTGATCATTGAATTAACATAATTATCACTTATTATGCATAATTGTTAATTTGGAGTTTTTTCTCATAAGTTTACAATTCATAAAAATAGCTCCTATTGATTGAACTCTAACTTAGAGCTACCTCCTTGGAAGCCTAAAAGTCATCAACACTAACTAATAAAACTGGTACTCATCCACAATTAAATAAAGCACTCATATTGGAACATATTAGAAAAAGTAAAACTTGGTTATATTTTTAATTGTGTCTAGGAAGGAACCCTTGACGTTGTCAGTTGAGATTATTTCAGGGCTACGAGTCTAATTGGAAGCTTTTAGATTAATGTTAAAATGACTATGGGCTTGATGGGTGAGGTTTTTTATGTCAAGGAAGTTGTGATAGTGGCAATGACAACTGCTTCTATCAGTTGCAGCAAATACTTGTTCCAGGGGAATCACCGCTGCCAATTTTGTATACTCCGTCATATTTGATCATTTGGACAGGCATTTACTAATGTTATCTGGTAGTATGTGAGTCAGACTATGAGCAAACTCACATTACATTTGAAGTTGATGAGGCAGTGTGTTCTGGTTTGATGATCCACCATATACACATTTTGCAGTAATATATTGGCTAACTTGTGGTCTGTGCATAAAGTCACCATATAATTCTTTCCCTGCAGCAAATTTTGCCAGTGCATCGTTTCCAAGGGGACGGCGGCCAGTTCCTTGACATATACCGCCCATGAGCATTTGGTGCCAGTGAATTTCATGGAAAATTTCATATCAGATGGTCACGACTGTCATGCTCCTGTAGCGGTACTATCCCTATTGCTGTTCCAAAGACATCACATGTTACTATGACCAATTTTCTTCATTGACATGGCAAAAGACAGTCACAGAGGTAAAATATTCAATTAATGGTGTCAAATGCCTAATGACACTCTTATGACCAGATGAATGATGCTTTCTTGCACGTTAGGGAGTTGAGTGGGGGAGGCCCATACTGAGATTTCTTGAGAATTTTTTCAAGAATGTGACTGATACTAGGAAAATGCATGATTTTTTTTAGGTGGTAGGATTTACCACGCACTTATTGCTTCTAGTTTTGAAGGGGAGAGGGAGTGTCCACTCTTAAGAACAAGTTTTCTTAGAAATTAAATATTGTCATTAAGGATTGCCTTTTAGATTTTTTTGAATGCAATCCCGCTCTCTATAATGAAGCAGTCAAAGATGAAAAGTCCTTGTTTGTGTTGTTACAGCATGGGAGAGTGAACCAAATTCCACCAATGTATGCCACTGAAAATGTGAAGCGGAAGTTATATAGCGCATGATTGATGACTATCTGGAATATGGCAGGAGCATTTTTGAGACCAAACGACACTACCCTAAGCTGGCATATGCCATGGATTGTTCAAATGGCTGTTAGCCAATATTTCCCTTCTTTCACCTGGACCTGGTGGAACGCATTTACCAGATCCAATTTCGAAAAATATTTGATCTTTAAATTGCTTGTGAGATTGCAGCTTCAGGTGGAAGCAGGTAAGGATCAAAAACGGTACCATTTTTAATGTGGTCATAGTCTACAGATTGCCGCAGGTTGCCTTCTTGTTTCTGAGCAAAATCCACTAGAGATAATACTTGTGATCTTCTCATAATTAACCACCCCTTAGAAAGCTTACGTTGCGTTAGGTTTTCCGAAATTGGTTCTCAGCTAAAGTGT
The DNA here is from genome assembly GCA_022478985.1 of Massospora cicadina. NCBI lineage: Eukaryota > Fungi > Entomophthoromycota > Entomophthoromycetes > Entomophthorales > Entomophthoraceae > Massospora > Massospora cicadina. Next base: position 125,163 of record JAKSZP010000123.1, read on the forward strand.
AGGGGTAGAGTGTGCAATCAATCTTAATGAGATCCACCATCAAGCGGAAGCCAATATCAAACTTAGAGTAGGGTGGCAGACAATTGGCCTAGTCTACGATAAAGATGGCCTTGTAAAATTCAAGTGTTTGGGGAATTGTGGGCAGTTTACTTTTTTAAAAATTCGGAGGTAAGTATTGTAAAGTGGCTACTAAAGCGTTCCCTTTTTCCAGAGTGGGGAGCTGAGGAACCTCACCTGAACGATAGAACTTGAAGGTGAAAATATTCTGCTTTAGGTTGATGGGTACCAACTGGTGGCACCACCATCCTATGCCCAGGATCATGGGATATAGTATGTCAGGATCTGAAGAGAAGTTGGTGTCAGCTTTTAGTTCTTCTTACTGTAAGATTAGATTTGAATTGGGACTAAAAGCTAAACTTAGCAGAGTGGTCGATGAAGACAAAAGGATGAGGTAATTAGACTACTTTATTGAGTTAGAAGAATTTTATATTTTTAATGAGAGTGGATACATAATGCCAAGAAGAGCTCAATGATTTTGTACAATCAGGAACTTCCAAGTCCTTCCATATTGATTACCTAGTTGCACCTTAATTGTTCATTGCCAATGATGTCCTTGTGACCACGTTGATTGGAGTCATGCTTTTTGTGATTTGGGAAGCTGAGGTGCAAATCAAAAAGGCTTATTCATCAATTTCTGTGTGTGATGCTTCCTAATTGAATTTTACATTGGTTTCTAAAATGACAGATTCTGATTAATAGGTCTTGAGATTCGACATATGGAACTTTATTTAGGAGCAAAGATCTCAACTCACTTATTATCATAGATCATGATAACATCCCCCTAATTCCTGTCAGAGGAGAACATAGGGCCATAGGAGCCAGTCATGAACTTGTTTGACAACTGTTACTTAGGTTGCATCAGTGATGGAATACTTAGAATTCACCTCATGTATGAAATGGTAGGGTCCCGACTAAAGAGCATCAAGATTTCTCTGTTAACCTCTAGGATGAAGCTGATAAGAAGGACTTATTCACCTAACTGGTTTGTTAAAAAGAGGTCCAGAAAAGATTGTAGAGGGACGTCATCTTTACTTTATTGGTAATAATATCCTGAGTAGCAAGGTCTTAAAGCCAAATAATCTCATCTGCTAAGGCCCTCATTGTTAATTCAGAGTTTCAGGCCCTGAGGAGTTCAGAAGGGGTTGCAAAATACTTGGCAGATGAAGGATACACCAATATAAAGATTCAAAATGGGACATCTTGATTATGTGGTGATAACTTATCCAATAAGATATCAAGGAGGTGTGCATATAGTGGCTTTAGCACATAGGATCTGAGGTGGCCATCTTCTGCAAGATAGAAACAAGAGTCCTTCACAGCGTAAAAGATCTCTTGACTGTCTCTGAGGTCTGAAAATGGACTCAAAGCTGAAATTTGGTATAGATGTTGAAAAACAAAAAGATCGGGCAAATACAGACTACCTTATTGAGTTATAAAGCGCCTATAAATATAGGACGTGAAGGGACATAGTGCTTTAGAGACCTTTGTGGCCCCTTAAGATCAAGATCTTTTGCTGCATTCCAGATTACCGCCTGGTTGGAACCCCATTGTACAAGGTCGTCCTCATTACTGCAATGGTGGGGACTTTGCCTCTTATGATTTGGCAAGCGGTAATAGGATGAAAGAGGGTGTTTCCTCTGATTCTAGTATGTGTATTGCTTCCTGATCAAATCTAGTTTCGGCGCCTATAGGGTAAGGTTCCGTTTGTTCTGGATAAAGAGTCAATATGTCAAGGCTCAATTCAGGAGAAGATATTTTAGCTCACTTGTCATCTTAAATCCCACAACGCCCTCCTCAAGATACTGAAGGAGGGGGTTATAGGGCTGAAGGAACCAGTCATGCACTTGATTTACCACAGCTCTTAATTTATGTCAGCAATGGAGTATCCAAGTTCACCTTATATATAAACTTATAAAGTCCTGACCAAAGAACACTGAGATTATTATGTTGATCTCTTGGATGATGGTGATATAAGAGAACGAGGTCATTTAATCAGAAACTGCTAAGGAGAGTCAGCCAGAAACCAAATCAGGATCTAACTTTTTCTTTGGTGATGACGATTCTCAGAATGGCCGGGGCTTGAAAGTCAGACAATTTTATCAGCTAAAGCCCTCATGGTTAATTCTTAGTTCTCATGAGCAGAAGACTAAAGAAGTGGCCGAGCACTACTTGGGAGCTGGGGGTACGTCCATATATAGCTTCAAAAGGGGACATCTTGATGACTTGGTGGTAGCTTATTCTATAAGCAAACAAAGCGCTGGGTAGAACAATATTTCATATAGCAAGATTGGAGGCGGTCTTCTTCTAAAAAATATAGAAAAGTGTTCTAATAGCGCGTTCCACTACCCCATTTGTTGATGGATTGTAAGAGGCGACGAAACTTGGTTAGTGCCAAAAAGAGAAGTATGTTCTTGTACTACTTGCGAGGTGAAATTTAAACCATTGTTAGAAATTAAAGTTTGTGGGCATCCATGCTTGGTGAAAATGAATCAAATAAGTAAGTGAGCCATGGTTTTTGCAGTGGCAGTGGGGACCAAAATCACTTCGACTCATTTGGTCAGATGGTCCATAGCTAAGAGGATATCTTTGTGGCCATGCAGCCCAGTGGGAAGAGGGCCTACTTCATCAATGCTGATGGCATTGAAGGGTCATGTTGAGGCAATAACTGAGTGTTGGTATCGAGGACTGGCTGATCCTAGGATTGGCATGTCATACAAGATCCCAGGACCTTTTGGATGGTTTCCAACATTTGGTCTCAGTAACATAAAGCCTTCAACCACTAGTGAGTTTTCTCAACTGCCTTAAGTCACATAGTCATATGACCCTCTATAATAACGTCAGTTCAGGAAGAAGGGTGGACATAAGGGAGCCATTTCTTATTGACCCTCTTATATATCAGCCCATCCTTGATCTGAGTATCTTGGGTCATCTTTTAAATCTCAGCATGGACCCAGGAGTTTCTAACTCCCAACGTTCTGGTCGGCCAATTATATCACAAAGTCAGTCTTCCTTGTGGGTTAAGGCAGCCTTTACCAGCAACCTAGAGATAACATTGGCGTTCAGGCGAATCGCTCTCACATGATGAACAGTAAATAAATCATAGCTCTGCAATCTTAAGGCCCATCTGCTTAAACGTCCATCTGGGTCCTTAATCTGCTGTAGCCAACAGAGTGAGGAATGATTAGTGACAATGGTATTATGGGTGCTGTAGAGATAGGCCTAAAATGTTTAAATTACTAATTGTACAGCCAGGCATCCCCACATGGTAACGGTATAGTACCATTAAGTCTTTCTCAGGTTTTTGATGAAATATACCACTGTATGATTGACCTGATTTTCGTCGTGCTGGGCTAAGATGGCCTTAATAGCGACATAACTCGCACTTGTGAATAACAAGAAAGGCTGATTAAAGTGTGGATGAACTAAAATGGGTAAAGTAAAAATATTGTTCCACAACGCATTAAAAGCCTGTTCTTGTCCGGCTGTCAATATAAAAGGCACATTCTTCTGCAGGAGGTAAAATAGAGTCTCGTCCAGGTTAGCAAACTGAGGGATAAACTGATGATAATAACCACCATGACAAGTAATACCTTAATATCCCTCAGGCTCTGGGTGCGCGACATCTTTTCTATGGCGTCAACTTTGTCTGGTATGGACAGAATGCCATCTTTTGAGGCCTTATGTCAAAGAATCTCTATTTAAAATTTAAAGAAAGAGCACTTCGAAGGTTTGAGCTTTATTGTAGTCTTCCTAAGCCAATTGAAAACTTCTATAAGTTGCTCCATGTGACTGTTGAATGTTCGAAAGATGATGATGTCAAGGTATATTAGGACACACAATAAATTCAAGTACCCTGAGGATCCAAACCATGGCTGATGGAAAGTGGAAGGCGCATTACAGAGGCCTTAGGGCATCCGCGTGGGTTTGAATAGCCCTTTGTTAGCTATAAGTGCACACTTTTATCAATCTTTGAGGGTGATCTCTACTTCCAATATCCGCTGGCAAGGATCGATGCAGAAAAGTACTAAAATTTGGAGAGCAGGTGGAGAGAGTTGTCAACTCAGGGAAGAGAATAACTGTCCTTCTTGGTGATGGAGTTGAGCTGTCAATAGTTCATCACTACCTGATGGCTGCCATTCTTCTTCTGAACCAGTAGGAGAGGAGAGGCCCAAGGGCTGCGCAAAGGCACCAATAGTCCAATGTTGAAGAAATTGTTTGAGTTTCATCCCATCTGGGCCTCTTCAATCTTACTTTTTTGGTAAGGTCAGGACCAAAAGGCGGGAGCGTCTCCAGTCTCCACATGGTGTAGAACCTCACTCATTTTTTCAGAATCATAGAATGAGGCCGAGAATAGGTTTGAATAATCCTCAATAAATCACAAGCTTGAAGCTGTTGTTCCCAGTAAGATCTTTTCTGATATTGGTTTCAATTAGAGCCACTGACAGGGGCATCTCCAAAAAAAACCCTTAGGCTCCCAAAATGTGGAAATCATTGTCAGCCTCTACTGGTAAGGGGCGAAGCTAGGCAAAGGGAGTGTTTGTGCCTTACCCTAGGTTTGTCAGTAAGGTTAGCTAACAACACTGATATAGATCTGGCATATACTGAATTAGAATTTTTGAGAAGTGTAGAACCTCCTTGGTAGACAGGTAGTCTAGGCCTCAGATTTCCAGCAGATATCCAAAGGGGATGTTAACATTACAGGTTTCAGCAATGAATTTAAACTTCGGAGGTATAGTGGTTGCCCTAGGTAAATAGATAGTCATGCCTTATTGTCCGTCAACAGCAGGGGGCAATCAGACCTGAGAGCCCCTTAAAATGATATTTGAGCTGTGCAATTTGGCCCTCACTCTCCAGTAGGTAGGCTCAGGCCTTGACCTCCATCTTAGAGTTGTGGGAGGTTTCAAAGAACTGGAGACCAAATGCCCTATTTTGGATAGGTATCCATCATTATACAAAGTACTTCTGAGTAGTCTTTAAGGAACTGAGTTCCAAGAAGTAGGTCATAGCTAGGGCTATTCAGCACTACACTGGGGGATTTACAAAGAGCTCCCAAATTGAATAGGTAGGAAAGGATAGCACCTGTAAATCGGGTACATTGTGGGCCAGCTGTGCCATACTCCATAGTGGGGCAAGTCTGGAGCGATTTTTATGCGTTTTATCAACTTGAATTATATAACGTTCATGGGGGACCACTGTTGACTATGGTGAGGGCTGTGATTATATGAACTTGAACTGCAACTTGGGCAACCAGATTTCTGAAAAGGGGAGGTAACATGAGAAGCATGTGAGGTTCATTGAAAGAAGAGTAAGCAGTATAAATTACCTTTTTTAATTAAGGGTACCAAAACTTCATCTTCAGATACAATAGCTCCAGGATCATTCAAGGTTATCTAGAATTCTTAAGAAGTTTTAGGGATTTAAGCATGGAGCGCCCATACTTCATGCTGATGGCCCTTTTCCCGCCTCCTCAGCAAGTTGTTTACAGCAGGTCTTGGCGCTGTGTCTGAAAATATCGAAGGAGGTGCATTGAATAGAGAATTCTTCTAGTTATCAATCACATGGACCTGAGGATAGTTGGGAGTACCCAAAGAGGTAGCCTTGAAGTGCAGGGTCAATGCATGGATCTTATCAATCGCTTCCTTAGTTTCCCAGATGCAGGTAAAACCTTTCTTGTGTCCATGATATACATTTGAACCTTAGGGTAGTATCCCAACGCAGAGAAGACAGCAGTGATAGCGTTGTTTAAATATGATTGGTAGTAACCAAAAGTTTTGCTTAAGCGTAGAAACGGATGATGAACTCCATGATGCTCTCCCCTTTATTAAGAAGGATACCTTATAATGCTTATTTTTGGTTGGCCAGGGTTTGATTGCTTCCAAATACTTAGATCAAGGCCATACAGACCTGTTCCCAGGTGTTGCACTCCTTTAAATATGGAGTCGTGGTCTCTCAGGCAGTGCTGTTAAGTCAGGAGTGGATATGCTTCACTTTCTGCCAGTTGGTGGCCTCTTCCATGAAGCTCTCATAGATATATAGAAAAGAGACGATGCTTTCTTGAACAGAAGTAAACTTTTCTTTAAGACTAGTTTAAAGTTAGTTTATTTGAAGAGTGGAGAGGGTGTTAACGCCAGAGATGGGTGCAGGCTCAGAGATCTCTGTCTCCACATAGTTGCAGAGGACCTGCTGGTCCAAACGCCGTCTAAGGTTTGAGTACTCTTGGATATCATCCCAGTTTTGGTTGAGGGAGGAAATGGTAGCCTTATGCGCAACCTGCTCTTTTAGGGTTTTATGTTAGCCCCCTGGAGGAGAAGCTGACTCTTAAGGGTGGTCAAACAGGTCTCAAATTCTTGACAGGTTTTCTCAAGTTGGGAGATGCAATTATCAGTTAGCTTGATAAAGGCTTTATAATTATACATCTAATCCAACTATGCCTCAATAACGACCCTAGGGTTGAGAGGGACTTCGTATACTCAGAGTTTGCACCCCTTGTTTTGCCTATGAATTTGATTGAGCAAAGTGGCCAGAGCGGCTAAAACATCCTTTCATCATTGTCATCAGGGTTTCCTGGGGTATGTACGGCTGGGCCTGAGGGCCCTCAAGGTCCACGGGGACCTTCAGGTACTTCAGGTTCCTCACATCTTTTCAACCTTTGGACCCCCTAGGCCCTTCATGTCCTTCACTCCTGGAGGTGTAGTCATGAGAGGACAGCTCCTAATAGTGTTGTTGCAGGGTCCATACCAGATCTTCAACTTGATGGAGGCGCTGGTTCCAAGCAGCCTCAAGAAGTTGGATATTTTGATACATCTGGTTTTAAGATAGCCAGAGATCCTGCTATCCAACACCATGATTTGCCCTTGGCCTTTGTTGATTGATCATAAGTTATTGATAATGGCCTCGCAGTTATCATGGACAAAAGAGGAGCCCACGTTGTAAAAATTGATAACATGGGAGTTTAAGGTTCAGGTGATCCTCAGTTTTTGGGGGACTGCATTTTGGTTCAACGCAACTAACTGGAGGAGGTGGTGAATATCTTGGTAAACAAAGTTTTGAAGATAGAGTTTAGTTCTTAGGGTGTATTCTCCCATTAGTAGCCGAGGTGAGGTATAAAGGTCATGCATTGTAGAGGGCACAGAAGAGGCGCAGGAGCGTTTGGAGCGGGAACCCATGGAGTAAATGCCATTTGTAACTGTTGAATAATGTAATTAAGGTTCTTATACTGGAGTTAATACTGATATCCGTCAACTGAGGGCAGCGAGAACTGGAATGGGCCTCAAAATTTTAGACTCTCAGGTTGCGTGGGTGGCACTTAATACCATGAGAAAACTAACTCTTCATGCAATGGTTCTCAACTGATCAGCAGATTGATCTTCATGACTACTAGTATTCTCCATTATTCGTGATAGACGTTTTCACCTAGGACATCTCAGAACCTCCTTTTGTGAATACCAAATATCTCAGCGTAAAGGTTCTCCTGACTGTCGCTCAAGTCTGATTATGGTCTCAAAGCTGAAAATTAGCAGAGAGGTCAAAAGTTAAAAAATGGAGGGAATAAAGACTACTTATTGTGTTAGAAAGCGTCAATCATTATAGGGGGCGTGGGGACGTGGTGCCTCATGGACCTTCATGGTCCCGTGAGATCAGGATCTTTTACTACCTTCCGGATCCACCGCAGGGATGGCGCCCTCATTGTACTGTGTCATCCTCATGACCGCAGCGGTGGGGGCAGCGCCTCTTTTAATTTGGGAAGTGGGAATGGGATTCCTGAAGGTGATTCCATCGTTTCTCATACGTGTGATGCTTCCTAATCAGATCTAGTTTTGGTGCCTTCAGGATAAGGTTCCGTTCACACTGGTTTGAGAATCAATCTTTCAAGGATCAATTTTGGAGCAGGTTTTTAGCTTGCTCATCATCTTAAATACTGAAAATGGTACTTGATCTGGTCAACCTGTGTCTTTTTCATTGGAGGCGGGCCTGAATTTCTACTTATTTGTTATCTTAAAAGTTTCAATACTGACAGAACTTTATCTAATAAAGATAGAAAAACATTGGTTAGTGCTTTATGGCATAATAGTCAAAAAGAAATTGGTTTCATAATATGAAATTATAGCTTGGACTATCTAGTGCAACGGCAAAGTATATAAGGCTAATTTACCAAAATGGATGAGTAATGAGGATTAAACTCCAGTAGGCCTGATGCACTGCATCTCAGCAGTACCATATTCTATGTAATGGGGTAAATCAGGAGCAATCTAAATACCTTTCATTATTTTATAATAACCTTGATTTATGATCCACGGTCAATGATAGCATGAACAGGAACCCTGTGTACTCATACAATAATTTTGGTTACTAAGCCTTCAAATTTAAAGAGGCATGTTAAGAAACATGGGCAAATCAACAGAATAAAGCAAACAGTTATATATTTACTATCAGTGAAGTAAACCAGTTCACTCTACATATCCCTCGTAGTCACAATGGTCTGTGATTTTCCATGTGAGGTCAAATTAAACTTGCAGCTTTACATATTTCATCATTAGATGCATCATTCCATGGTAGCCAGCTTTTTTTCCGCCCGCATGGCACATCATTTTTCAGCATTGCTTGACAATATGGCGTGCTCTACTACATAAATACATCTAGACTTCTCATTTGTTTGGGTTTTATGATAGTAATGTGATTCAATTGGTAGAAAATGTAGAAGGATCCCTAAAACAGGTTTGAAGAAGGTAATTCGTTAAGTGCCTCTTTTATATCTTGTATTCTAGAATGTATCACTTAAATCTAATCATATTCAATTAAACATCAAGTATGATCCAAGTGTGGAAATAATTGCAGTGATAGAATCATCCATAGCGATATAGCTGGTTAAAACCAGGGTTAACTAGGGCTTAAAAGCTAGGAAAATACATCCATTCATCTACTTTGTTGAAGTAATTTCCATCATAACCTATTTTTGGTTTGTAAGAGTTTGATAAGTGCAAATTCTTGATTGAAGCTCAGACTTGATCCCACGTTTGTCAATACCTCAAATGTGGAGTCAAGATCCCTAGGCTGTGCTGTTCATATAGGAATGGTAAAGTCTCACTTCTGACGATTTTTCGCTTCCTCTATGAAACGCTTTTAAGTGTTCAAGAAAGAAGCTATCTGTTTATCCAGGAGTAGAGTTATGTATGTACTAGTTTTAAGGTTAGTTTTAAGGTTAGTTGTATTGAAAGAATAAATTCTTGATAGCAACAGCGGGGGCAGGATCAAAAGACTATACTTGGCATATTCTTAAAGAGCTTGATGGTCTAACTTATCAGCGTATTCCTTCAAGATTATCATGAATTTCCTCCAATACTTATTAATGGAGGCAACTAAGGCCTTGTTTTTTCTGTCCCTTATGGCTTTGATCTCAGCATTCTGGCTATGCATTTTTCTCCTGCAGTTGCCAATCATGATCTCAAAGTCTCTTCATGCTTACTCAACTTGGTTGAGGTTTTCATTGGTAACCATAGTAAAAGCTCTAAATTATTTATCTCATTAGACAAGACAACCTACATGAAATTAATATCAATGGGGTTTCTATCAAAGAGGACCTTGCATCATCAGTCTACATTTATTAGATGGTCATGTAAAGCCAAGATTAAGGTTAAATGTTCTTCCATGCTTCATTGGGATCTTTGGGAGACAGAAAAATGAATCTGGTTGTCCCTGAGGATCCTCAGGGCTCTTCGGGCATTATAGGTCCTTCAGGGAACACAGAACCAGCTGTACCATTATAACCATGGGGTCGTGTGGGACCAGGGGTACTCTTAGGAGGTTATTTTTGGCATCTCTGTTGTAATTTTATAATCAGGGCCTCAGTATAGGCCAACCACTGAGCCCAGGAGTTATCAATAAGTTGTAGCCACTTATGGAACTAATATTTAAATTAACTTATACTCCTTCATCTATAATGGCGTTCTAGTTTTGGTTTTCATTTTGCAACCGTCAGACAGCCAAGATGGCCTCCAAATTATCACAAACGTAGGCGGAAGTGGTTATATATAACTTCATGACATTGGAAAGAAATGTTTATGTTAAATAAAGCTTTCAAGCCACCTTGTGGTAATGCATTTCTATAACCTAAACTATGCAATGCATTGCAGGATGGACAAAATTTCAAAGTTAGTGTTCAGCTCCTGTTAACAATTCTCTGGCTGGCATTTAGGCTGAAGCACACAATTCCCATTTAGTGGAAGGTACGGTGTTAGCATAGGACTGACTGGAGTGGCCTCTTGCTGAATAAACTCATACAGTGATTGTTGGATGTAAGGCTGATATTTCCTAAATGAGTTTATATAATGGTTTTAGTCAAATAAGATAAAGAGAACTCAAAAATAGCTTGGGATCTTAAAGTTTTAGGCTATAAAAAAGTTAGCCTATACTGTTGAGTATTAATCCATATAGTCTTACTCAGTTTCTGATATTTGGTTAGATTTCTCTTGTCTAGGCTATTTTGTTTTGTGATTAAAGTTTTGACTACAAACAGCTCAGAGCTCCCTCTAATAAGCACCATTTTTCAGCTTTTAGTAAAACTTTAGCCAAGTTTTCTTTTTTCGCTTGAATCTATCAACTTCATGAGTTATTGTCTTCTAGTAAATAAAGAAAGTAAACAAAGAAGCTTAAGAAGTAGAGTTATTTCTGAAAATTATATTAAACTAAAATTCTTTTATATTCATTGAGTGTAATGGGACAAAAGGCTTATGTAATTGTTTAAGTTCTTCACAACCAGGATCTTAATTAAAAGTCTGGATTATTGAGCCAACTTGGCTTCATATTTTCTTACGTTGATGACCTCATGACTTCATTGTCCTTAGGGGCGTCAAGCATGATTATTTTAGAATCAAGAATATTTCAAAAAATTAGCTTTAACTTTCATTTTCATGTGACTCTTCCCAATTATACTTCTTTTTTCACCTCCATATATTGCTTCTGAATCAAGAGCAATCGTTAAGTTGTCAATTCACCATTACCTAATTCTGAAGAAGCAAGTAAGATTTGTTATTATCTCAACCCCTGACATCAAGTTTGCACCCATAATTGTGATGAGCATAAACTTTGACCTCCTTGATTGGCTTTATAAAAGCCATAATAAATATGCCTACACGATCCAGTGAAGACAAACAATCCACCTAAAAACTCCAGCCAGCGCAAGAAACCACTATTTCAAGCCTGCAGATGAGAAAACTTTTAAGCTTGACCTTACCATTAAACTAAGTTCCGCCTACAATTTCAGTCCAAACTAAACACAAACGCAGCAAAGGGCCACTGGATCTTGGTAATAAACCACTAAAGCCTACTTAACTCAAAGCTGGCCCGCATAAAGTGGCATTTATAGTTGAATTAAATATAATACTGGACTAAACCAGTCTACAAAAATCTTTGCCTCGCTTAGTTCTCACATATGTGATCCACCTTTACTATGGGCATAACCATCTAATTTTTTATATAGAGGAAATCTCATACTTTGTGGTTTAATAACAACATTAAACCAGTAATACCACGATCCATGAATCAGTAAAATACCACTAAATTAATGTGTCCTTCACTGGGTTGGCACTACCAGATCATGCCTCCACCCTCCTGGTTATTATTTCATGTAAAGCTCTTAATATTTCCTGCATATGCTCTCACCTGAACAATTCTCATAAGTCAAATTTTACAACCTGCTGACAACTTTATATAATGAATTACTTAAACTTAAGATCCATGATTTTGATTGAAATTTGGGTTTTTACTCTCAGTGGATTTTATAATACCTACCACTAAACCCCACACAACGTGCTCACATTGTAAGGACAAGTTTCATCCCCCTCTTCGGCCTGCAATTAACTAAGTTCATCTTTATAATAGCAGTTGACAGGGAATGCCCTGAAATCTTCTTCATCAATTCTGACCAGGAGCCCCAATGTTCACAGTAATGCCTTGGTCACCTTTTAGTGACTGCACAGCTTGCAAAAGCCCCTATCAACCACCACTCATGAGCTTAAACAAAGACAAAAAGTTCCCATGTAATGGCAGCGGCAATTCCACAACTTACACAGTAGGTTTCCAACTCAATATTCGACCCTTGAGGCCTTACTTTATAAAGTTGAATCTTCAAACTCAACCTTTGTTTGTAATACTTTGCAATTTAACCTTTTTAGTGGGCACATCATCTAATCTCATGGAACCAACACCTTCTCTCACCTAGTTCAAAGCATCTCAAACAAGGCATCTCTTGTTGTCTATCCCCACTTTGTGCTCCACTAAGTCCCTACCTCTCTCTACCAGCGCTCTATCACATCAGACTGAAGCTCCCAATGGAGCCAACCCACCAGAGCTGACTGAAACCCAAAACCCGCAGTGATTTGGCTCTTCAAGGAGTCTTACCCCAATCACAAAAATCATTTTGACTATAGTTTAAGGTTTGGAGGAAGTAAATATGAACTAAGACTCATCTAGTGGGAACACTTGAAGGTCACCTTTGAGCAGCCTCAGGACTTTCCCAAAAACATGGTGGGAGCAGGATCTTATTTTGGCTTAACAGGTCCTCTGCCCCCACCCCATACAGCATCCAAAACCCTGAGCTCTGCTCAGAACGCCACTCACATTCAAGGTAAATGCTCATAATAGTCTCCTTGTATCTTCATGTTAAAGTGCAGGGAGCCCCTGGACGTGGAGGGGAGCATCTATGAGTCCAATGCCAGCATCCTAGCACTGTAATACATCACTATGAATGGATTGCAGGATTTTAAGCAGAGAACCACATCCTCCTCAGCTTCAAGTCAGCGAAAATTGATATTGGCATTGTCCAGGGTCCCCATATCCCCTCTAACAAACATAATATATATAGTCAAGGAACTGGCATACCAAGGAATAACATTTTTTCCATTGTAGGCGGATAAGCACCAGGGACAGCAAATTCAGTTCACAAGGTTCGCTGTTTTGATAAAAAGATTATAATACATTTGGTAGTGTTAGGTTTGAGAGTTACTTGAGGGTGATGTTATTTTATTACAGGGTGACTGATCTTTGGTTTACTTAGCTTAATTTAATGATTAGAATCCAAGTAACAAAAATTATGAGCATCAAAACTTGTGCTAATACAAAGGAGTTTGGCCCATCTATAGGACTTGATAGAAAATGAAAAAGTAAAGTATGATTTATTTTAAATAAAAAACAGGGTTTACTAGGGTTTATTTTTATTCAATTATGAAAAAGAATGTTTTAACAATTTACTTTAGGTAAGAGTTGGGTATTATCCCAAAATGATGTGGGTGGGGCTTAGTAAAATTCATTTCATTGTACAGGCAAACGCTATACTCAAACAATTACTTTGGGATTCATTCTTACAATGCTGGTCCAATTCATCCAATTTCAGGGTTTAATCAGCCAAATTTTACCTTTCCACCCTCAAAATTTGTCATGACGTTTGAGTCCCGTTAATGACCATATTTATTGAACTATTGCTAAAGTAAAATTTACATTGTAGATTTGTTTAACCTAGTGTTACCTCATATATCAAACATTTACAAGTAGAAGGTGTTAGATGTTGTTTAATTGAGGAGAAACTTGCCTTGGTGGCGCTTACTTTAACCATACCTCTAAAATCTGAACAGAATGTCATAATTTAAGCATATATACTCTGATAATTCCGTGATAATGTTTTTTTGCTTTAAGTTTGACTTTCTGGTGGCATGGGTCAGATAGGGAGTGACTTCCATTAACCAACGTTTATCTAGGGTATGCCCTAAATTATGGATATTAGCAAGGGACAGAGCCTTTGAAATTCGTTCCCTACTTTTTTCTAAAAGGGTGAAAGATTATATCTAAATTGATAGTGGACCTTAAAACCTTACTTTACCCTTTCTAGGAGCCATGGTCCACTTCCACTCTTGGGCCTATTCCAGGACGTAGTTCTTATGTGGGTTGATAGTATAATGGCCACGTCAATAGCTGTATTTGGTGGGAGTAGAAATAATTCTTTGGGATTCTTTACGCGGCGCTCTGCAGGAAGCTCTTAGCAGTTAGTGAAATCATTGTAAGGGACTTTTAATGGAAAACAGGTCATAGGATGTTTCAGAAGATAAAAGTTTGGAAGAAAAAAAACCAAAATATTACAATGGGCTAGGGGAAGGAATCAACTTCCTAGGCGATTGCTAATATGTTTCAGATAATCTTATGGATCAAAACTCAAACTAAACTGAACCAGAATAAGAGAGGAATAAGAACATGGGATATGAGAAGTTTTGGGTAGGATCTAAAGTTATTGCGTGTGAGCTGACATGCTGCGGATTAAGAAAAATAGTAAAAGGCATGGGTTTGGGTTTAAAAATGGCCAAGTGAGACCAGTACTGTAAACCAAAGAAGACCATTAAAGGAAAGTGTTTCAGCCAAGTTTTTATAGGAAAAAGGACCAGAATCTAATAAAAGTTGCCATAAGATAGTCTTTGTTTAGGGTTGAAAAAATCTATACTCAAAAAAGGAAATTTCAGCAATGTCCCAAGTTTATGTGCGAATTAAAAAGACAAGCAATATAAAAATCCCAATTCAAAATGAGAATTTTTTCTTTGGGACAAATATACCACACTGAGAATATTTTCTAACAAATACAGTTTTAAATTTTCATGGAACAAAACATGCACTAGGATAGAAGCAGATATTACCCTGACAGGATAACCACCCTCTGAGATTTTTTTTTCAGAGAAATCGATTTTTTTCTAACTTGGTTGAACTCAACTGCATTGTACCTAGTAAATAATAGATTTTAGGTGAAATTGCAACCAAAATATTTAGTTTCTTGGTACCATGAGTATCATTCTTTACAAGGAGCTAGAACGCACCTTTCATCAATTACCTTAAAGATAATGCTGGTACTTTTCATTGTTCTCTCCTTGAACTCTAAGTTTTTCTAAACTTAGATATATATGTGAGGTCAACACCAGACAAAAGTCACTGTGACATAACACTCTGATCTTGATGGGGCTCAACAATGCTAAAAGGATTTTGGTTGAGGCAAAGTTTTTTTGAAGGATGGCGGCTTCATGACTACCAGTAGGGCTTGAAGAGCATAACCCACACAGTAAAGGAACCTTTCATGAAATTGTGGATCAACTCTGGGAATTGGCGCAGTCTCTATGAGACAACCAGCTTTTCTTGGTTTTAATATAGCACTTCCAGGATACCAGATACTGGATACAACGTCAAGATAGGCGTGATGCAAGGATTGCCTCAATTTTATAATGTGGCTCCCCATTTACATTTACTGACTTTAAAAGTGAAGGTATAGGGCAGTCATATGGGGTCAGGAGACACTTTGGGATGGTGCTAAATACTGTGATGGAGGGGGTATGTCTACCTGATAAGCTGAGGGCTAACCTCTCACATGATTTTAATGGAACAATGAGGCTAAGGTTTGATTTGTGGCATGGATGTTTAAATTCAGGTTTTTAGTGTTAGCCATAACCAGTTCACCTAGCTTATACTAAGGCCCCTCGCGGCATTTACAGATAAAGTTAGCTTTGTAGACTCTTACAGCATCTGTAAGTCCTGGGGACCAGCCCCTGCAACTGGATAGGGAGCAACGCCCCTTTCAGACAAA
Source organism: Massospora cicadina (assembly GCA_022478985.1). NCBI lineage: Eukaryota > Fungi > Entomophthoromycota > Entomophthoromycetes > Entomophthorales > Entomophthoraceae > Massospora > Massospora cicadina. The sequence continues at coordinate 140,830 of JAKSZP010000123.1, forward strand.
AAGTGGTCAAAAGGCCCAAGTTGACCCCCTGTTGCAGTTGAGTGACTTGGCGCAAGTGGTAGATGAGCGCTGGGTGACTGCCCTTCCCCCTAAAAACAACCAGGTTTCTCCCCTCCCCCTGCCTCGACCCTGGTAAGACTAATAGAGGGGGCCTGCCAGGAGATTATGCAAGTCAGGGGCCATGGGCAGGCCCCTGGGACCCCTCACTCACCAGGGAAAACATGCCAAAATTTTGAGAAAATAGCCAGTACTAGCGTTGGAGCCCAGTCTGAAAATTCTGGGCTGGAGGACCTGGTCCATACTGGCCAGAGCCAAAAATCAGATCGGCCCACAATTTGGGTTTTGAACCAGGTTGCAAGTGACTCAGACCAGTTGCCCCTACTCCATGGGATGGATCTGGGAAGTTTAGTCACGTGAACAGTCAGATTGAGAGTTCAGACCAGGTTGCAAATGACCCAGCACTGAGGCCACAGCCCCCTGGGACAAATCCAGGGAATCCAAACTGTGTGAACAGGCAACTCAAATGGTCAGGGCCTGGATCAGTACCATCAACCTGGTTTTGCCCCAAGAATTCAGAAAAATCTGCAAAAGTTTTTCTTTTGATCTTTGCCAAGATTTGGACATCCCCCCACCCCCTCCCCACCAGCCAACCAAATCCCATCGCCAATCCCCAATCACCCAATCCATCAGCATCCCCACTATATAATTCTTACCATACTTAAGGCAACTGCCCTGTCAGGGGACAGTTGTCAGTTCATTTCTAATCTTCCCATGCATTATGCCAAATAAAACTTAAATGCCCCAAACACCTTGCTGTGGCCTCTATCTGCTTACTTTTTTTAAAAAATTCTGCTGAACAATCCAGCGAAGCACACCATTATCCAAATACTCATTACAATTTTTGCCGACTGAGTCATCCAGTCGCTCAGCCCTGCCACACAGCAGCAGATTGTATCCACCATAAACCATCTTGCCCCCGACAATGGAGTTAACTCTCCATCCACTTTCACAGATCTATCTAATGTGAATCCATCCGCTTTTGCATATCCATCTAATGTGAATCCATCCATTCACTCCACCGCTGGGATCCCTGAAAACGCTCCTATGTTGGAGCAGCACCAAGGCGCCCCTGCCCCAGTGCTCGCAAACTCAGCCCCCATGCCTGGCTCATCCACCACTGGTCCCACCCACCTGGGGACCCTGGAGCACCCCGCCCAAGGGGAGCCTGGATTTGATGCTAACTGTAGGTTTTTTTCCCTCTCCACCCACGCCCCCATTCACGCGCTGGCCCCTGTGCCACCCCTCACTGGCGCACAGGCTCACCTGTTGAAAACCAAAGGCCAGCAACTGTGAACCCTGGAGGAGTCGTCTTCCTCCCTGCCTCTCCTGCCCTTGGGGGTTGCCCCCACAAGACTCGCAGTTGCCCCCATTGCAACCTTCTGGTTTGCCTTGGGGGCCTTCGGTACATTAATGAACCTTTAATTACTCACGTCCCCAATAGATCTCCCCTAATTCAAGTCACTCGGACAGCTGTGCCTTTAGCATTCTGGGCCCTCCACTTGGTGCTCACACACCCAGACTGGGAGCCCAGTCTAATTCTTATCAGCCGCCTCAATGACAGCATCAGTCAAATGGTCCTTCACCGCCTGGTGGATGTCTCTTAACTCTTTTACATACCCATTTGCAGCTGCAACATTTGACTCTAGCCTTAGACTTTAGATAATGCTGGGATTGTAGCTATAGATTTAAAAAAGGTGAGGTACCTATTAAGGTTTGGTTAAGGTTACTATATGAGGATTGCGCCTGTGGAATGTGAAAGACACAATTGTTTAGTTATGCATTTAATTAGCTATGCAGGAACTGTTTAAACCTTGGTTCACCCTCTCCGCCTAACCATTTAACTTCTGTTGGAAGGTTGTGGAGTGGCAGGGGCAGGTTATTAGGATAGATAATGAAAAGCTTCTCAGAATTATACTGTAAATTGAGGGGCCACAGTTGATGATGAACTTTTTTAGAATGTCATGAAACTAGAACATGTGGTCAATTTTTAGGCGGTTAGTTTAAGCAGATGTTTGTTGTGTTACAAGGGATAAAATGTGCCATCTTGGTGAAGCAATCAACCACTAACATCACAGTATCATAGTCCTGTGACAATGTGATTTCAATAAGTGGACTATTGATAATGGTGTCTAGTGGCCTTCAGCAGCTTGAAGGAGTAAAAGGAGCCCAGCGGCCTATTGTTGGCTGTGTTTTGACAATCACATGCTAGACAAGCTTTTAAAATTTGGCAACTATGAGGCAAGGCCTTTCAAACTGTGTCGAATTAGACTAACTCAACATCTTATCTTTGCCAGGGTGGCCAGCGTTGGGGGGTTGTGGGACTCTCAGATCACCTCTTCAATCAAAAGATTTAAAGGAAACTACCAGTTACCCGGGTAGAGTATGACTCTGTCAAGTAGAGGATAGTTCTTGTTTAATGGTTCTCCATTTTTTGTCATGATTGCTTTATCTTTAGATATTCACCTGACAGGGGTTGAGATAGCCTGGCTAAAGATGGGGTGTTCACATTCCCAGCATGGGATCCATAGCAAGCATAACATGGGGATTAAAGTGGGTGCTTTCTTTCACCTGCATTGGCTTAATCAAAATTTGGGAATCATGGACGTTAACTAAAGCAGGGTCAGGAGAAAAAGAAGGAATTCACGAGATGGCTTCAGGCAGCAAGTTGTTATAGCATCTATGAAAACATACTAAAAACTGAACATGGTCAGGTTCTTTACCCAACTGGACTGACTAGGGGTCAACTTCTGGAGGGAGTGGTAGCACAATAAATCTTGTGGATAGCGTGGTTGGTGAAAGGCCATCTAGATCTATAAAAATTATGGTATCAGTACTGCACAGCTTCAGAAACAGCAAAGAGTTCCATGTCATAGATGGCTTAATTGAGCTGAGCCAGGGAAATCTTCTTATAGAAACAAACAATGGAACGCTTCACTCCGTCCTCTCCTTCCTGCAACAGGGATGCTCCCATTGCAAAGTTATATGCATCAGTGGCAAAAATGAAAGGCTTTCTTGGATCCTCATGCGCTAGGATGGGGCTGGACATGAGTATGCTCTTGACTGCATCAAAAACTGCATCACATTTGTTGTCCAAATGAAGTTTTCTTCCCAATTTTGATGTAATGGGGGCGAATTCTGATAGCTATGAGGTGACTTCTTGAAAAAAAAAGAAGATCTGAAGAAATCTGTGAAACTTAATGAGGGAGTTAGGGGTTTCACAATTGCAGATAGAAACTTCCTTATCTGGAATAAATATGTGGCCATTCAAGAAGATATTACTTCTCTAAGGACTCAATTTTAGCTGGAAGGACTCATACGTGATCACTTATAATGTAAGGTTTGTCTAGGTTAGTAGCTCCATATTGGCAACCAGATGACGGGCGTGGGACTCTTAATCTGGGGAGAAGATTAATATGGCATCCTTGTAGGCTATCGCGCAAAAATCACATGAGGTCTCCTAGGGTGACTCAATGCCCCTGAAAGCAAGTGGGCGCGTTTCTAAATTCAAAAAGAATCACCATGAACTGATAACTACTTTTTGGTGTGGATTGTGGTTATTACTCCTAGGGTTTTTAATGCAGATATTGCTGGCATTTAAACATTTTAGTTTTCTAAAACGTTTGCATTATTAAAATAGCTATCAGTCTGCTGCTTAATGGACAATGGATGGAGGCCAGGGACTGTCACGTTGCTCAAATTGATATAGTTAATGCAAGGTCTATATGAGATGTCTAGTTTTTCCTCAAATAACTAAGGAGACACACATGGAGGACGTTTTGATGATCTGACCCTTGGTAAGCATGTCAATAACCCAAAAGTTCAAGGAGTCCTTATCTCTCAAAGATAAGGGTAGATTGGTACTTATACCTTATCAGGGTTAACTGTAAGCTTATCTGCTTTGTTAACTAGTGTGTGGTGGAAGTGGGTGAGCTTTATAGGAAGCAAAAATCTCTGCATAGTCTTTGATACACTCAAATATTCTAAGTGAGGGAGAGATCGTTAAACTGGATTGCATAAAAAAAATGCCAGCCTTGGGGAAGAATTCCCATTACATGTCAACCACATGGCGCTACCATTCAGGCAAAGGATGGTAGAAGTAGCTCCGCCTAGCAACTTTTCACGGATTTCTGTATATGTAAGGTTTGTGCAGATGACAGAGTCACAATTAGCCTACCCTAAAATGACCATGTACAATCTTATTACTTGCAGAAAAGGTCTCCATGAGCTTTCGTCGCCAGATTGAAATGGAATGGTGCAGCACTTGCTATTTAATAACTTTTAAAACGCACTATAATTAAGTTTTGCCACCCCTAGGGATAGCTCCAAGTCTTCTGCAAGATCCTTACAGATAAAGTTTTTGGTAGCTCCAGTGTTTACCATAGTAGCAGTTTGATAATTTCTTCAAGAGAAGTAGAAAGTGACCATGAACAAGAAATATGCAGAAAAAGTTTTATTAACTGGGGGCCAAAAAAGATAAAGTGGCCAAGATCCTAGAAGTGAGGAGTTGAAGAGGTGTCCACTGAAGACTCCATTGAATATTAATGTATATTTTTCGTGATTTGACTACATAATTTGAAGGATGTAGAATAAATTTTGATGCTCTATGTTCAGCAGTGGAGGTTCTAGTCATGGGAAACCACACCATTGAGAATCGCCAATCTTCTTGAGGGGTGAAATAATAAGAGCTTATCTTTGGCATCTTTTATATGGATGTCCACTCATCTCTGAAAGTTATTAACCATAGAGGGAGACTCTGGGAAATAAGGAAAAGTTGTATCACATATTTGAAGGAGATAATAAATGGGGATTATAGAGTCCAAGACTGCAACAAAGGGTTTAGAGGTAGGATAGTGTTAATGCTCTGATTAAAACTAGATATACTTACTAGCCCCACTTACTTTGAGACAAATGTAGGGGTACTACATGGAGCGCAGCATTTCAGGGCCAGTGGTGAGGAGAACTCCCTATGGAGGATCTTTTGGTCTCATCTGCCAGCTATCTCACTGCCAATTATAAACATTATTTTTATTAAGTGCTGGGAAAGTGTTCAATGACGCTATTGGAGGAATACATGAAATCGAGACTCCTATTAGATAACTCACAATAAGATATGAGACATGAAATCAATCAGACTTAACAAGGAAGGATCCAAGAGAAGGTAAACTTGAGTTAGAGTTAACAAGCTCCAGGATCTAAAGATCAGCGCTGCAGTTGGTAAAACAAGGAAAAACGTTTGGGAAAGCATAAACGTGAGAGAAGAGCAAGTTCAAGCGAAATAATGAGTGGAGTTGTCAGAGATACACAGTTAAGACCCTGTATTGTCTAAGGACTTATGGAGGAAGGCTATCTTAAATGTTCAAGAAGGTTTAGCTATGAGGCTTTCTGCTTAAATAGTTTCTATTACTAGGCGATAGTAAGGTCTTCATATGACATATAGACAAAGGATTCAAAAGCTCAATTCAATTGAATGATATTCATAAGGCTTTATCAAAAGCTTCCTGAGCGGATAGGAATTCCAGGTGAGATTTTTGTCTCACTTAAGGCTAGCAACCACTGGTTAGTTTCATTAAAAATTATTATGGAGAAGGAGTTGGAGATTTATATATATATACAAGTCTTTTTTACAAGATATGGTGAGACCTCAGGGTGGACAGCTTGTCAAAAATACCTTTTTAAATTTAGAATCCCAAGAGGGGATGAAGAGGTTTGTGTGGTGAAATGTACTGCACACCATTTAGTCCTTTAGTGGGAATAGACGAGCAGCGCTTTCAGCACATTATATAGAAAAGAGAGGCTAAAACTAGGAGGGTAAAGAGGATACTAACCCAATGAGCAATATTAAGGGATCAACTCTGATTGGGCTAAGCTTAGTCCAACAAACCAAATGGAGATATAACACATGAAAAAATTCTAGGTTTTTAAGTACAATGTAAAGTAATGTAGTTATCAGTAGATTGCAGAAGGTAAATATCTATGGAAAGTAAGCAAAAGAGTAAATAGTGGGCTAGGAGAAGGAATTAACGTCCTTAGCAGTTGCTAATATGTTTCTAGGTAAACTTCTGGATCAAAAACACATTAATCTGGCCTAGAGTAAGAAAAGACCTTTAGAACTGATAATGTATGGGTTGGGTCAAAAAATGAAAGTGCATGGAATGGTGCACCGTAAACTCAGAAGAATAGTCAAAGGAATGGGTTTCAAAAGTTAGGTAGAAATGGCCAATAGAGGCCAGAACAGTATACCTAAGCTTTTTATCACAGAAAAAAGTTTAAGCCAAGTTAATAATAAAAGGAATGTAAAAATTTATAGGCTTCCTGATTTTTCTCTGTCAATAACCTCTAAAAATTTATTACTTGCCAGGTTCAGGTTTTGTGCAATTCTCTGCGTTGTATAGTAGTTGATATAATCTATTGATAATAGTATGGCGACTATTTTCCGTAGTTGAATGGAAGTATTAGAATTTTGGTCCAACTTTTGGCTAGTATTGCCTCTTGAAATACTTATGATGTCTCGAATAGGGATTTGTTCCCTCATGCTGCCTAACTCGATCTACTCTAAGATCCCTGTTTACGGTTTCTCTGCTTTGAGGCACAGTCAGCAGAAATCCCTGATTTGATTCAGCTTCTTCTTTGGATCCCCACTCAGATCCTTAATCTTTATCTTAAAGAGTCTCACAATTATTGCACACAGCAAAATTACCTTATAAAGAATAGAATAGCTGAATCTGATAAAGTTTACTAAGCTAATTCTCTATCAAAAGTGATTTGATAATTTGTGATATGGTAAATTATGATCTGGTTCTTATGATTATTCATTAGTTAATTCTAGTGAATTTATAGTGGGAAATTTGGCGCCCAACCCTCAGTTGTCACCTCCTCAATGAAACAGCAGCTGTTGCAATTGAACCACCCATCCTTGTCTCAGCAGCGATGTTCTTCCCCATCCTGGCTATGATTCTGTCATTGACATCCTTGAGACTTAAAAAGGAAAGATTCAGAAAACATGTCTTTAACATTTTCCTCTCGATCCAAGTGAACCAAATTATATTTGGCAAGCGACCAGCTTAGGTAATGGAACTTGTTACCCATTAAGGGAGGGTGCAAACCAACTGATTAATTTGCTAGTTGCAGGCAGCATCATTCACCTCGCAACTTACTCTTAAATTTCTAATCAGTTGGTGATGAGAACTGACTGATCCCAATTGGTACACCTGATAGTTAATCAACTATCAGATGCCCCTATTTTGTCAGCAACTCTACCCGATGAGATCTTAAGCATTCATTTAGATCAATCCTGAGGGGTCTAACCAGGAGAATAACCTAAAATCCCCCAAATATAGTTATCCCAATATCAGGGTCAACTAGTATCCAATTCACCTGGCATTAGGGAATTATCTCTTAGCAATCCCTGGTAATATAGACAGCTGGGAATATGGGCAAAAATCCCAACACATCCCCCCTCTTACCTAGATTTCCAGCGAGAAAAGGATCCGGGCAGGAGAACACTGCTTCAGACTCTCAGTCAAATACTTTATTTGCTCGAGTGGAGTATGATTACCAGTACTCAACTCTGCTCAGGATGACCTTCAGCATGCGGTACTCTTCCTCTTCCTCTTCCTCCTTGCTACTGCCTACTCAGAGCGCGGTCCCCACAACCTTCTGCTTTGCCAGGATGATTGATTTACTCATGACAATATTAATCCTGGGATCCAGTTTTTCCCCGTCAGGGCATATGACCCACTGTCATATTCAGAATTCTTGGTTTGGCGTCCTCGATTTTCTGATTTTCTCCTCATCCTCAACAGGAGATTCATGCCATCAATGTTCGTTTTGTAGCCCAATTAAGAATGCTCATTTATTTTCACCCTTGTTATTTTCTTCTCATAACCTCTTGTCTCATATCATTCTTAATTCTTCTCTGGAGAGCTTACCCCATTAATTCTGAGATTAATTTCTCCAAAATTGGAGATTAATTGATTTCAGAGTGCATAATGTCAACTATTATATAAGTATGACATCCCCCCTATCATCCAGCTCAAATGTCAAATTCTGATTTGTGGTACAAACAGCTGCTCAATAGTTTGTCCGATCAAGATCTTCAGCTCTTCCAGCAGATGAGTCAGTCTGCACAACGGAACCTTTTCTATGGTCTTTCCAGGACTCATACTCCTAGTCAAGTACCAGTGGCTAGTCCTTCCATGGAATTACCAGAAACAGTAAACAACCCCACTGAAACTATATTATCAATCTTTTTGGATGACTTACGGCCAATCCTTCCTCTGTCATTGATTCCAGAGTTAGATTTTGAGACTCTCCTGGATTTGGCTCCTTTCACTGATACTCCTGTCATCATCATCATCACCAAACCCCCTTAAGTAATGCCTGTTGCTCTCAATTGTTCATTCCTCATCGGATCAGACTTGCTTCTGGAGTTCCTCTTCCAACTTGGTCAATATTGCAAGCCAGCTGTCTTGGCCGCCAAACTCATCATCAGCAACAGCATACAATTTGGACTCCCCTATGCAGAATTAAGGGCCCAAGTCACCGAGGCTTTGTCCATGGCTCGGAATTCTTCCAATATTGAAAACATCCAGGTTAGGATATTGCAGCCTATGCTCTTTGCTTTGCTGGCCAAGTTCTTTGAAGTTGGTCCACAAAGCTTCCAGCATCTCCTGGTTTCCATCGCTCTTTCTGCTTCAGCTTCCAAGCAGCTCATAGTCATCACTTGCAGGATGCCATTTAATCCTGGCACGACTATCTCATTTCTGACATGTCCCATTGGTATCTTCTACTGATGGCTTTAATAGGAGGCATGATTTGGCAACCACCATCTAGTATCCCTTATTCGTTGCAAGCCTATATGTCTGGTGCTCTTGATGAAGCCCGTTGGCAAGCGCTCAAGACCAATCTTCCTGCTCTGGTGCCATATCAGGATTACTCAGGGTTATTTGCTGAATACCTCTTCTTGTAATGTTGCTTCCCTCCCCACTCTAGGGTATCACATTTGACTTCTTCCAACATTTCAATTTCCCTTCCCCTAGTCACTTTCTCACAGGGATCTTCATCTGCTCAATGAACTTGGTTTTGGTAAGTCTAGCTCTCACTACTATCCAATCTCACATTGATTTTAACAGGTAAACACTCCTACAGCAATCTATCCTCCCTCCCTCTAGAGACAACATAGGCGGAATCATCCCCAAATTGAGAATAAATCAATAAAAACTATAACATACTAGTTTTTATGCAGTTTTTAATATAAATATATTTCCAATATTTTTATCAATCTTTTAATTTTTCTTTTTTTCCATGGGACTTGACCTTGTTTCTGTTCAGTGGTCCATCTTTTTATTTTATTCCCCAAACTGGATCCTAGGTATACTTAGACCTACCAGTTTTCTGTGGATCAGAGGTCTTATTTTAAAGACTTAACAATCTAGATTGGTTCAGAGGTTCTTTTTTTGGACTTGACCAAATTATTAGGACATAACCAACTTTATGGTTCAGCGGTCCTTTAGGAACTCTTTCTTTATTATTTTTTCCCAATCTATTTCTTTAAATACTTAGCGTGGACTCATTTTACTATCCTTCCATCCAAGAGGTTCTTGATGGAGTAGGCGTCTGTCACCATCTTGGCAATAATCACGAATGGATCTAACCACAATGCATCCAATTTGTTTCTTCTCCTGAAACTATGCATATTGCAATAGGCAACTCTTTCGCCTATTTGGTATTCTGATAAGGCCAGTCAGTTTTTATTGTCCACCGTTTTTTCTTTTATCCTTTCTTCAAAGTAGTACTAAATAATTGCCATTGCATTTTGATCAGGATATTTGCCAATCGGTTCAGGTACTTCTTGGCACTCATCCCCAATGTTGGTTCCAAAACCAAATATAAAATCAGCGGCAATGCGGCCTTCCTCCCATATAACAACTCTAATGGCGTTTTTCCCATTGCTATATGATGACTGATATTGTAGGCAAATGTCACCAAACTCAGGTATGTTCCCCATGTGGGAGTTCTTCTTGTGACAAGCTTCCTCAGCGTTGCAGCCAGCGTTCCATTAACTCGTTCCACCAGTCCATTCATCTCCAGCTGGTAGGGTACAGACACAACTCTCTGGGTTCACATTATCTCATCGAACAGGGGATCACATAAGATGTGAAGTTTGTCTCATTCTCGCTTAGCAGGACTGTGGGCATCCATGCTGGTATATTACTTGATCCAGGACAAACTTCACAGTACTGTAGCATCTACTTTCGCCAGGGCCTTCATCTTGACCCATCTCATCAGATGATTGATCGCAACTATTTTATACTTGACTCCCCCTGTGCTCATTATCAGTGGTCCCATCATGTCAATGGACACTGTATGCCAAGCAAATCCATGGCGGACCAGTTGATATCCAGTCATATTCTTATGTGGCTTTTGCAACTGGCACTCCACACAGCAAGCTAGATATTTGGTGACATCAATTTTGATTGACTCCCTGTAGTACTGGCAAATATGGTTGGTCGCTTTCTCTGGCCTCCATGCCTGACAACCTCATTTCATCATAGGTCTAAAAATCATGGACCATAAAAATTGATATTTAATATTTTATATCATTTATATAATTTTTGTATTTTTCTTTTGCAATAGAACTTTTAACCTACAAAAAGCTTCAGAGGTCATTCTTTTTCCCTTCATCCAAACTGGGTCCTAGGTTTACTCTGCCCTACCAGTTATCATGGTTCAAAATATTATCCTCTTAAGATTTAACCATCTATTTGGTTCGGTGGTCCTCTTTTAGGACTTGATTAAAATCTCAATACATAACCATTTAATGGTTCAGAGGTCCTCTGGGAACATTTCAATTATTTTCTCTTAGGTCCAATACTTCCAATTTTTTAGTATTGACCTTCTTCATTATATGGCCAGCAGCACTGTTTCTTCACGAATATGCTACACTTGCCAACTTTGGCAATACTCTTGAATATTTTCATTCAATAGGCCTAAAATCCTGACTGGTTATTTGTCCAACAGGTCCTAATTCATCTCATATTTTGGCAACTGATGCTTAAATCTTTGTATCTCAATAGTTAACAGTTCCATTTGATTGCTCTATCTTTTTTCTCCCAAAACAATTTTTGGCCTTCGTGGCCATCCAAAACGTTGGAAATAAATCCAGTGGTGGATCTTTAAACGTTTATTTAAGCACATAGATTGATCTGGCCTCGTTAGCTTCATCCAATTTTGTCTTGTATTTATGAACTTGTTTTCAGCAATTTCTGATCATTGATTGAATGTTATTGTTTCAAATGATTATATCCACTTTCTTGGATCAATAGTTTCCTGTTTTAACTTCATGTCTTTATTGGGATGGTAATCCAATACTCATAATTGATTGCTTCCTGTTTCAATCAATGCCTCATCTATTGTCTCATCTAAACACCTCACTCCTCAGGACTATTTAAAGCAGACCCATTCTAACCTGAGTTGATCCTGATGATCCTTGGGACTATTTCAAGTGTACAAAATTCAACCCAATTCGGCCCTTCTGTTCCTCTTCATCTCAATTAGATGTCTGGCGGAACAGGTTTTCTTGAAGCACTAGACAGTTCTATATCTAGGCTGCAAGTCCTTTTCCCAAAACTTGAGTATCTTCAATTTGCTTCACTAGGAGCTCCACTTATGAGCTAAGTGAACACAATTGAACATAATTCACTTCAAGTTCTGTTTTCGTTAATGTTACTTTCCATAGTAACTTATTGCCAGAATTAGAAACATCTTCATATGACATCATGCTATAATATCTTATAATCAACTATACCCCTATAGTGAGCACTACTTTGTAAAAATTTATATATTTCCTGATTATTCTTGGCCAATAACACCTATAAGTTTATTACTTGCACAGGTTCAGGTTTTGTGCAATTCTCTGCGTTATATAATAGTTGATATAATCTATTGATAATAGTATGGCGACTATTATCCATAGTTCAATGGAAGTAATAGATTTTGGTCCACTTTTGGCTAGTATTTCCTCTTAAAGTATCTATGATTTCTTAAATAGGGATTTGTTCCCTCATGCTGCCTAGCTTGATATACTCTTAGATCCCTGTTTACGGTTTCTCTGCTTTGAGACACAGTCAGCAGCAATCTCTGATTTAATTCAGCTTCTTCTCTGGATCCCCACTCAGATCCTTACTCTTTATTTTAAAGAGTCTCCCAATTATTGCACACAGCAAAATTACCTTAGAAAGAATAGAATAAATGGATCCTAATACAGTTTACTAAGCCAATGCTCTATAAAAAGTGATCTGAGAATTTGTTATATGGTAAATTATGATCTGACAAATAATGTTTAGTTATTAGTAAATTTTTAGAGAATTTATAGTGGTGAATTTGGCGCCCAACCCTCAGTTGCACCTCCTGAATGAAACGGCAGCTGTTGCCATTGAATCACCCATTCTCGTTTCAGCAAAGATGTTCTTCCCCATCCTGGCTAGGTTCTGTTTTTGACATCCTTGAGACTTAAAATGGAAAGATTCATGAAAAGAGTCCCTAACATTTTCCTCTAGATCCAAGTGAACCACCCATATTTGGCAAGCGACCAGCTTAGGTAATGGGACTTGTTACCCATTAAGGCAGGTCGCAACCCAAAAGTTTGATTTGCTAGTTGCAGGCAGCACGATTCACCTCGCAACTTACTCCTTAAATTTCTAATCAGTTGGTGATGAAACCTGACTGATCCCAATTGGTACACCTGATAGTTAATCAACTATCAGATGTCCCTATTTTATTAGCAACTCAACCTGATGAGATCTTAAGCATTTTATCCATATCAATCCCCAACGGATCTGTTTAGATGAATAACCTAAAATACCCCAAACATAGTTACCCCAAAATCAGGGTCAACTGATATCCAATTCACCTCACATTAGGGAATATCCCTTAACAATCCCTGGTAATCTAGCCAGCTGGGAATATGGGCAAAAATACCGACAAAGAACTTAATGTAACAAAAGTACCAGTTAATAACCCTTAATTAGGGTTGAAGTATACTACTCAAAAAAAACAAAGGAGACTGTCATGAAAATGGCAAAAGAAGCTTTAGACCAGCCTGCCAGTTGGGATGCGTGAGCACCTTAAAACAAGCCAGAATGCCAGTGGCATTGCCACTCATATGACGTTGTATGGAGCTGTAAATTGGGAAACAACAACTTTTTGGTGTAAGATGAGTGTGAAAAAAAACCTGAAAATGAACCAAATAGAAAAAACCCTAGACACTGGGGGGTCTTGCTGCAGGGGATTGTACCACTGAGTTGGCTTCTACAGGGTTGATGGTGGGTGGGTTCAATACGATTGAAGAAGCAAGGGGGCGGATCCTTGCTTAAAAATGGTGGATGTAAGGCCACAAGATCCCAGTATAATGATAGCGGATAGTTTTAATAATGAGGTTAAATTGCCAGAAGTGTCTTGCATGTTGAATCCAGTTGACGATGGTGGGAGTGATTGTAACAATCAAAACTGGTAATGCCCATCTGGTGTAGGGACCAAAAGGCTACAAGGTTAAAGCCATCAGGACTTTGGCAAGGAAATGATTTAAATAAAGTAAAAATTGAGTTTTTAGCAGGAATTTATTGGAAAGGAAAATAAAGGGAATTGACCAACAATTTCCTCAGTGTGATGCAACTGATTAAATAGTGTTTGATTAGTAGTGAGTCAAAGCAGGGAACAGGTCCCTCAAATTTGACCTAACATGGCGAATTTTCAAGCAAGGGGGCAGATAATCTCAATTGGAACTGACATCAAATGATTTGGCGGCAGGCTGAGTCATTATCAGTTTGACCACAAACGCCTGGACTGAGGCTCGACTGCATTTTTGTTGATTGGTACAACATCATCTAATCTGACGAGCAATGGGAATTCCACAGGGTCACCTCACATAGGGGTGGTCCCAATTGGTTGGAAACAGGTTCAGGATGCCCAACCCGCCCTTGCCTGGTCACTGGAATGTTCGTTCAGTCAAATGAGATACATCAGCCACAACTCCCAATCCATTGGATAGAGATTACAAGTTGTCTGCGATAGTTCCTAAAGATATTAGCTACACATTGGGGATCATACCTGATGATTTTGAGGGGTGGTTAACATCAGTGGTCGTACTACTGGCTGAGTCAAAACTGTCAGCGATTCTGGCTGATAGTTCAATACTTGTACCTTTTTGACTATACCTTTTTTGATTGTTGGGCTTTATTTCCATAGGTTTTGGACCTTTCAACTTTGATTTAGTAATATCGGTGCAGATTTACTCAATTCAGTGGACAAGTTTAGCTGAGAAGAGTGCAAGTACCAGAGGATGAATCCTAAGAGGGAGGGCTGTTACCCAGCGCTCATCTACCATGTGGGCGAGGTCACCCTGGGTGACAAGGGGTACAGCCACTCTCTTCAGACCCTTTTTATTCAGAAATGGGAAATAACCCAATCCATGCACAGGGACTTTACCCTGGACTTATAGAAACTCTATAAAGACCCAAAGTTTATAGATATTTTTCCAATCTCAGTGATCATCAAAACTTAATCATGCTCAGAAACTTTTGGTTCACAGAAAAATTTAAAATTTTGCACTCAGCAAAGATCAATTAACTCATACCTAGTAAATTTTTTAATATAAGGACGATCAATCCAGATTTTTGATTGTTCCATTACAATGAGTATCATCTTTGACATGTAAAGCTAAAAAACTGCTTTTTTAAAAATAAACTTGGAGAGATTTTAGGCATCTTATAGGGTTCTCTTTTTTCATCTTTGAGTTTTTTAGACTTAGATTTAGATGTTCATACAACACCAGGCAAAATATTATTGACTTTAGAAAGATTCAGCTGTTTTAATAAGCTGGGTACCCTTTCCATGACATAAGGTATTGTATTCCACTCTTAACTTGTAGTGAGAACTAAGTTATTCAAAGATCCAAATTCTGATTCTTCTTCAATCAGTAGGGAATTTAACTTATTCTGGTTTCTTGCCTCTAAATGGAGTTAGTAACTGTACGTGTAAGGAGATATTGATCCTCCAGTGCTTTGGCTTATAAACGTGAGACTCCATTATGAAAGACTTGGTTGATAAGGACTGCGTATCTCCTTTTAAAGCCAATTTATGACATGTGACTTTATATTGAAGGTTCTTTGTGCCTACCATCTTAAGTCGCATACCTGGAAGCCATTTCTATGTGTCACTTCTTATATTCAACCGCTTGGAATCATTGCTTGATTATTCAACTGGTCATAGACCTGTCTATTCACATTTATAGAATATGGAAGACAAAGTTATCTGCTGATGGAATGTTGCTACATATTTTTGGTATGATGGTTAAGTAAGAATTGTACCTCAAGAAGCATACTTAGGAGGCGCCCCCTTGACAAGGGGAGGAAGTTACTGTATAAAATCTGAGCTAGAGGGTGGTTGGCTGCTTATATGTAAAAAATGCTAATGCATAAAATTAGAGGTACTGCTCCATTAACTAGTTTGTTCATATTTATGGCCATCAGATTGAGGGTTGACTCTGAAAATCTATACTGTTTGAACTTTATCATGTTGCACGGAGCCTCACAAAGTCTTGAGCTATACTGTGTAATCTCTATATCTGATTATCTCCTGAGGCACTATAAAAAATGAGAGCCATGAAACATAAACAGTCCCTTTATGTTAATACCATAGCCATTGTCAAATAGAGGATGAATATGGTGGTTTTGTGAAACATTACACTAACAGCATTACTGCTTTAAACTCTTGAAACGTTGGCAAACCCATTATGAAGCCACCTAGTGTGGGATCATGGCTTGTCGCTTGTTAAAGAGTGTGAAGAGGACTATTTCGCCAAGTCTTATCATATATGAATTAAGCGCAAGCAAATCAACCCTCTATAAAAACAGGAACGTCCTTTTTACGGATATATTTAGTTACAAGTACATTTGATCA
This sequence comes from Massospora cicadina, assembly GCA_022478985.1. Lineage (NCBI taxonomy): Eukaryota > Fungi > Entomophthoromycota > Entomophthoromycetes > Entomophthorales > Entomophthoraceae > Massospora > Massospora cicadina. Next base: position 156,847 of record JAKSZP010000123.1, read on the forward strand.
AGCTAACACATTTCTCCACGCCAGGATGCCACATGTTAGGTGGACTATAACTTTCTTTTATGACTCATGGATAAAGGCCATTAGAGGCCACAATTAAAAACAAAACTAAAGTACCCTATATTTTGGTAATACTATCCAGAAGGAGCTTTTTAGCGTCAAGTTTAGTCTAGAGGTCTAGACCTTCAAGGTCAGATGATTGTGACTCCAACATAACGTCAATGAGGGAACTATCAATTCCAGATTGGATTGGGACAGGTTTTCTTGAATTAACTTGACTACAAAGACTAGAGAAGATGACGGGGAATTTGGGTATCTTGGTAACTAGAGATTTGAGCTTTGGCGCGGTGGGGAAAGAGCTACAATGGCATTAGCGTGTGTTGAAGGTGTCACTTTCTGGGCAGGGTGATTTATAGTGACTGACTTAAAATTCATTAAGGTCAGGACCCGTCTGAGGTTTGCGGTTTATTAAAAAAATGCAATATATGGCTGGAACATTTAACAAACTCATATTGAACTAAAGCTAAATAGGTCTCTGGGGTTATAGCTTACCTGTGTGCTAGCTTCTAAGGTTTGTGGTGGAAGATGAATGATTTGTGGTCTTTTATAAACAATTACTGTATATTTGGTTCCCTGTAACAAGTAGCTCCATTGTATTAGTAACCAAGAGACGGCATTCAACTCATTATCTTAGACGGCTCATGCACTAAGTTACAATAAACTCTGTGGAAATTTACGCCACTATTGTTCCCAACCATCATGGGTTCTAATAGGACAGCACCCACAGCCATGCATAAGGATTCAAGATCCACAAAAAAGGTCTCTTATTCATCAGCATGTTGGGGAACATGAGCAGTAGTATTGAACTTTCATACCTATAAAAGGATGCTGACACTTGGGGTTTCAAATAGATGGCAAGTTATTGCCATTTTATTGGTGTTAGGGTGATGCGATATTAGATAAGATTGGCAAGATTTCTTTTGAAAATTGATGGACCCATGGAAGCTGCTGAGTTTTTTATGGGTCATAAGTCTGTACAAAGAGAAAATATCTTATAGTTTAGAAGTCGTGATGGCATGACCATCTTTTAGTACCAGACTCTCAAGGAAATGAATTTTATTCTTGTATAATTAACATTTGGAAGGCTATGTAGATAGTCCAAATTTGTGAAGTGCAGCAGCCAAGCTACTAAATCCTTAGCGTGTTGATCTGCTTTGGGAGAGTGAGTTATGATTTTGTAAGCATAAGAACTTTTCAGGTAAACCTTGGACCCCAAAGGGTGTTATCTCTGATGCTTTAAAACCCGCTAGTGCATTTTTCAATACAAGGTGAATTATTTTAAATTAATATATTCCATCTTCTGTGTGAATCTTTGTCAGAAATTCCTGGCCATGGTTAAACCTCACTTGATGAAAAGCTTAAACGAGGTCCTTTTTTGGAAAAATCTTGGACTTAAAACTGGGTAAAGGAATAGCAGCCATAAAAGGAAATGGTACAGAAAAAAGCTGAAATATTTATTAAAGTAATATTGGTAAGCTTTGTCCTATAAGGTGTGAAGCCTCAATTCTGAGTTACATTTTATTACCTTAGAAACTCAACTTAACTTATTTATTAATAATATTTTATTATTAATTGATGCTTCATCATTACTAAGGCCAAATATCATTACTAACACTAAATTTTAAAGCAAAGGGCGCTATTCATAATACCAATGTCACAAATAAACAAATTTCTATATAATTCACCCTGTTGGGATCCACTAGCTGATGAGATAGGGGAGAATTCTTTAGCCAACTATTATCATCTTGATGGTAAATATGAGGTTGTATTCAGTATTTAAATTCCCTATTCGTCTTATTAACAACCTTATGCCACCTATTATGTTTTAATAACTATTGTATTCCTAATGGTTGATATCTAAGACCACTTAATTGTGTTACTATTAATAATACCAGCCCAGCCTTCAATGATAAATCCTAATTTACTCCAACTCTGAACCTGAAAAGTGCCATCACCTCCTAAATTTCTGAATCTACTTCCTCCATTCCACGTGGTATACTCCTATCACTAATATTAATCCTTGAACTTTTCTGATAAATTAGATAGTATTAATGAATTAGTTACTAGACTACTTTTTTACATTTTATATGTATTATAGTTGTTAGTTCTTTTTTGACCGCTGTGTCTCTATTTATATTAATTCTCATACTGAGAGAGAAGAGACATCAGTACTTTTATAAGAAAATTTAATACTTTCTCATCAAATAAGTCCAACTTGTCCTGACACCATTTTCTTCAAAGTACTAAATTAAATAATGAGTTGTGCTACCAGCAATAAGGCCTAGAGACCAAGAACTTTATAAAGAATGGTCTTAAAGTGCCATAAGGGGTCTGCATGAGTACTACAAGGGGGTGTAATGGATGAAATAATTTTAATCATTCATTCCTTTGTTATCATATTGTCAATCCATATCTTTAGTGCTTAAGATTCCTTTTCCATATATAAATATAAAAATGATTCATATGAGGTTAACCGGCATTTGAAAGCTCAAATGACACTCTGAATGGCTCATTAAGCGATTAGGGCTACTAATAAAAAATACGGTTTTAAAGGGTGCCAGAATTTTGGTCAAGTTAGGGAGGTCAGGCATGACATTAGTAGAAGAAAACTCCACCATATCTTCCACTGAATTTCCTGTTACCAGCGTTTTAAGGAGGAAGATTTCATCTGAAGGATGGTTCAAGATAAAGGAAAAAAATGCTTCTTTCTAGTCAATGTTCATTAAAAGAAAACTTTACTAACATATTCAAGTTTCATTGGGTACAGCGAATTTGGAATTGCTGCAAGGTTAGCCACAAACTCATGTTTATGGGCCACAAAACGCAAATGTTTTCACAGTAGAAGTGATCATTAGAACAATTGAATCACTTATAACAAGCAAACCTGTTGTGGCTTCAAGGTCTATAGCCTCCACCACCAACAGATTAATATATCTTCCTATAGTCCCAGTGTCCACTAGGCTCTGTTTGCAATCTTCATTTTCCATCTATTAATGTACAAAGAATGTATGTCATGGAATCATACTTTTTCAAAACATTGAGGAAACAAACACTTTGGGCCTGATTACATAAACATACAATAAATGTCAACATCATCTTTTTTTAGCTTAACTGGGTAATCATTCACAAATTCAGATCTATATTGACAAAGGTTGACCTTGAATGCGTATCTATTCTAAGCCTTTAGTACAGTAAAGGATTTTATATCACTTTCCACATACAGGTGTATAAACCTGGAGATGTGTTCAGAGGGTGACTTGCACGGACAGGTAAAACTTCTAAATGTTGAATAATGTCAGGGAACCAACGTGCCAAGGAAAAACCTTGCTACTATTGTAGGTGATTAAGCGCCAAGGACAGCAGCTTCAGTTCATAGGCCATCTCCATTTTAAAATAGGAGACAAGGATATATGGTACTATTTTTAGCACTAGTGGTACCCAACCCATAAAGGGGAGCCGCCACGCATCTTTATTTGCAAATGGGCCAAACAAAGGGATTATCATAAATAAAAATCCTAATATGGCACTTCAGCTAACAGCCTAGGAAGCCATATCAGAAGGCGGTGAAACTTTGTAAAAACTTTTTCCAGCGCCCGCTTTTGCTGGTGTACCATGGCGGACAACATTGGGGTAGAAGAATCAGCAATATGTGGCATAAGGAGGTATAATTGTGGGTCTTCTTCATTAATGAGGCTGGCAGTATACATTGCCTTAACTTATTGAGCAAGTTGATGCTAAGCAAAAGTGATGAAAGAAGGCTTACAAGTGAACGCTTTATGCACCAGCAGGTTTCAGGGATAATTGAGGTTGAAAAGAGAAGTTTTTGCTGCGTCAGTGAAAGTGTGGCTCGCACCAAAAGCAAGCTCCTCAATTTATGTACCTCACATCTTCCTCAAAATCATGGGAAAATTGGATATAGGAATACCAGATACGTGATACTGTTAGATGTGGGAGAATGATTGAGGTTGTTGTTTGTTTGGTAAAAGACGGCTGATCATTGAGTTAATTGCTTAAATTAATTATTAGAATTCAAGAAACAACAAAATATTAGCACCAGAACATTTCTAATACAAAGAATTTGTCCTCTCCTAGGCCTTGATAGATAATGGAAAGAATAAATTGTGAATTAGATTAAATAAAAATAAGGATGTTTGAGGGTTTCAATGTTTTAAAAATAGGAAAAAAGTGTGTTTCAACAACTTACACTAGGCAGGATGTTGGGTAATATTCCAAAATAATGTGGGCGTGGCATAGTAAATTCAAATGCCTTATATTAGCAAAAAATATATTCAAAAAGGTTACTTTAAGATTTAATATTCCAACTCTGGTTCAATTCATCCTATTTCAGGTTTTTAATCAGCCAATTTTACCTTGCCATCCTCAAAATTTGTTATGATGTTAGAATACCACCAATGGCCTTATGTATTTGTTTTTTGATAGTGAAAGCTTTTTATTTGAATCTTTTCACCTGGTGTTACCCAGCTATCAACCATCTACAATGGGTTCTAGATGAAATTTTTTTTGCGCTTAGATAATTGCCTTAGTAGCGCATAATTAATCATTAGTTAGAATCTGAACTAAGCTTTATTCTCAGCACATAATACTCAGCTGATTTAGCTGAAGTGTTGTTTTTTGCTTTAAGGATATATATTAGGTGGCATAGCTCATACAGGGGCTGACGCTGCCAAAAACTCTAACTTGTATATACCTAGATCCTGGATCTTAGAAAGAATCAAAGCTTTAGAATAGTACACTTTTTAGATATAAAATTATGCAAAGTTTTCCCAGATTGTAGCTGGTCACTGGAACCTTGCAGTAACATTTGCTAAAGGTCGCTTTAAAGTAAGAGTAGAAGAATTCATCAACAATGGAGAAATAATACTTAATTTTTTAAAACAGTTACAAGAAGCTAAAACTGTAATGGTTGAGGCGCTGCCTGACCGCCACATAGCCCTGACCCACCTAAGGCAGGGATTGGGGCTCTTAGTAATATCAATATCAATAACAATAATAATATTTTAGGGTTTGAGAACAAAGACCTTTGTAAATGGCATTCTGACGAATCAGATGATGACAAATTGACTAAAAAACCAGAGCTGATGTGGCAAGGTCTGACATAAATGGCGCTAAGGTTAATCAAAGGCCGCCAACCTAAAATCTGATAAAACAAGAAATGATGAAAAACATAGCAATGGGCAGCTTGGATTATCAGGAGCTACCAAGTCAAATCTGCTGCTAGCCAAGAATATCTAGAGCCACAGCAAATGGCAGCCCAGAAAATCAGGGGCTGTAAAGCTGAATTACGCCAAAAATAGAAGCATTGAGAGTCAAGGGGAGCAGCAGTTGAGCAAATCAGAAGTTGTCAGAAATTTTTTACTATTATTTTAATTTACAAGTTTTTGATATGGTTGACATGGAATTTTAGGTTCAGATTTGTCCCCAGTAAACAAAATTAAATGCAGAAAAATTTCCTTAACGCCTGGAGTACCTAACGAACAGTCTAGAATGGGCCCAGATGGGAATATCAGGTGACAAACTTTTCTTGAAATAGGATTGCGGATAGCAAGATGCCCATGGACTCTTTGGGAACAGATTCCCCCATATCACCCGATTCATAACATAAATACAATCAGATGGAGGTGTTTAGGACAGCTTTGTCTTCTAGTATATTTATAAAAACCAATAAATATGGGAAATAAAATTTAAAAATATTGAAATCATTTATTAAGATTTTAGAAGAAAACCATGGATTTTGAGCGACAAATAGACCATTCCTTGGACTTTGATATGGCAGTCACCTCTCTGTACGCCCTCTCAGATGAACAAACTGTTCTCCTCAGTGTTAGCATCGTCCTTACCATATTCCAAGGATATTACAATAATCGATCTTCAAGCCAATGAACAAAAGACTTGACCACAGCTTCACTCTCCTATTTGTGGGCCCTCACTTGGGCCCTATTGCCCAACTGTTTTGCTGCAATATGGCAGGACCAATTCAACACATTAGATGAACTTCATTTAATCTCATCTCTTTTTAATAGGATGTGATGGGGAAACCATACAAGAGAGACCTACCCGCTTGGTATGAACACACAACCAATCTCCTGATGGTATCTTTTCCATCCTGTTCCTGCTAAGAGAAGCCGCTCGCCTCCTCCATTCCTGAGGGGATCCGTTGTTTATGTCCAATACGTTGATTCTGCGTCCAAGTTAGACAATCACTGACCTCAGAGGAGTTGATTGTAATGCACAGAGCAAACCTTTGCATCAAATTGCATGCCTGCTTCACCATGACCACTGGGGAACAATGGCAGCATCCCTCCAGAACGCCCAGGTAATAGCGGAAATGTCAAAGAACCTGTCCATATGGCTCACCAACTTCTTGGAAGCACAGCCGGCCCTTCCAACCTTTCTAGACGACTTCCTCCATTTTTTTGAAAGAACCACCACCCCAAAAGATTCTCAGGATGTTGCTTGGTCAGCGCTCTTGGCCCTCAGCCAAAGAAGAATGGCCGTCAAGGAGTAGACTTGGCTGTTATGGCCTCTAACCAAAGCCGCAAAAATGCTTCCTTCACAACTTTCATGGATGTCTAGTTAAAAACTTTGTCTGGACATCCTCATGGCTATGGCCACTACCCGCTGGGGGCAACCTTGTAGGAAGAGGTTACTGTTGCCTCCTAGGTAGAGAACCAGCTAACCTTGGCCCAAGCCAGGACCCCTGTGCCTGGGAACCATGGTAGATTCCTCAGATGATGAGCAGAGTCAGAGACCATCTCAAACCATGTGAGGCAACAAGAGCAGGTGGCATCAGTGAAGCTGCCCCACGCCCTGCGGTTCCTGCACCAGAAACATCCAGAAGTTCAGATGGCCCCACTTACAACCTTTGCTCACCCCCGCTCACATTTCTTCGCTCAATAAAGGAAATGGTTGCTCTTATCTGTTTATTTTGTTTACTTTGAAGCGAAAGAAGGAAGGAAAAATGGTCAAAATAGAAAAACTGTTGGTGCTAGTGGACATTAAAGCTGAAGAAAACTACCTGGACCAGGAATTAGCTAAAAAATGGAAGTACAAATCTAAGAAAAGGGTACTGTGATTCTTGCGGAAACCTCCAAATCATCAAAGATGATGGGAAATTGAGCCCAGGATTAAGCTTCAACAGGGATTTCACCACTTCTTGCAAGGCTTTTAAGCTATCCAGAAAATGTTCCACCCCATCATTCTGGGCATGATATGGCGACAAAAGTACTCCTCACACTTTGATTTGGAGGCGGAACAGGTAACGCTTCACCCTAAGGATCAACAGACTATAACTTTAAAATTCTTTACCTCAAGCAGGGGCAGGGCTGGCGTAAACTCTGTGCTTAAGGGACGAAGAGTAAATGGTATCAGAGGAATTCAGAGACTATGAACACCTGTTCCAGAGGAGCGTTGCCGCCATCTGTGCTTCACAGAGCCCCTTTGCATTTCCATTCAAGTTCAAAGGGGAAGCTGAGCTCTCAAAAGTAAGCCCAGTGTACCCCAAGAACCCCAGAGCAAGAAAAACCCTAGAACAGTACTTGAAGGATATGCTGGAGCCAGGGATGATTGCGCTTTTGAAATCACCAGTGGTGTCTTCCATCCTCCTGGTCCCTAAGGCCAACAGTGAGCTCCGCCCCTGTGCCAACTACCGCCATTTAACCCTGTCAGGATTCTGATATGACTGGACAATAAACCCTAAATCAATATTGCGGAATGGATGGAATCTGCCAAGTTGATATGATTGTGATTATTTGAGCGCCTCAAAATGAGGCGATATGGGTTGTTGGGAAATCGCCTCGAATTAGGTGATCATGAAATTAGAGAATGAAGAATCGGCAGAAAGAATCTGATACTGCAAAATGAATTACTAAGCCATGAAGGCGTTATCATCCAAAGTCGCTACAATACAAGCAAGATGAGATGATCAAGGAGGTTAGGTTGTTAATAGTTTAGAGTGAGCAAAACAGCGAGGATCCGCTGTGTTAATATATTAAATAAAGAAGTATAGTGGGAGCAAGTGCTCCATTTTTATTAAATAAGTTTATTTTTGTTGTTTCAAGGGCAACGATCCTCATATCATTGGTCCTATTGCTCAGTGGGTTGAACCCTGCGCAAAATTGCTTACACCGTATCTCATCAATAAAGCTAATTTTATAACAGTGGTTCTCACTACAGGGGGCCCATTGATCATTCACATAAACTGATAAATATCCCTCAGTCGCTAGTTATGTCATATCAGGCTTACTTTATTAAGGAAGCATCTCAAAACACTGCAACTGTTGAATATGCAGAACTCAGGCTTTTCCTGGACGGTGTGGTTAAATGTAAGAAGGAGTTTCTGCAAAAATGTTGTATCAATAAGCTGACTCTGTTTGATCGCAATGGGACATCCCTGGATTCTTTAAACGATTTGAGTTTGCAGTAGAAGGAGCTTCAGATCGGCGTAAAGAAAAATTACTAATGCCCACCCTGGATGTTGGAAGCGCCAACCAAATTACTTGTTATCTTCCCAACAGTTCTGTTACCTATCAAAAAGTGAAGGATACTGTGCTGTGGTTGTTTATAGGAACTTCAAAAATGGCGCAACGTAAGGCTGAGTTTCTAACCATTGGGTTTAAACATAATGAGACCCTCATTGCGTTTGCTTATTGATTCTCAGTAGAAGCCCATGTGTTAATTGGGGTAGGAGTTTTAGATGAATGTGACATAAGCATAGCGTTGACCACTACTGTGAAACCATACTGTGATCTTTTTAATGCCTTGTCTCCATATTTATAGGTTGACATACCCTTTCTTAAACTTGTTCAAGGTAAATGAAGTTTATCCGCTACCTTCCCTCCACCCACTATAGAGTGGAAACCTATCGCCTCCGCTGCTAGCCTTGTTTATTCAAAGGAATTATCTCTCCATTATCAGCACCTGGTTGGCATTCCCTGGCCTTATTATCATTACAAGCCCCACTTTCAATCAAGTTGCCAACAGCAGTTCACCTATTGGTATGGGCCTGGTTAAACTGTTTGATACCAGTCCACCTTTTTGGGTGACCTATTTTACAACAAGCAAGGACTAAGGTTTTATGGGGTTGATTGCTTTTCGTGCAGTCAATCTGGTCACCTGGCATAATAGTTGTCACAATTATCAAGTTTAGTACCTAACGTTGGAGAAGTATAATCAGGGAAAAGTCAGAGCAGAGTAGAGATGGGACTCTCTATCTCCGCTATCCTGAATCAAAACGTCCCACCTGAATCTATTCCCGTACATTCAGCGGAACTTTCCTGGTATGATGACGTTTTTTTATATCAGCAGCCAGTTGGGGGGGGGTAAATGTGCTGACACAAATGCAATTCAAAGACATGGTGGAAGCAGGCTCCCAGGAGCAACCAAAGCCATATGCTTGCCAATACTTCGAAGACATTTCTACAGATGAACCAGATCCATTAGCTGATGAACTCCTCTTAAATGGGGTACCCGCAGCCCTCCCTGTAGACGGTATTGTAAAAGAATACCCTAAAGTGGGGAAGAGTATTATGAGCTTCCTTAGAAAAAAGATCAGTTAAATGTCCATGTTTTAAAACAATTAGATGCATCTTACTCTGAGTGTACTTACTGTGACATTGTTATAACAAAAAACCAAGTTCGCACAATAATTGATAAAAGTGCCCCAATCAAAATTATGTCAAAATAGTTGGTGTCAAAGTTGGCATTAAAACCTGATGTAGAGCATCGTATGGTGTATGAGACTGCAGGCGCAGAAAGCACAGTCTCTGAAGGAGCATATAGTGCGCTACCTATGCAGTTTGGGTCGAGTGTCATTGTAGCCCCAGCTATAGTGTTACTAAACAATAACTATGACCTGCTAATTGGAACCGCTTTTATGCGTCACTTTGGGGCTTTTGTTGATATGACAGTGGAGACATTTAGATTCTGGGGCAGCGGATCCCAATCTACTTCACTTCCAGCGGAATGCCAAAGGATCCTGTACACATGACTCACATTAACCTTGCATATGGTGATGGGGTGGTTTTGGTTTGCTATCATCAACTAAAAAGCAAGACCCAGACCCTTCCTCACCAAATCTATGAATATAAAGGGCTACTGCTTAGAGCCGATAGCCCTATATCTATTCCCTCTGGACACCAAGCAATCATAAGCACCGAGCTATAGGTGGAAGTGCCTGGTGGGCTATATGGGGAGGTCATTGGACCCTATCAGCAATCATGGCTCGAGCCCCACATGGCCCCTCAGATTATACTCCCGGGGCATGGGGAAATTAAGGTCTTTGTAGCGAATCATTAGGATAAACCAATTCAAATCCACTGACACCAAATAATTGCATGACTACATTTCATTCCAGTTGAGGAGTTCCTCAGGATTCATGAGTTTGGTTCACTGGATGTATTTGGTCTGCCCATCGAAACACAGCCTGGCGTAATGGCAGTTGTACCGCTTAAGCATCTAATGGGGTTAACATAAGATCAGAAAGATCAAGCAGAAGCTTTGTTTCAAAAATACAAAGAGATCTTTGCTGTTGAATTTATGGTCTAGGGTGGTTACGAGGATTGACCCATCAAGTGGACACTGGGGATCATCCCCCCATCAGAACTCGGCCAATCTGCCAATCTAGAGCAGTGGAAGTAGTTGTCACAGCAGAAATCGATAAACTGTTGGAGCAAGGAATGCTTGAACCATCAAAGAGCCCATAGGCTTCCCCTGTCCTAATTGTCAAAAAGATGGATAATATTAACCAGGTAGTAATAGACTACTGCAAGCTCACAGCATTATAAAAAAGGACTATACCCTTTGTCACAAATTGATAATGCGTTGGACCAGTTGGGAGGAGCTCGTTACTTCTCAGCAATGGATTTAATATTTGGCTATTGGAAGATTGAGTTACCTGTCGTGGAACAAGAAAAAATGCGCCATTAACACATCAAAAGGGCTTTTTCAACCGACACATAAGCCACAAGGGCTTTATGAAGCCCCGCTACTTTCCAACGGTCAATGGACACTATCCTTGGCAACTTGAAGCTGTCAAGCGTTCTTGTGCACCTTGAAAATATTAAAGTTTTCTCCCGCATGTTTTCTGAGCACCTTAGCCATTTGGAAGAGGTATTCCGCTGGTTGGCTGAGGCCAACATCAAAATCAAACCCCATAAATGCCACTTTTTCAAGTATCAGCTAGAGTACCTTGGGTTTGTAGTTGATGCAAAAGGGCTGAGGCCCAACCAGCCAAGGTGGAGGCCATCTGGAAGATGACACTAAATTGTAAGTGAGATATACAAGTGTTTTTAGGGATGGATGGATACAATCACCGCTTCTTACCTAACTTTAGTTGTATTAGAGGTCCACTGTTTGAGTTATAGAAAAAAGGATGCCACGTTTGCATAGACGGAACATTGTCAATGCTCCTTTTTTACTCTTCAAACAGCATTGATCGAGGCGCCAGTGTTACACTTCCCAATTTTAAAAAGAATTTATTGTACAGATGGATGCATCTCTTTCCGTTGTGGGGGCATTTCTGTCTCAAAAAGATGATGAGGGAGAGGAGCACCCAGTGGCGTACTGCAGCTGAAGCCTGAATAGCCATAAACGAACTTATAATATGACCAAGCAGGAGTGCTTAGCAGTGATTTATGCTTACAAGCAATTTAGAGTATATTTGCAGGGTGTAAAAGTCATTGTTATAACGGATCACACCTCATTACGCTGGCTGCAGAACCTTAAGGAGACTGAGGGCCATCTAGCACGATGGGCCCTTAAACTACAGGATTACAACTTCGAGATCTTTCACCAACCAGGAGCAAAAAACCAGAATGCTGTTTGCTTGATGAGGCTATCAACTATTGAAGTCACAGAGGATCTGAGCGATATTATGTATGATATGATGCTCAGCGGAAATTACAATGATGAGCCGCCTCAAGTCATCGAGGCATTGAATGAAATGCGAGCCAATACTTTCCAGTGGAATGGTGAGTTGTACAAGTGGATCGGCAACTCAACAGTAAACTTTCCGTGACCCTCAACATGGCCTAAATTATCATGAACGCATGTAGGGAGTTGGGCATGGTGGTATGCGTAAGACGTTATAATTATTGTGGCCTCATTATTACTGGGAAAGCATAAACTTCGATGTGCTTGATACTATCTCCTCCTGTCATCAGTGCCAAGTGGAAAAGCCATTCTGCCAGAAGGCCTCATACCAATTAGTGAAGCCACACTTTGCTTGGCATACAGTTTCCCTTGATGTTGACGGCCCTCCACCAACAGGAGCTAACTGGTCCAAGTATATACTGGTGGCAAATGACCACTTAACCAAGTGGGCTGAGGTGTGGGCCATTTGGGATTTGGGGGCATTTACTGTGCCTAAGTTTGTAATGGAATGCATCATTCAGAATCATGGCTGCCCGCAGAATATCCTTACTGACAACGGCACTAAGTTTACCTCTCACATGCTTCCCAAGCTCAACGAAATGATGGCCATCTGCGGGGTTCTAACAACCCCATATCACCCAAGTCCAATTGGATGGTTGAACGTGTCAATGAGACCCTGGTGAACATACTACGGAATTTGGTTATGGATAAGCTCTCTGATTGGAGTACCCTCCTTTCTACCACAGTATTTCCCTACAACATTAGTTATTATTCTGCCACGGGGAAAAGCCCATAACAATTGCTTTATGGATGGCATTCCACCCAGACCTGCGCTTCTATATGCTTGTGTTGAAGACACTGGCGGAAAGGGATCTGCAATGCTATTTGAAAGCCCTAATGAATACACTTTAAATTTCAATTTTAAATTTATTGCGGGGAATGCCGACCATGGGACGGACACTTCCAAATATGACTCAGGAAAGATAAACTTAGTACCAGGGGGGCACCCCAGAGAAGCGATGCTATCTCTTGTTGCCAGCGGGAACGCCACTTATGGGGAGGGGAGGGAACGTGTGAAGGGGCCGTAGCCACTATTGAGAACATGTGAAGGAAGGGGTCTGATATGATGAACCAGACTGGGAACCAGGAGGAGACCAGCTGTTGGTGACGCGGTGGGAGATATCCAAACATCCACGCTTGAAAGTGGTCCACCAAATGAGACCGGAATCTGTGGACAGCTTCTGGGAGGGTGGGGATGGAGCCATCGATGGCATCCAAGACACTCGTGTGGATAGTCCACATGGCGATTGCAACCACCAGAGTTCGTAGGGAGGGTGGAAGGGGGAGGCCATTGATGAAGCAAACATATCTCTTGACAGACTGAAGGGATGCGTTTGATCCTGGCCTAGCAGACGTTAGACTTCGCGCCATATCACTTTAGAGGTGGGGCACTTCTCCAGGCGGTGGAACAGCATTCCATACTGGCCACACACGATACAGGATGAGTGTAAAGCATTAGAGCGCTCAGCTGTACGATACACCCGCCTCAGGCAGCGCCACACATGGGAGCGGACTTGAGGCTGCAACAGAGGATGGTGTGCGTATTTCCAGATAGTCTTTTGGGTCTCAGTGGAATAAGGGATGTCCATCATGTCCAGGTAGTCCACCCTGGATAGGACTTGAGATCGAATGAGGATCACGCCATCATGGATGGGTAGCCCCTGTACCTCTTGTGTGAACTGAGGAGAGGGGCGGCCTCTTTGGGTTGTATGTCCACTAATACAAATTCTCCACTCTGCGCTTCGCATGGAGAGTAGGATTCGTTTGTAGTGGGTTTTAGTCCCGTGAGGACCTGTGGCCGATGTATGTGATGCGAGGTAATTTATCAGGGAGTGGGGTTTGATGGATTGTTGAGGCCCAAGGCTCGGGAGAAGTTGGAGTGGGCTGCACGGGACCAGTGTAGGGATGGGAGTATAGGAGCGGTGATGGCCGCGATCCAGTTGCCCAGGATCTTGGCAGCATGGGCTTTGAAGTCAAGCAGGCCCATGCCACCTTGATGATGAGGGCCAAACATGACCTCTAGCCGTACTGGTGGAGGGCGGCCTGACCAAAGCCATCCTTGCAGCAGAGCATACAGGGATTTGAAGAATCTTGGGGAGAAGGGGATGGCGTGGGCTCCGAACCAGACTTTGGATAGGAGCATAGAGTTGGCAAGAACAACTCTGCCAGTGAGGGTAGTAGGGTGGGCTCTGAGAGTGGCGATTCGCTTCGTCACGTTGTCCAGTATATGGCACTCCATTACTGCTGACGCGTATCCACCTGCCTCCATCCACACGCCCAGATGGCGTACCGGTCCTATGGTAGGACGTGGCACGAAGGGGAGCACCAGTGGAGCGGTGTGTGTTGACTTAGTAAGGCGTGGACGTGGGCGAGCAGATGGGCCAGGTTGGGAACTACTTGCTGGGGCCCAGCAGTTCTGAAACCGACCAAGGAGGATGATTTTGGTTTTGGAGGCGTTCAGTGTCGCGTTGCTTACCTGGGAATATTCCTGGATGAGGGCTTCAAGCGCGCGTGCATCTTTGTTATTAGACACCCCCACCACGCAATCATCTGCAAATACCATCATCTTGACTGGGGTTTGGCCTGGCACATGAGCCCAGTGAGTTGGGCATTCACATTTCGCAGTAGTGGGTCAAGGCTGAAGTTGTATAAGAGTGGGCTCAGGGGGTCCCCTTGTCGCAGGCCCCTTTGAGGATGGACTACTTCCGTTAGGAAGCCTGGGCCATGCACTTCCATTGTTGCAGATTCCGTGAGCAGCATCACCCAGTTAATGAAGTGGGGAGGTAGGCGGAATTGTTGGAGGCAGGCCCTAAGTATTCCCAGTTTACTCTATCATAGGCCTTTTGTTGGTCCAAGAATACAAGTGCCCCAGAGGCTGTGGACTGACACACATTAGCCACAGAGTGCACGTTATCCCAAATTGACCTTCTGGGGATGAAACCGAATTGTTCTGGGGAGATGGTGGCAGATGCTACAGTCCCTAAACGGTTAACCATGATTTTTGTTAAAATTTTGGTGTCTGTGTTTTTTAGAGAAATGGGGCGCCAGTTGGCTAAGTCAAGCTTATCCACTTTCTTGAAGAGTGTGACAGTAAAGGCCTCATGTCCTCCTGGTAGGAGGCACGTTTCCAACAGGCTTTGGTTGAGTGAGGCTAGCAGCAATGGGGATATATATTTGAAATATTTTTTGTAGAACTCATATGGAATGCCATCTGAGCCTGGGCATTTTTGGTTTGGCGCACCGCAAATGGCTGTCCATAATTCATTTGGAGTAATTAAATTCATTATTTCTGGGTATCAGAAAATGGTGCAGATATGAGCTCAGTCGAGAAATTCCGCCATTTCAGCTGGCTGAATTGGTTCAGCTTGGTACAACTCGGAGTAATATCTTTGCATTTCGATTGCCACTTTGGCCAGTGTGTCCGCAATGGAATTATCCAATCTTCACACCTGTGTGCAGGCCACACTCTGGCGTGGTGCAAAATTTTTTTTAAAGAAGTATGCGGTGCACTTATCGCCTTTAGTGATGCATGTGGCCCTGTATTGAACAAAAATCCAATGTTTGTGTTGCCTTTCGAGTGCGTTGAGGTGGGTGGCTGCCTCCGCCCACTTCTTGCCCCAAGCAGGGCTGTATCCTGTGGCTGTAATGTTGGACTCAAAGTGGGCCTTTTCTGCCAGAGTGCGCGAGATAACCGCCGATGTGGCTCATGAGCATCTGGAGGAGAGATGGCAATAGTGGCGGATGGTGTCCTCTTTGAAAGTTGCCCATGTGGAAATGGGGTCCATGCAAAACAGTGCAACAAACAATTTTGCCAAAGTTGCCTCTTCCTCCCACATGGAAAATCCTGGCGACGTGAGCTCAGGGCGGCGGATTTTTCACCAATGTGGGGCCTTTACAACTGTGATGGGTAAGTTGTATTTTATTGAGACCAGTCAGTGGTCAGAGAATTCCATTTTCATTGTTTTGAAGTGGGAGATGTGGGGTTGGAATTTTGCTGGCGTTAGAATAAGGTCAATGCGGGTCATGGACCTTAATTGCCATTGTGGACGTGGGGACACGTCATGTTTTTGAGCAGTGGGGCATGTTGTGGCAGTGCATCCATTAACCCAAGGGTGGCTTTTAGAACGTGTAGTTCTACGTGACCCTGTGGGGTGTGGGGTGAGGGCGGCCACCAGTCCGTTGGTGAGGTTAGCCAACAGTTCATGTCGCCAACTAGGAAGGAATTGGGGGGTAGCGGGAGGGATTTGACCAACAAGAAAAATTCCTGACGCTCATGTGCACCGTTTGGGGCGTAGATATTGACGATTGTGTGCGCAACGTCAGCCCACAAGAAGGTGACAATGAGCACTCGGCCATTTAGGAATGTTTCTGAGGATGTGAATTTGAAAAAATTATTTTTCCAAATTAGCACCCCACAGTGCTTCGAAAAAAGGATAGGGATGGTAGGAGCATTGTTTTCCAAGCTTCCTTGGAACCTCATGGACAGTGGGACTCCTGGATGGCCAGGATATCCACGGGTAAATTGTTTTGTAAAAAACTCAGTTTCCTAGCCTGGGATGGGGAGGCCTTGAGTCTGGCGATATTCAGCATCCCTAGAGTGAAGGTTTCCCCCATCGCACCTTAGGTGTGAGGGGGTGGGCCCCCAGGCCCACCAGCCTCTTCCAGGTCCCCACGGGCTTTCACAGCAGTGCGGGTGTTAGCAGCAACGCTATCAGGGTTTTTGTTAATTTTTGTGGAAAGAGTCACATTGGCTTTGGCCTTCGCTTTTTGTTTTCCCGATGTCAGATGAATTTTTTGCGGTGCGGATAAGTTTAATGCACTGTCAAGCGGGGCAAAAAAATTTTTTTGGTTGGGATAGGTCCCAAGTCAGTTTCAACTGGATCTTGGGTGCAGCGATTGGGTGAGATCGAATCTCCCATCAGATCCTCAGATTGAGTGGCCCGCTCAGCATGGGCCTCCCAATCTGATTAGGTGATGGATTCCTGAGTCACTTCCGCCGCGAAGGTCTCCATGTCCTCCTGGCGTTGTGAGTGTGGGATGGTGGTGGTGGCCTTGGCCGCTTCCTTGGCTGCGGCCCTACAGACCTGCTTGGCCTTCTTCCACTCCTGCGGGGAGATGGGCTTTACCAATAGGTAGCAGCCTTGTACTCCCCACGGGAAAGCCTCCTTGGTGCTTGCGGTTGGTTCATAGTGCGCCTCTCCACTGGCCATGGCCACTGAGGGGTGCTCTTGGAATGTGACGCCCTCCTTGATGGGGCATGCGTGCGCCTTATGGCTGAACGCGTCACAGTGGGTGCAAATGGGGGGTGCGCTGTCCACGGTTACCCGGAATGGGTGGGTGGTATGCCCTGCAATGTCAATAAAGGTGGAGTGCGGGATCTGGGTTAGGTCCTTCGCGATCTCCTCAGTTGGGGTCAGAACTGCAATGGCTTTGCCAGTGCACAGGTGTGGCATCAGCGTGAAATGTTGCATTTTGAAAGATTGTATTTCACCATATATAGCGAGACCATCTTTCAGGTGTTGCTCCAAAATGTCACATTTTACTGTAGTAGGCAAAAAGTCAAACGTGAGGAAAATTTGGTCTGATTTTGTCCATCTGGTGCGTTTGGTTTTGATGACCCATTGCCCTTCGGGGAGGTCAACCACTATGCGCACTGCTGCAGCCTCGTCTGCTGCTATTTTGCTTTCAAAACCTAGGTCCAGCCAACCGCGTGACATGGAGTGAGGTGCAACGTACACCGCGGTCAGGAAAATTTTGTGTACATCTTCACAAAATTTTTCCCATAAGGCCATTTTTTGGATGTCCAGATACACACGGACTCCGAATTCCACTGACAAAAGTGGCTGGGAGTGTGGCGTGTTGATGTACTGGTTGCATCGTGCTTGCCACACGAGTATCTCTGGGAAAATTGTGACCACCAGTTATTTTAGATTTTTTTCTATTCCGCCAGATTCTCCAGGGCGTTTTCGAACATTAGAGGCCGCGGGCCTTCCGCCTGCTCCTCTTGCCTTGCTTGCCCAACTGCTCCCAGACATGGGCGCAGACTAATCTCCTCTATGAGATTATCAAACTTGATTTAGTCTCAAATTGAATAGGTTGCAAAAGTGTTTGCAACGAGAAAGAAAAGTTTTTGCCCTAATGAATACACTGATTAAATTACAAACCAAAGCATACTCGTTCAGCTTAGCCAAGAAAATAAAAAATCAGGCTGCTGATCAGGTCCGGCAAAGTGGCCTAACTCAGTTCAAAGATGGAGAATGGTTTTATTCCACAGTCAACATAGGTTCAGGCAGAACACAGGTTGGCTAATATCTGGATTGGGCCTTTGAAGTTATTGAGAAGACAGGTATGGATGCATATACTATCAAGAACCCCGCTAGCGGTCAGATCATCAACTGAGTTCATGCGAAGTTCCTCTGGGCGTATAAGCAATAGGAACCTTATCATCCAATCTAAAGGGGGTTAATGTCACGATTTTGATATGACTGGATGATAAGCCCTAAGTCAATATGGCGAAATGGATGAAATCCGTTGAGTTGATATGAATTTGATTATTTGAGAGCCTTGAAATGAGTCGCTATTGGGTTTTTGGGAAATTGCCTCAAATTAGGTGATCGTGAAATCAATGAATGAAGAATTGGCAGAACTAATAAGATACGCAAAGTGAATTACTAAGCCATGAAAGAGGTATTATCCAAAGTCACTACAATACAAGCAAGATGAGATGATCAAGGAGGTTAGGTTGTTAATAGGTTAGAGTGAGAAAAACAGCGAGGATCCTCTGTGTCTATTATATTAAATAAAGAAGTATAGTGGGAGTAAGTGCTTCATAATATTAAATAAGTTTATTTCTGTTGTTTCAAGGGCAACGATCCTCATATCATTGGTCCTATTGCTCAGTGGGTCAAACCCTGTGCAAAATTGCTTGCGGCGTATCACAACAAATACATTCATTCTATAACAAACCCCATAACCAAAATAGACCCCTATCCCATCCCACTGATGGCGAGCATCTATCAGATGTTCGCTGAAAGCCATGTGTTCTCAAAGTTGGACCTGGTTGACGCCTTCAACCGAGTGAAACAGTATTCGAGCACTAACAATAAATGGCCTTCAAGTGTCACTTAGGTATATGAGTACAAGTTCATGCCGTTAGATCTTAATAATGCCTCAGCCATTTTCCAAAAGATTTTTGACCATGCTCTGAGCGACTTGATTGGGAAATCCTGTGTCACATACAAATATGATATCCTGGTGCTCTAAAAGTCTTGTGAGACGCACATGAAGGACGTCAGAATGGTCTTCATGGCGCTTGACAAAGCTAACCTGCTATTAAAGCCCTTCAAATGTGAGTTCTACAAGGGCTCAGTATTTTTAGGCAACATTTTTTAAAAAAGAACAGCCATCTGTCCAGACAAGCTGACAGCAGTAAAGTAGTGGACAGCGCCAACGGATAAGATGGTGGTGCACAGTTTCTTAAGGGTGGTGAATTTTATGAGAAGATTCACCATGGATCACTCAAAACATCTGCCCCGCTTACCTGGCTGATTGGACAAGTCCCTTTTTGATGGGGAGAGGAGGAATAGATGGAGTTTCAGGTCATCAAGGAGGCCCAACTCACAGCGCATGTCCTAGCGCACACAGACACTGACCATCCATTCATTGTGGAGATAGATGCGTCAAATTTCGCCATTGGGGAGGTCCACTTGCATACAGGTGAGAATGGTTTGGGAGCCCAGTATGCTACTTCAGCAGGAAAATGCTACCAGCGGAAACAAACTACCCCATCTATGACATGAGCTTTTGGTGATTGTCGCAGCACTAGATGAGTCGCAGCATTATATATTGTACACTCGCCACCCATTCACGATCTGGACTGACCACAGGGCCATGGAGTTCCACTAGACCCCGTAGGATGAACCATAGACAAGCCCTCTGGCATCTAGAGCTGTCTCAATATTACTTCAAGATAGAACATAATACTGGGGAGAGCAACTTACTCCCAGACCTACTTAGTCAGGATCTGAAAAGGATCTTTGTGAAGGAGGAGCTGAACTTTTTCAACACGGCCACAATGCTCCCCAGGTGTTTGCATAATAAAGGAAGAACGCTCTGACTTAAAATATGATTTGGACAGCCCAACTATGCGCCAAAATTGGGGACAAGATCAAGAGAGATATAAAGGGAGGGTACCCTAGTGTAGACTATAAGGATTATAGGAAGGAGGAGGGCCTCATCCTGCACCATGATCGCCTATGGGTCCTGACCTCAAGCTTCAAATCGAGGTCATAGAGTTATCTCATGACCATCTCCTGGCGAAACTCTGGCGTGGGGAAAATAATTGAGCTGATATTCCGGAACTAATTCTGTCAAGTCCTAGATGAAACTATAAGAGGGTATACCACGCGCTGCCTTGCCTGTGCCCAATCAAAGCCATCTCAAAGCAAACATTCAGGGAAGTTAAACCACTGTAGTCGCATGAATGTCATGGATATCCCTTAGCGTGGATTTCATCACCAGGCTTCCAAAATTGGAGGGCTATATACGGTCATGGTAGTAGTGAAATGACTAATGAAATATGCTGAGTTCTTCCCATAAAACTCTAAGGTAATGGCGAAGGAAATGACGTATCTCTTTGTGGTGGAGGTCTTTGCCTGACATGGACTCCTGGACAATATTGTTGAATTTTGGCGATTCCCTATATATTGGCTGAAGGGTTTTTCACACAGGGTTATGCCCACTGAACAATTGTAACGGATAATATGATAATTGGCAGTTCCTCAGACACTTGTAAACAATTAATTTATAATAAAACGGGAGCAATTTCCCCCAGAGCACTTTTTTAATTTAAAATACTTGGCGGATCTCTTCTAGTCCACTCCCTCTTTTCTTCCTTCTTTTTTCTCTCTAAAAAAACCTCCTCTGTCAATCCCCTCGTTTAGTTGATATCCCAACAACCCCTGTCAGTACCAACTCTTTCACTTAGTTTATTCGTTCCACCATATTCTCATTGGTTTCAGCTTGTTGTTCTTCAATTCTTTATCACCCTGATTCAAGGAAATCCAAATTATCTTTGTCGAATGTTGACATCACCTTATCGCCCTATTTTGAAGGCAATCTGATAAGACCCATTATAACCCATTATCACCTCTTTATAAGGCGATTAAATACTTATAGTTTTGAAACATCAACGGTGGATTCTGTTCTTTGAATCTTCAGCTGAATTCCTCCAATGATTTGCTGGTCATAATTTTGGCTTGTTGTCAAGTCATATAGATTTGTGACATTACCCCCCTTGACTAGACAATAAGCAGTACATCTCCTTTTCCCTCAACGACATGCAAACCATCGCGCGCTAATAGCCACGAGTCCATGATATCAATTTCTTCTTCCATATGTGGCTTGGTGCGGATTTGCCTGACCCAGGCCACATCCCTCTTCCAGGTTTCCTCTTCCCCAGGCTGATGAGGATGAGGCTGAAGTGGGCCTCATGACCATTCTAACCCAGGAAGAGCTCCTTACCAAATTCTTCAGCCATTTGGCTTCTTGGAGCGCCCCCTTTGGGGACATAGTGGCCCAGCTACACTGTGAGAGGGGAATGGAGCTGAGGGCCTTTGTATAGCAAAGCAGCTCAGCTCCTGGTGAGTGGCTTTAGTCGCCCAGTACTTCCATCTCATGCCAAGCCTCATCCCACAGCTCTGTCTGTTCAGCGGATGCTGTGCTTCATGCAGTGTGTGATAGCCAGCTGGTCAGGGTCCTTTCCCCGCACTCCTATCCACTTCCAGTCCTTGGGGGTAAACTTCAGAAACAACTGGCTAGCTCACCAACACTCTGGGGTCACCGCAGCGTTCACCGCCCTCTGCGCCAATGATCCATTGCAGTACCTTCACATCTGGCAATCTTAAGTAACTTAATTTTGCATCCTGAAAACCCTTTAGGTTCAATAATAGAGCTTCACTGGGTAGCCCTCAAGTGGGCCTGGCGATTGGCATTCAGTGCAACTGCTCCTTTTCTAATAGCGTATCTGAGCATGGAGGACTTCCTTGTAGATTGCCTGGCGCTGGGCGCAGCCTTTTCCCCTCGAGCTGAAACTCACCTGCTTACTAGCCAGCCCTTATGACTCTGACCCCCTCTGCTGGCTTACTCGTTGATTCCTTGGAATCATCAACGCATGTGGTTTTGGGCTTTGCTCCTAGTGGGGCAAAAAAAGTTTCAACTCAATCAACCAGTCAAGATCTCACAACCTCGCCTGTTGCCATGGAACCACAGTCCGTCCTCCTCTTCCAGTCCTGTCACACCAGCCTCCCCTCCTCAGACTAGCACAGTGGCCCCTGAGCATATGTTGGCCCCCTCACTCTAACCTTGGCAGCCTTCGCCTCCACCCCCAACCCCAGAAGAGTCCATAGAAACTATGGCACCCTCAAAGCGGCAGAAGAAGAAACAAAGGTCCTGTCAATCAAAACAAAAGGAACACCGCAAGAAGCCAAAAAAGACAGAAAGACGAATACAGCAAAGCGAAAGACCTCCAGTAGTAACCCCAAATAAACATCGTTAAAACTCACATAAGATATTTTGTACAAACATTTTCATCATTATCATTTACACATTTTTTCTCTTTTAGAGAGGCTCTATTACTGCTTATATGGCCAAAGGAATTTCGCGTGCACTTGGTTTATAATCAAACCACTTGCAGGATCCTTAATAGTATAAGCGTCAACTCCCTTTTTTCTATTATCCCAAATGGCCCAATTCAAATATTCACGAGCTTGTGCTTCCACCCAAATCCGTGCTGATTGTGGAAATGCACCATACCACCATCTTTGAACTGTGCTCGGACACTTTGCTATACCTGATCAGCAGCCTGGTTTTTGATCTTCTTGGCTAAGCTGACCAAGTAAACTTTGGTTTGTAATTTTAATCAGCGTATTTGCTAGGGCGGTTAAATAACCTTGCGGATCAATTCCACTGGTGTTCTCTACACAGGCATATAGAAGCGCAGGCAGAGTGGGGTGCCTTCCATAAAGCAACTGGAAAGGACTTTTCCCTGTGGCAGAATGATAGCTTATACTGTAGGCAAACACCACATTAGAAAGTAGGATACTCCAATCGGAGGGCCTATCTGTAACCAACTTCTGTAGTATGTTCACCAAGTCCCATTAACCCGTTCAACCAATCCATTGGACTTGGGGGTGATATGGAGTTGTTAGGACCTCACGGATGGCCATCAATTCGTTGATCTTGGGAAAATATGAGATGTGAATTTGATTCCATTGTCAGTAAGGATAAACTGTGGGCAACCATGACGTTGAATGATGCATTCCATTACAAACTTAGCCACATCAATCGACCCCTAATCATGAATGGCCCGCGCCTCAACCCACCTAGTTAAGTGGTCATTTGCCACCAGTATATAGTTGGACCAGTTAGCTCCTGTTCATGGAGGGCCGATAACATCATGGAAACTGTATGCCAAACAAAGTGTGGCTTCACTAATTGGTATGAAGTCTTCTGGCGGAACGGCTTCTCCACCCTGCACTGATGACTACAGGACAAGGTCTCAAGAACATCAAATTATATGCTTTCCCAATAATACGCGGCCTTAACAATTCAAGAGTATTCTGGACTCCACCATAACCAACTGCTCAGTGTGCGCTCATTATAATATATGGTCTGGTCGAGGGTCTGGGAATATTCATGGTAGTGTCCCTATATGCTTATACACTTCCCCGTTTATGGAACATATTAGACCTGAGTCCGTCGAGTAACTTGATAATTTGAAGCAGTTCATCTTCATACTTTTCACTGAGCATTTTGTCAAACATTATGTTACTTAAATCCGCTGCAACTGCAATTGTTGGCAATCTTGATAAGCAATTGGCGTTTTGGTGTTTTGCTCCTGGTTTATGGAGAATTTCAAAATCATAAGCTTGCAGCTTAAGAGTTCATCGGGATAGCCGCCCCTCTGGCTCTCTCAAATTCTGCAACCAGCTTAACAATGCATGATCCGTTATGACTTTAAAATTTTTCTCCATGCAAGTAGACTCAAAATGCTTATACTCATAAATCACCACTAAGCACTCCCGCTCAGTCACAGTGTAATTTCGTTCATGGCAATTCAAGCTATGGCTACAGTATGCCACGGGGTGCTCCTCCCCTTCATCGTCCTTCTGAGACAGGACCACCCCAACATCAGAAAGCAACGCATCCATCTGCACTATAAAGTTCTTATTAAAATTAGGGTAGCGCAACATAGGCGCTAATTAGTGCCGTTCAAATTGTACCAAAGGCGCTTTGGCACCGTTCCATCCATTTGAACTTGGCATCCTTCTTTAGTAGTTCAAATAGCGGACTTCAGATGCAACTGAAATTGGGTATGAAGCGTCAGTAATAACCCACCATCCCAAAAAAACCTGAATGTCCCACTTACTAACTGGTTTAGTCATCTTTAGGATAGCCTCCACTTTTAGGGTTGGGATCTTAACCCAGTCGCATCCACCACAAACTCAAGGCACTCCAGCTGATCCTTGAAGAAGTTTCATTACCGAGGCTTGATTTTGATATTGGACTCATCCAGTCAGCGAAATACCTCTTCTAGATGGTTAAGGTGCTCATTGAACGTGAAATAGAAGACATTAATATTGTTGAAGTACACAAGAACAGACAACCGCTTCATATCACCCAGTATGGTGTCCATTGCTCGTTGAAATGTAGCTGGGGCGTTACATAGCATTTGCAGTATAAGAATTGGTTGGAAAAGCCCTTTTAATGTGATTATGGCACATTTTTCTTGTTCCACCACGGGCAACACAATTTGCCAATAACTGGATATCAAATCCATTGCCAAGAAGTAGCGGGTTTCACCTAACCAATCCAGCACATCATCAATCCGCGGTAAAGGTATGAGTCTTTTTTGGCGATACTATTGAGCTTCCTTTAGTCAATTACTACGCGGTTAGCACCATCCTTCTTTTTAACTATTAGGAAAGGCAAAGCCCGCGAACTCTTAGATGGTTTGATCATTCCCTGCTCTAGCAGCTTTTCAATCTCCTCTGTGATGACTTCTTCAGCTGCCCTAGATCAGCAGATTGGCTGAGACCTGAAGGGGGGATAATTACCAGTGTCCAGCCGAGGAACAACCCCCCAAGAGCACCCCAAATCATGATCATCAACAGAAAAATCTCTTTATATTTTTGAAATAAAGCTTCTGCCCGATCCTTTTGGTCTTCTGATAACCCTATTAAATTCTCCCATGGGATAAACTCCATTACACTGGAATGCTGTTCAGTGGGCAGACCAAATTCACCCAGAGAACCAAACTTGTAGACCTGGTTGACCTCCTCAACTAGGTTCAGATGTAAATACGCTATAATCTGATGCTGGAGTACTCAAATTGGTCTGTTCCGAAGATTTGCTATCAATACCTTGATCACCCCATGGCCCAGAAGTATGATGCCTGGAGCCACGTGGGGCTCAAGCCACAATTGTTGATAAGGACCAATGATCTCCCCGTAGAGCCCAGCTGGCACTTCCTCCTCTAACTCAGTGTCTACTATTACTTGATGTCCAGAGGGAATGGATGTAGCTCCAGCTGCTCTAAGCGGTAGCCCTTGATATTTGTATATCAGATAGGTAAGGGCCCGAGTTTTCCCTAATCAATGATAGCGCGCTGGAATCACCCCATCGCTGTAGGCAAGGTTGATCTGTCCCATGTGTACTGAGCCCTTCAGCACTCCACTGGAGGTGAAATAAATTGGGATCTGCTTTCCCAAAGTGGCTAGGGTCTCTTCCATCATTTCAATGAAAGCCCCATAGTGTCACATAAAGGCAGTTCCAAGCAACAGATCATAGTTGCTATTTGGTAACACCACCGCTGGAGCCACAACAACAATGGATCCAAACCGCAAGGGAAGCATGCTATACGCTCCTTCAGAGACCGTGGTTTCTGCTCAAGCGGTCCCATACACCTTCCAGTGGTCTATGTCAGGTTTTAAAGACAACTTCGCCGCCAATTTAGTGGAGACAATGTTAACAGGAGCGCCCATATCAATTATAGCTCGTACTCAGGTTTTGGCTACCACAATGTCACAGTAAGTGCACTCTGAGTAAGATGAATGCCGGCAATTTACTACATGTACATTTATTGATTCATTTTTTCCTAGGAAATTTATTATTCCCGCGCCAATTTTAGGGTAATTTGTTACGATAGCGTCCACTGGAAAGGCGACATCTACTCCTCTCAGGGACAAAGCTTCTGCGAACAGTTCTAACTGGTCTGACAGACTTTGGTCGAACATCTGACAAGCTAAGGCTTTGTTCACTCTGGAGATCTTTTGTCCGCCATTTCTTTGGTTTGTGCTTGGGTCAGCACATTTACTCCCCCAAGTGGCTGTTGGTAGAGGAATGTATCGTCATACTGGGAGGCCTCTGCTGCAATTAATATAGTAGATTCATGTGGTATGTATGAATTCGAGATAGTGGAAGTAGAGAGTCCCATCTCTACTCCTCTCTGACTTTTCCCTGATAACATTGATCCTGTTGTACATAAAAGATCCATTTATTTGGGCATCATTGTCCCATGTGCCCAGGGCGATCACAAGTAAAACAATATACCCCATAGGACCTACATCTGTGTTGAATATAAGTTGGCCCACTCAGAAGGTTGTTCTGAGGAGGATCAGCGTAATTGGACCCACATCAATATAATGACTGCTGCCAATCAGTGTATTTAAGGCCAAAGCAGTAGTTGGCCAGTTGTCAACCAGTGGTTATGGAATGGACATTAGACTGCGGTGAGTAACCTGATAAAACCTGCATCAACCAGTTGATTCCCCCATATGATTAGGATTGACAACAGCAACTGTGTGAATCTGTTCAATATTGGGTGGAGGGAAAGTTACAGCTGAGGGATGTACAAACTGAACAAGTTTAAGAAGAGGTACATCGTCCTCCAACAACAGGGCCATTACATTGTAAAGTTAAGGGTATGGCTTCACCGCCGAGGCCATTGCAATGCACACATCAACTTCAGATAATTTCACTGCCCCAATCAACATGTGAGCTTCCGTCGTAAATCACTCAGTGAATGCAGTGAGGGTCTCATTTCACTGAAACCTGATGGTCAAGAACTCAGCTTTCCACTGTGACATCTTTGCAGTTTCATTAAACAACTGTAGCACCGTCTCCTTAACTTCTTGGTATGAAACGGAACTATCTGAAAGGAAACAAATGACTTGATCAGCACTCCCAACGTCCAAGGAGGAGATCAATAGTTTCGCCTTCTGCCAATCTGAAGTTCCTTCAGTTGCAGCCTCAAATCAAAAAAGAGAACCCATGAATATTTCCTTCATAATCAAATGGCAGCAGCTTAATACTATAACCTCCTGAAGCAACTCATCTTGTCTTTTGAGCACAGCATCCAATGCAAGTTTCAGCTCCTCTTATGCAGCAGGCCCAGTGTGTCATGAAGATACCTTATCAAAGCAACCTGGATGTGACATAGCCAACGCCTGAGTTATCATCATAATGTTAATTAATGGGCCCCCTGTAGTGAGCACCACTGTTGAATTTTGGCGTTTCCCTATATATCCGCCCAAGGGTTTTTCTCACAGAATTACGCTCAATGAACAGTTGGAATGGACAATATGATGATCGCTGGTTCCTCAGAACACTTGTAAACAAATAATTTATAATAAAACGGGAGCATTTTCTCCTGAAACACTTTTTATTTTAATATAATAGCTCGGCGAATCTCTTCTAGTCCACTCCCTCTTTTCTTCCTTCTTCTTTTCTCTCTAAAAACCTCCTCTGTCAATCCCCTCATTTCTCTGATATCTCAGTAACACCCATCATTACCAACTCTTTCGCTTAGTTTATTTGTTATGCCATATTCTCAATAGTTTCAGCTTGTTGTTCTTCAATTCTTTATCATCCTGATCTGAGGTAATCCAATTTATCTTTGTCAAATGTTGACATCACCTTATCGCCCTATTTTGAAGACAATCTGATATGCCCATTATAACCCATTATCGCCTCATCCTAAGGCGATTAAATACTTATAGCTCTGAAACATCCTCGGCGGATTCTGTCCATTGAATCTTTAGTGGATTTCCTCCAATTATTCTCTGGTAATAATTGTCGTTTGTCATACAGTCATATAGATTTTCAACAAAAGATCATCTCAGACAGGGGTCCACAATTCATCTCTAGGTTCTTGGATCACCTCCTGGAAAATCTTAGGATTAAACCATGCCGTTCCTTCACTTACCATCCCCAATCAAGTGGTCAGATGGAGAGGGTTAATAAGGCCCTTGAACATTGCCTACAATGCTACCTCACCACATGACAAGATCTTTGGATCAAGTGGCTTAGAATTGCTCAGTTTAAATACAACACCCTGGCACACTCATTGACTGGAATGTCCCCCTTTTTGCAAACCATGAGTATTACTCACAGATAATGGAGGGACACGCTGGGGGACCAAACCCCGCGGCAGATGATTTAATTACCATAATGAGGAAAATATAAAGACATAAAATCCAACCTGAAGTAGGCGGTGGAGGCTCAGAAAAGGAATTTGGATGCACATCACTCTGAGGCTCCGCCCTTAAAGATGAAGATTATGGTTTGATAGATGCCAAGCACTACATTCTACAGGGACAGTGTAGGAAGTTCGGACCCATCAACCTAGGACCTTACAAGGTCCTCTGACATGCGAATGAGATGGCGTACAAACTAGAATTCCCATAAGGATTTCACGCACACCCAGCTTTTCATGTCTCGCAGCTCAAAAAATTTGAAGGCCCCATACCAGAAAAGCTGGAGCCAGTCCATTTAGACAACCCAGGAGAGTTGGAGTATGAGGTGGAGGAGATCCTGGATACCAAGATCATTCGCAAAAGATGATGATACTTCTTAAAATGGGCTGGTTACTCAATAGAAGAATTCTCCTGGAAAACAGCTGCCAATTGCACCAACTGTCCCCAGAAGGTGGAGGATTACTGGGGGCGTAGGGGGCTCTCCTCTGAGGGGGTAATGTGACTGCAAGGCGCTGCCTGACCGCCACATTGCCATGACCCCCCCTAAGATGAGGATTGGAGCTCTTTGTAATATTGATAACAATAATAAGATCATAGGGTTCAAGGACAAAGACCCTCATAAATGGCATTCTGATGAAACAGATGCTAACAAATTAACTAAACCTTGTAATAGAGGTTGCAAGAGCTGATGTAAATGGTGATCAGGCCAATCAAAGGTCGCCTACCAAAATCCGCTCAAAAACTAGAAATGATGAGGACAATGGCAAAGGGCAGCCTAGCAAATCAGGGGCTTCAAAGCCAAATCATGCCAAAAGCGGTGATGTCAAGAACCATGTATATGAGCAGCTCAGCAAATCAGGAGCTTATAAGATGAATCACCGCTAGCTAAGAATATTGAGAGCCACAGAAAAGGGCAGCCCAGCAAATCAAGGGCTGCCAAGCCGAATTATGCCAAAAATGGAAGTAGTGAGAGTCAAGGGGAGCAGAATCTAAGAGAATCAGAAGTCGCCAGAAAACTTTTAAAGAATTTTAATTTAATAGTTTGCAATAAGGTTGACACGGAAATTCTGAGCTCTGATACATCTCCACTAAACGAAAATAAAGTTAAAAGGTTTCCATAACGCCTGGGGTTCTCAACAAACAAACTAGAATGGGCCCAGATGTGAATATCAGGGGCCAAGACAGTCATAATAGGCCTGAGGATAACCCACTGCCTGCAGATTCCAAAGAAACAAATTCCCCTATATCCCCACGTCCTAATATAAATGAAACCAGATGAAGGTGTTTGAAACAACTTTGTTTTTCTAGTATATTAAAATAAAACCCTTTAAAATTGGAAAATAAAATTTTATAATCTTGTATCATTTATCAAGATTTTAAAAGAAAACCTGGATTTTGAGTGACAAATGGACCATTCCTCAGACTTTGACAGGGCAGTCACCTCTCTGTACGCCCTCTCAGTGAACAGACTGTTCTCCTAAGTGTTAGCATCGTCCTTACCATATTTTAAAGATACATCAATAACTGTTCTTCAAGCCAATGAACAAAAGACTTGACCACAGCTTTACTCTCCTGTTTGTGAGCCCGCACTTAAGCCTTCTTGCCAACTGTTTTATTGCAATGTGGAAGGACCCTGTTCGTCACAAACCCTATAAAGATAACTGAACTTAGACAGGGACATAGTTGTGCAAAAACGACCTATATGGATTAGAATGGAGAGCAATGTAAAATCATCTAGCCCACTTGAAACATACTGATGCTTATGACCAATTTTGTAATGACACCACAATTTTACTTTACAGCAAGGTACTGGTCTCAAACCTCACACAACTGGAAACCCAAAAATTAATGAAAAATTTTATAATACTTCCAAGAACTACCAGCATTTCATTAATATAATAATCTTTTTTCTTTAGGTTATTTGTAGTGACCACGTTCAGATACAGTTATTGATATAAAGAAGTTACTGTAATCAATTGTCTAGACACCAATTGTCAAAGTCTGGTGTTGCCACAATTTTATGGAAGTAGATGGTTGTATAGCTATGCTAAAGATGTAGTCATGAGAACTTTTGGTAGCCTTAAATGAATTGCTGGATTTAAAAAAAATTGGGCTTTAATTTTATAAAAGAATGTAATAATGAGAGCATTTGCTAATTGATTCTTTAAGAGATCCAAGTCCTGGCTGAGGTAAACGGAATGAGTGCTTTGACGCTAAATATCTATGAAAACTGCACTCTAATTCTACCAAGATTTCCACCAAGGATGATATTATCATTAGTAACTAATACTTCTACCTCACAAATAGTGGAATATCTCAAAATTCTGTACTCTACCTTTGACGTGCAGAACCAAGGCTTTAGATATATAGCCCAAAATCTGATCAAAATATGGGCAAGTATATCATTAGAACTATGGGCGTTGCAATTATGCACATCTGAGGAAGCGCTATAGGGAAAAGATAGTCAGATAAAAATAACATATCCTGCCACAAATGCAAAGCTATAGAACACTTTGCCTCACAGTGGTGGAATAAGAAATAAAGGCCAAGTAATCCTTGTGTGACCTCAATTGAAGGAGTCAAGTAATTGGGAGGGAAAACCTGTGTGGTCTAGATGGGGAATAATATAGAACCATATGCTACGAAGTTCCTCCCTAATAGACTTGTTATTATTTTAGATTCATCTATTACCATTTGCGAATAACCTACAGTTGAACTCTTATATCAAGTTATAGTCCAAATTACAAAAGTTATCATCAGCAAAAAAGCAAAAGGGATTAACACTTGAATCATGAGGATATCACTTGACCAGAAGCTCACTAGATACATGATAAGGCAAAAAATGCCAATACCATTGGTAGATTTATTTTAAACCAATAATGGGATAATTTAAAATTCAACATTTCTATAAGAAAAATTGGGGGATTATTTCCTAGATGATATATAGTTGATTTAAACTTTAATTCTGACAAACAGAGTTTTTCAATAAGATGAGAAGTATAACAATAAGAATCAACTTGTCCGCTATGCATTGGCCTTTTAAAATTAAAGTCATCTATTTTTTGAAACTAGTGTAATTGATTACTGATTAAAAATGAGTAAATTCTGGAAGAGCTATTTATAATGATCTAAAGTTTTTTGGACATGCGCTTATAGAATCAAAAA